>VZTM01017866.1:232036-327237 GCA_013400555.1 Jacana jacana | reverse complement strand
AGTGGCAGGGTGCGCGGGGGAGAGGCTGCGCCCGGTGGTTGAGGGAGAGCGGCGGGGTGTGTGTGTCCGCGGCGGCGCTCGCTCACCCGGGCGCTGTCTCTGCCGGGGGTAGAGTACGTGGAAAAGCCGCTGAAGCTGGTGCTGAAGGTTGGAGGGAGCGAAGTGGCCGAACTGTCGACTGGAAACGCGGGACTGGATCCGAGCCTCTACGAAGACAAATCGGAACACGAAAAACACAAGGACAGAAAAAGGAAAAAGAGAAAGAAAGGAGAAAAACAAGCTCCTGGAGAAGAAAAGGAGAAAAGGAAGAGAAAAGTAAAGGTATGTATTGATGCCAGTGCATTTTAGCAAAACCTCTAGCCTTCACATCAAAACATGAGCAGGTATGACTGTAACTCATGCCCTTAAATTGGAATACATTCAGATTCAGTGTATAGTTCGGCCAGTTCCTTTTCTCCAGGTAATTTATTACGGAAAGATAAGCAGTCTGAAATTTCTCATCTTTCAAAACATATCGGCAAATATAAACCCACAGAAAATTAAAAGCAGGGGGTGGGCTGTGTTCTGTGTCTAAATAAATCTGTTTATATAACATGGAATGAAATCTTTACAAGTCTCTTAATCAAAAAGAAAAAAAAAATACTTCCCTCTCAGGGTTCTTAATGCAATAAGTAATTCAGACACGTTCATTTGAAGCATTACAGGTACCTGTAATTTTAAATTTCCTGACTGTTTCTAATGTTTTTTTCTAAAACATTCATATATAATTTTAGGGGCTTCACTGGAGACAATTCTGTGTGCAGAGAACAGTGCAGGGTCGTTCCTGTCATGCTCTAAGTGGCTGTCTGTCTCGTTTTTAATAAGAATAATTCTGTGGTACATTGCATTGTACAGCTGAATTATTTATTGTCCAGCAGGTGGAGACAGTACCTAGAGAATACAAGGGTTTTAAAGACTTACAAACTATTCTTATTTTTTTCTTTTAAACTGTGAGGTTGTTTTGAAAATCCATAGAGCATTATGTACAGGAGTAGTGCTGGTTTAGCAGGTTCTCTATGTTTCTGACAATCTTTCCAGGAGGATAAAAGGAAACGAGATCGGGACCATGCAGACAGTGAGGGAGACCAGGAGATAAAATGTCAGATCCCCATCAGACTGGAATTGCCACCAGAGAAAGCATTGACGAGTACTTTATCAAAACAGGAAGGTAGGAAAAAAAAAAAAGAAGAGATTTATTTTGCTAATTCCACTTTTCTTTAATTGACATGGCAGGGGCTTGGAACTAGATGAGCTCTAAGGTCCCTTCCAACCTAAACCATTCTATGCTTCTATGACTGATGTTTTATTGGTCTTTGTTTCCGTAGCAGCTGACTGTGCTATCCTGGTGTTTTTACCCCCCATCTCACACAAAACTGTGCACTGAAGTTGCTGCATACTTCTTCTGCAGAACTGTACCCGCTGCCTGTGTCAGAGAGAGCAGGATAGCAAGTCGGGCCAACAAGAAAAGTAGACCCCTCTATGTGTTGTGGGGTTTGTCACCCTGTTCTTTCCATTTGTGGTGCAACTAGAGAAGTCATCTTTTTTTTTTTTCAGTTAATTTCTAATACCTTGGAAGTTTGGAAGTTTAGTACCCCTTGCAGTCAGTTCTGTTTCACACCCTTTCTTCCCCCCGCTTCTTTTTGGTCTAGAGGTGGAGCAGACGCCACTTCAGGAAGCTCTGAATCAACTCATGAGACAGCTGCAGAGGTGAGTGTCTGTGCTGCAGGCTGTCATCGCTATCAGATGAAAATAACATACATTAAGAGGCATATAAAAAGCTGAGTGAAAATATTATTCCTAAATGTTTTGCTAACAGGACTATTTTAGGAATTGAAGTACTAGTTTAAGAATGCACACTTAGAAAGTTCTCACTTAGGCTTCTTCTAGACACCTTCAGTTTCAAATTTAAAACAGTGTTTTTAAACTTTAAGAAATAAGACAATCTCACAATAATGTGATGCTCTCTTGATATGAACCTTCTTCCAAAGAGGCACAAGAGTTTGGAGTGAACTCGCCAAAGCTTTTTTTACCTTGAGTTCTCCTATTTTCAGCATTGTTTACTACAAAAAGGAAGTATGCACTTAAAAACTTAAACAATGTTCTCTTACTGTCTTATTAACCGAATGTCTTTTGATTCAAACAGTCAGACTTGTAGAATTTGCAGTTCTTCCACGTAGTCTGTGGTTTAAGATACTCTTTCTTGACTTCAGAGTTAGGATTATCTGTGTGTTTTGCACGAGAGCGATTGAAGGATCTTTCCCTTTCCTGGTCTTGCCAGATTAAGTTGGAATCTGTTCGCGAGTTTTCTCCTAGCCTCAAATCCTCAGAACCCTGGTTTGAACCTCAGTTTGAAGAACCTTGACAAGCAGCTATCAAAAGGTGTTTGCTAGGCTTTGCTCTGACTGCCCTTCTGTGCATACAGAGAGAAGCAGCCACTTTTCATTCTGAATCCTGTTTCTCGGGGGCGTCCCACGGGTGTTGCAGAATGCCTGCGCTGTGTCCTTCCACAGCACGTAGAGCAGAGTGCTTCTCACTCTGCTGTAGCAGCTTCCTTCAATCATACACAAGGCCTGAAATGCCAAAGGTTTCACCAGTCTGTGTAGTATCAGCACTGGTAGAGGAGGCCGGTCTCCTGCTACAGAGTGTAGGGAAAAGCAAAAATCCAGTGGTTCTGGAGGAGAGATTCTTGCCAGCTTGTTAACTAAGCCTCAGCCTAACGAGACAATACCAACCAACTCTATTGGATTTCAATGCTGTTAGAAGCACTCAGGAACATCACTGAAAGTCTTAGGAAATTCTAATGTAAAAAAAATTATTAGCATTACATGACCTGAGAAGTAATATAAACATAAATGCACCCATCCTAGAACAACTTCTAGCAGCAAGCCTTCCCTTCTGTTAATTACTGAGTAAGCAATGACTGACAAGTGAACATTCTGATGACATTTGTGCCTTTAATTTCCAATGACTTAATTATTATAAAGCCACTTTGCAAAAAGCCAAAACCTAAAGAAAAGGGTCGATTTTTCTTAGTCTTCTTAGCACAGGCAGTTATCAGAATGTAGAGCTTAACTTCTAAAGGGTGTTTGTAGCACTTCTTTGGTGTATGGATTTGCATGTGGGATCTTTCCAACCTTCAGAAGTGAAAGATTATGCTGACACAAGCCGTTTCTAGCTTTATGGTTTTGACTCCATTTCAGCTTTGTCCTTTCCTTTCTGTTTAATTCCAAGCTCAATATGTTCTTTGTTATAAGTTGAAACATAAAAAAATCCCTCTCTTCTTATCTCCTAACAGAAAAGATCCAAGTTCTTTCTTTTCATTTCCTGTGACTGACTTTATTGCCCCTGGCTATTCCATGATCATTAAAAACCCAATGGATTTTAGTACCATGAAGGAGAAGATCAAGAACAATGGGTACCAGTCCATAGAAGAATTAAAGGTAATTCTGTACATTTTATTTTGACTGCAGAGACTCGTTATACTCAATTGATTTGAGCTCTGGTATTTTAGAGACTATGAAAGTGTTTGAAGAAGTGTTTGTTGTTGAATTTTTGTGAGCAAATAAGTTCTGGAAGCGAATGAGAAAACGTTTCTGGTTTGTAAATATACATCTCCAAAAGGTGTGGATGGTTTTGGGTTTTATGCAGTGTTCAGGACAACCTGTCAGTTTGTCCTTCCGCGCGTCATTTCAGAGCTTCGCTTAAGAAGGACCGGGTTAGCGTTTCTGTCAGACTGCTCTCTGCTTCTCAGTGTGTCACCTCTCGAAAACCAAGGAGTCTGGTGAATTTATTGGGTTTCCTGTCAGCTCTGTCCCAGCCAGGCTTAGCTCCTCACGTACATCCCCAGCTGGTGAAGGCAGGATGAGCTCAGTCCTGTTGGCAGCAACCGCTTAACCCAGTGCTGTTGTGTGTCTAGTGGATTCAAGGACTTCTTTTCAAGGGCCCCTAAGGCTTTTAAAAGAGGGGGAGGCTTGTTTTTTGTTTTGCTTTCTTCAGCAGAAATATTCTCTACTTCTTTACTGGGCTAGATGGGGACCTGAGACATGGAATTAACAGCTTAATTTAGGCAGGTGCTAGTTAATAGTACTGCTTGTATTTTCCCGCACATTCTTCTTTAGAGCTCCAAAACTTAAGGGGAAAGTTCCCTGTTGTTCCAGCTGTTTCTGGTTAGTTTTTCATTTTAACTTTTTGTTTTTGTAAATAGCTGAGAATGTGATAAAACATATGGACCTGCAGAGGCTCTGCGAGGAGTGAAGTTTCTAGTTCAGTCATTCGAGACATGAGCTTGCAACAGGCAGACATTCCTTTTCTTGTTTGGTAACAGAAACTTTGGCATATTCATTATAACAATTTAACTGCAAATTGCAGCTTTTCTGCTTTCTAAGTGACCTTTAGTGTCTTTTTTACACTGCCTCACTTTATTTTTCTTTTAATGACTGCCGAGTAGTCAGGGAATGGGTAATTTTAGCTAAGAGGAATCCCATTAAAATTTTGACAACTACAAACAATACTGAACTCTTAGGAGTATTTTCAGGATGTTTTTATGGGGTGCTAGTTTTGAGGCTTGAATCTCCTTAACATATTTATTTCTGTTTAAATTTTTAATTACATAGATTTCTGAAATTCATTGCTTCAAAATGTACTTTGAAGGTTTTTTCCCCTAAAGCTCAAGACACTGTATTTGCAACAAGGATTTTCATACAGTATACTGTAAAAATATTAATTTTCCTTCCAATTAATTTCTGTACAGGATAACTTCAAATTGATGTGTACTAATGCAATGATTTACAACAAACCAGACACCATTTACTACAAAGCTGCAAAAAAACTGCTGCACTCGGGGATGAAGATACTCAGCCAGGTAACTGAAAACTTAAAACAAAATAACAAAACAAAATCAAAAATAGGTTTCTTCCTTTTTGACCCCTCTTTCACTCCACTCTTCTTACAGGGATCTCATGAAAATTAATAAAAACTTGCTCAATATTTGTCAAATGCTTGCATATTAGAATATAAATAGCACAGTGTTTTATGTTCATGCTTTAGTACTGCTTCCAGATCACTACTTGAAATATTTGCATTTAATATTTCATTTTCTAGACTGACTTTATAGTCACCAGTGTAAGAAAGGGAAAAAAGAAAAAGCCAGCTAAAATGAAGTTGTTCTCTGTGGGTGGGTTAGGAAAAGACTAGCTGAAGCAGCAAATAAAAGCATTCTGGCGTTTTTTAGGAGAGAATTCAGAGCCTGAAACAAAGTATAGAATTCATGGCTGACCTGCAGAAGACAAGGAAGCAGAAGGACAAGATGGAACTGCAGCAAACTGGGGAAGATGAAAGTGGTCCTGGGAAAGACAAAGGAGAACCTGCGGACGGTGACACCAAAGCGTTCAAAACACCCAGCAAAGAGCACAAAAAGTAAAGTATCGTCTCAGTAATACCTCCAGTTATAGCATACACCCCTTCAGTGCTACTGAACCAAGATGGCTTTTAGAGACCAGTGGATGTGGGTTTCTCTCTTTCTGGTACTGCATCTACACTAAGACTTTGGCAACATTTCTATAAAACATCATCATTCACCAAAAATAAATGTTTAGAAACTTTTCATACCATCATTTTTTGATGGAGGTAACTTACGTGAGGTAACCTGCCTGATGAGGTAAATGCTCATCAACCTCATTCCTTCAATTACTTTCTATTTTAGTGTGTGTTCTACAGAAACAGTGCTGTTTTGGAGAAGGCTTGCAAACATGACCATTTTGGTACAAATAACTATCTAGCCAATTTCACATAGCTTTTTCTTTCGGCATAGGAGTTGCAGTTGAACCATGTAAATGTATAGCTGCAGAACGTCTGCTTCCTCACACGGCCTTTTGATACCTAGAAAGATCCCTTTCAGCATTCTGAAATATCAGGGACTTTGCTTTCACACATTTGAAAATACAGGTAGTAAAATTAAGAGTTACCTAATATTTTATTTTACCAAAAGTATCCGTGTTCGTTTTGTGGGAGCGATCAGGCAAGATCTGGCCACGTGCTGAACAGAGACCTTCACAGTTGGTAACGTTAAAGAAAAGCATTTTCTGATAGGAATCTTTGCCTCATATTTTCCCCAGATGTATTAAATAGTCATAACAATTGGCATGGGGGGGTGTTTTTTTGGTCGGTTGTTTTGTCTACAAAACCAGCTTGCATAGTTGGCAAAACTACTTTCTTCCCTGTATCTTTATTGGTATTGAGGCACCTGCTGTCTGTTCGCTCTCACCTGTCAGAGGCTGTAGCTCAGCCGTGCGGGTTTTATTCGCAGGAAGGACAAAGATCTACTTGAAGACAAATTACGGAACAGTAGCCTGGAAAGGGAACAGGAGCAGATCGATCGCATCGTTCGGGAGTCTGGGGGAAAGTTAACAAGACGACCTGCCAACAGCCAGGTACCTCTTCTGCATTGCTTTTTCTGTCACCCAGGCTCACTCAGCAGCTGCTGGCAGCTGAAACTCAAGAGGGGCTTTTCCTATGGTTTACACCATTTCACACAGCACTGCTCAGTCTTCTCTGTAACAGTGTAAGGTTTAAAAAAAGCCCACGTACCAGTTGAACACATGCTGAATTTTGTCAGCAGAGCAAGTTCAGCTTGAGTTTTCAGACATTTTAGATAAAGTAGTAGAAAAGGCTGAACAGTATGAACCTCAAGAAAGTATCTCAGATCTGAGCTGCTAAAAACCCTGTTGTTCTGCTCCAGCCACGTAGCTGATCAAAGGTTAGTGTCACAGGAGAAGGAGCCCAGTTTGGGAATACCAGGCCTGTTTAATTTTTTACATTAATTAGACGTTTTGTCTCTTAGTTTCTGCAGAAACGTTAACATAAGAAGGCCAATGGCATCCTGGCTTGCATAAAAAATAGTGTGACCAGCAGAAGTAGGGGAGTGATTGTCCCCCTGTACTCAGCACTGGTGAGGCCACACCTTGAGTATCGTGTCCAGTTCTGGGCACCTCAGCACAAGAGAGATATCGAGGTGCTGGAGCGAGTACAGAGGAGGGCAATGAAGCTGGTGAGAGGCCTGGAGAATAAGGCTTATGAGGATCGATTGAGGGAGTTGGGATTGTTTAGTTTGAGGAAGAGGAGGCTGAGGGGAGACCTCATCACTCTCTACAACTGCTTGAAAGGGCATTGTGGAGAGATTGGTGCTGGTCTCTTCTCACGGGCAATGAGCGACAGGACAAGAGGGAATGGCTGCAAGCTGCAGCAGGGTAGGGTTAGGCTGGACATTAAGGAAGAATTTTTCACAGAAAGAGTGGTCAGTCAGTGGAATGGGCTGCCCAGGGAGGTGGTGGAGTCACCCTCCCTGACTCTGTTTAAGAGTAGATTGGATGTGGTGTTGAGGGATCTGGTGTAGGGGAGAACTTGTAGAGTAGGGCTGATGGTTGGACTTGATGATCCCAAGGGTCTCTTCCAACCTAAATGATTCTATGATTTATCATAATTTCTTAATTCCTTGTGCCTATACTGACCACAAAGTTATCTACTGACCATAACACACTTAAAGCAGCACTCCTTCTGAGTCTGACTGATTTTTCCAAACCCCATGATTAGTTTAAAGACCACGAATTTCCATTAATAGGTAAGTTAAAATAGTCTGATCTCATTTCAGTGTGAATTTGAAAGAAGAAAACCGGATGGTACAACAACTCTGGGCCTTCTTAATCCGGTTGACCTTACTGCGGGAGGTAAGCTGCCACACTTGAGGTAACGAGCCCCTTGCACCTACCTGCTCTGCTGCTTTTCTGCTGATCAGCAAATGCTGGCCAAGCACCTCCTGCTCCTTTATAGACTGATAAAGGTCTGGATTTCAAAAGCTGCAGCTGAGGGAGCACGTAAACGGGGGCTAGTTGTGGCTGTGGCTTGCCCTTGTTGCCTCAGCTGTTTATGGGAACTGCAAGGGAGAGGTTTTTGCCACTGGAGGAGCAGCCTGCCATGTGCTTGTCTCCTGGACTGCCCTGAAGTCTGGCCATGTACAGAGTGCAGTGTCTGCTGGCACAAAAAAGGTCATGGATGTTCCACAATTGGCCACTGGGACCTCTCTGGATCTTGGTAATGCCATCTATGGAGTGTCACTAGCTAAAGGAGCACAGGTGGTTGGTTGCCCCTTTACCTGCCAGCTCATTACAGAGCTGAACCAACCAGCTCTGGAACAGACAGAAGCCCCACTGAAAACTTGAGTTTTCCCTTTCCCCATTTTGTGCAGCAGGAAACATCAGCAAGAATAAAAATAAAGTGTGGCTTTTGAGATGAAGAATGTGATCCCTTCCAGTGATGGAGCCTCTGCTGGGGGAGGGCAGGAAGGAAGAAAGAAGTTAGCATTTAAATTAAATCTTCTGTACTTACCCAGTATTGCCATTGCTTGGTCTGGATTCGTGTTTAACACCAGAGGCAGCCTTTAGTGCGAAGCATTGGGAGAGGAAGACACCCTTTGAGAGTTGTAGCCTGGTTATGCTGAAGTTTCTGGCTAGGGGTATTTAAATGAGTGTGGACGTCTTCTGATGTCGCTTAATTACACCTTCGTTATTTCTGTGTTTGGTACATCCCGTTGCAGAACCGGGTTACTGCCCTGTGAAGCTGGGGATGACCGCAGGAAGACTGCAGTCGGGAGTTAATACGTTACAAGGGTTCAAAGAAGACAAAAGAAACAAGGTTACTCCAGGCAAGTGCTCATTTTTTTAAAAAACCTGTAAATCCTCCTTATAGAAACAAAACATGTTGATCTCCTTAGTTTGGGATGAAGAGTTTACAACGATACGGCACATCGTTGCGCGTATGTCACACAACTAAACAGCACATCACGAGAGCTGGCCTGATGTACACATCCATGATTTTCTATTATATTGCATGTTTTTGACAACCCCTTCTCCTGGTTTTAGCTGATACTGGCATAGCCCAGGTAATAATTAGTACTGGTTCTGTTCACTAGTGACATACCTGAATTACGGACCCTACAGTTCCTACGCTCCGACCTACGATTCTACATTTGCCAACATAAGCAAAGAAGATTCTGACTTAATCTACTCAACCTACGGGGAAGACTCTAATCAAGGATCTTTCAGGTAAGGAAACAGCCAGGGTGGGTGTTCCAGCTTCCACCTGCCGAAGCCCTTCTGCGCAGCTCCGCAGCACGGGCTTTGGTGGTGCTGTCAGATGACCCCACTGCCGATAGCCTCCTGGGCTTGGTTGGTTGGGATGGGTTGGGTTGGGTGAAGGAACAAGAATTTTAATAAGAATTAAACATTAAATAAAGAATTTTATAAGAAATTTTCACCTGAAAAGCAAAATTAGCCAAGATGGAAGGATTTTGATGCTACTGATACCTTCTAAAATTTCAGTCTATTTGTGGCTAAATCCAAAGGACTCGTGTTCAAAGAACGTTGAGTGGTACAAATGCTTGTACAAACTGGATTTCTTTAACATTAATGAGCTTAATTACAGCCTTGAGCGAGACACAGCTTTGTTAATGTCAAATACTGACCAAACTACTATGGTCATAGTGGGAGACCCGAGTCCAGAGGTAGAGATGCCCAGTTTCATTCTTAAATAGGGTGCTTGGTTTTCATATTACAGTAGTAATAATAAATTGCCATTGCTTTTGTTATTCTTGAGTATAAAGACTGCAGAGCAAAAGTACTTTGGGTTTATGGGAACCTCAAAACCAGAACATGCAGCGATGCAAACGGATGTGAAGCTGGGGAACACTTGGGGAGGGTGCAGCCAGGAGGAGCCTGTGGCAGGGTGGCTTTGTTTGCTGGGGCTGCCCCAAGGCAGGACCCTTCTCCCAGGTTTCCCATTGTTGTGAAACATCTGAGCGGGTTCCTGGGCTCCAGAGGGCAGGGACAGTTGAACTGAAGTGCACCCGTCAGAGCAAATTCTCTGCTACTTTTGGTGTTTGCTCTGCTGTACGTTTTGGCTTGACTTCAACCCAACTTCTTGCCCCCTGAATGTTTGGTGTGAAAATAGTGACCTTAACTATCTTTTGATATTCTAGTGTTCACGATTTTTTGATGAAATCGCAAGATTATCCTCTCTTAATGGCTGATAGTTTGCTTGATGTTCTAACTAAAGGAGGACATTCTAGAGCTCTCAGAGAACTAGAAATGGTAAGAGTGGCTTTGTCACCTCTCTGAATTTTGGGTTCAGTGTACAAGCTATAGAGCTGGGGAAAGATGATGCTGATGTGCTCCTAAATGGGTAAAATCTGGAAGTGACAACTGAGCTTTGTCACCAGGGGGCGGATTTTCTGGAAAGGGATTATTCTGGCTTGTTAATCAGCAATATGTGAAAATACTGTTCATAGAGACAGAGTCACAGAATCAGAGAGTATCAGGGATTGGAGGGGACCTTGAAAGCTCATCTAGTCCAAGCCCCCTGCCGGAGCAGGAACACCCAGAGCAGGTCACACAGGAACGTGTCACAGTCACACACCTTTTCTCTGACTGCTCTCCTACCTCTAGCTGTTATTCCATTCAGTAAGAAAACACCAAGGAGCAGTTGTTTAGAAATGAGGTGGTTGTGGACGGGCTTTCTTGTTTCCATAGAAAGTTTTATCACATTCCTTGCAGCCACCGGTCAGTTCAAGAGAATTAGTAACTGGTTTTTCCCTTGACTTGATGCAGTGTTTTTAAACTCTGATACCTGCTTTTAAACAGCTGCTTTTCCAGGTCTGGGGGAGATTTCAGTACCTGCATATGCCAACCATGACTGGAATCAAAGGGTCAGATTTAACAAACTTAATTTAGTTGACAATCCGAGAATGAGCTGAGAACCTCCACCAAGATGGTTCCTGGTAACTAAAAGTCTTTGAGTTTCACGTTAATGTCAACTATTGAAATAAACAGATCGTAGCCTTTTACTAACAGGTCAAATATCAGCTAAACTAATGCTAGAAATAGGTCATGGATCAGAGCCCACCCTTCAGCCCCAGTCCAGACCTTTGCTTGGCAGTTACTGGTTTAGCTCATTTCTAGTACCCAGGCGTGGCAGGGTTCAACCGCTCCTGCTGCAAGTATTAAGGGGAAATACATATAGAAAGAGAGTGCGTTCCAGCCTCTAATTATCATCCTTCCTTTCCTTCCTGCCCCCCCAGTAAATACCCTCTGATGGGACTGGGGAAAAGCAGGTAGGCTTTGCAAGGAGCAATAAAGTGTTTGCCCTAAAAATGTATTTTAGTAAACAGTATCTAAAAGTCCTCTGAAAATAGCTACTTTGAACTCGGTTTGCAGAGAAAGCTCATTATGGCATCGTCTATGTACTTTAAAAATGCTGCATTTTGGGAGGTTTTTACTCTGAATTTCAAGGAAAAAAAAATTAATTTTAAGGCCTTCTTTAAAAAAAGAAATCCTTTCTCTCTTCAGCCGTTGGAGGAAGCTGAAGGCACACATGAAAGAAGCGATGCAATAAAGGATGTGAAGGTAAACTTTTTCTCTCCTGGTGAATTAACGGGCCTGTCTAACCCCGCAGGTACAACGGGGACAGCTGGAGAGTAAGGATCTCCAAAAAGCTTGTCTTTTGTCTACAAGGCCTGTGGATCCTGAGGGCTGGAAGAAAACACTCGTGTGCTTGTGTTTGGGATTGTTAACCCACCTGTTAGAGCTTCCGGCTGGCACCTGGACTTGGGGTTTTTTATTCCTACCTGTTGTGGTTTCAGCCAAAGTTACTCAAACCAGACTGAGAGATGGCCCTTCCTCCCCACAAAAAGAGGAGAGAGGAGGAGGATAAGGAGATTTATGAGTTTAGAATGAACTAAACTGCTTTAATGAGGTAATACTAAAAAAGACCAAAAAAAAACGAAAGGAAGAAAATAATGAAATAAATATATACAAAAGCGTATGAAGCTCCCAGGATGAGGATCATGTCCCCAGCAGCATCAGGGAATGTCCCAGACTGGACTCGGTGATGGACAGGAGCTGGATTCTAGCTCTGGAGTCAGGAATGCTGGGATTGGGGCCAAGGCAGACAGACAGTGTCCTCAGCTGTCAGCCATGGAAAGACAGGAGTTGACCCTTTGAGCCCTCAGCTTTTACACTGAGCAGGAGTCGATGGGATGGAATACCCTGTGGGTCAGTTTGGGGTCCCCTGTCCTGTCCCCTCCTCCCCACAGGGGTGACCCCTGGAGGCTTTTCCGCTTCCCACCCTCCAACAGGGCAAATCCCACCATTCTCTGCCCTTGGCTGTTCCAGCCATGAGTCTAAGCCAGGGCCTCTCTGCACCATCCCTTGGGGTGATCAGGGCTGAGCACCCTGAGAGGGAACAGGTTCTGACCAACCTGCTGTTCATTTCAGCATTAAGTGAGTTAGAAGAGGCCCAGCTAAAAATTATAACACAGAAATTTGGTTCATTTGACCTCGGACCAGGACACTCCCTTAACCTGATTTGTTTTAACAGGAACTTGTAATACCCAAGTGTAACCCTTTGTGCCCTGTGGGCACACAACAGAGCTCTCCAACTGCCCCCCCATGCTGTGGGCCATGAGGAAAAGCAGAGCAGTTGTAGGGGAAGGGCCTCCAGCCCTTCAAACAGAGCAGCTGTAGAACAGCAGGAGTTTCACAGGGGCTCTTGGCAGCTTTCCCTCTGGACGTGCACTTTTTTGGGGAGAGCAGACTAATTTTAACTGACTTCACGTTCTGATTGAACCCAAACGGTTTTATTTGAAGGCTGACATACAAATGAAGCAAGTTATTTCTTGCTGGTTTGTAGGGTGGTGGGATTTTTTTGTGGTTTCTTGTGGGTTTTTTTTTTCTTTTAGATGATGGAAATGGATATCGCTGCCAGGTTGGACTCTGCCAACACCGACAGACTTACAGCGCTAAAAGCGGTGACGAGCTTTGGGATGCCCATGGAGGAGTTCGACTCCGAGGGTGAGTTTTCCTGGTACTTGTGCTAAGGTCTGTAACCGCCTCGGTTTCTCAATCCCTTGGGGTTAGTCAGCCCTACCCTATTTTTACGTCATAATGCAAGTCAAGAGGCTCTCTAACCTCAGAATAACCTCACAGGACTTCTCTTTTCTTCACTAAACAGAGGCTGAAATCTTCCAGAGGAAACTTGACGAAACAACAAAGCTCCTGCGAGAGCTCCAGGATGCTCAAAACGAACGGCTGAGTACAAAACCGCCCCCCAACATGATCTGCCTTCTGGGTCCGTCCTACAGAGAGATGCACTTGGGTAAATACACGCTTTCACATCGTTCTTGCAGGATTGACCGAGTCCCAACTTTTATCAACTCCGAGACAGACAAAGGTTTAAGGGTTTCAGAGCAGAAGAGTAATTTAATTATTTAATTTGTTTTACATGTAAAGCCAGCTGGAAGTTTTGAACAGTAATTCCAAGTATTTCTTCTTTTTTACTAAATGTCCCTAGAGCAGCTGGAGAGCTTTCTCTGTGCCGTGGGGCCAACGATAGCCAAACACCTCCAGCTCCAAGATCTTCACAGTGACTTTGCAGAGGGTTTGCTTAAGTCCTAGCAAGTTCTTCTTGTAAGATTAGCTTTAGTCCAGGTTTGGTGTAGTTATTGTCTGATTTATTACAGCAATTAACGCCAGTCAGACATTCTCCAATTATTTAAGCAAAGCTTCTTGCCCCCCAGGTCAGTTCCTCAACCTGCGTTAACGGCAGCCTTCCAAGACAGGGCTGTGCAGAGGGTGGCTGTTGTGCCAGTCAAACTTGTGCAGTATCTCCTGCAGGACACAGGGTCTGGCATCACCCCTGCCTTTCACAGACTGTCAGGGATTGGAAGGGACCTTGAAAGCTCATCTAGTCCAATCCCCCTGCTGGAGCAGGAACACCCAGAGCAGGTCACACAGGAACACATCCAGGAGAAGGAGACTCCACACCCTCCCTGGGCAGCCCCTGCCAGTGTTCAGTCACTCTCACTGTGAAGAAATTTTTCCTCATACTTAACTGGAATCTCCTGTGTTCCAGCTTGCATCCANGGTCCCTTTCCCCTACGCTGCTCTCCAACAGGTCATTTCCCAACCTATACTGGTACCTGGGGTTGTTCTTGCCCAGATGCCAGACTCTACACTTGCCCTTGTTCTATTTCATTACATTTCTCCCCGCTCAACTCTCCAGCCTGTCCAGGTCCCACTGAATGGCAGCACGGCCTGCTGGCGGGTCAGCCACTTTGTGACCACAAAGAGGATGAGGGGCCTGGAGCATCTCTCTCTTATGAGGAAAGGCTGAGGGACTTGGGTCTCTTCAGTCCAGAAAGAAGGCTGAGGGGGGATCTGATCAACACCCATAAATATTTAAAGAGTTGGTGTCAGGAGGATGGGGCCAGTCTTTTCAGTGGTGCATAGTGTGAGGACAAGAGATGGGTACAAACTTGAATGTAAGAAGCTCCACCTAAACATGAGGAGGAACTTCTTCCCTTTGAGGGTGGCAGAGCCCTGGCAGAGGCTGCCCAGAGAGTGGGACCAGATGATCCTCAGAGGTCCCTTCCACCCCCGCATCATCATTCTGTGATTCTTTGATAACATAAATTCCCCTTTTTACAGAAATGCTGCCAACTCAGCATTCTACCAAGTCTGAACCAGATCAAATATTACCTTTCTTAGAAGGTTTAAGTTCCTACAGGTTCCTTCATGAGGGAGAACCCCGCTTGTAGCAGCAAGAGCAGGCTGCAGTTTATCTGCTGACCTAAATGCTGAATCCAGAAAGGCAGGTATTTCCAACAGCACATCTCTCCCAGCTGCTGTGTTCCTGCCACCCAGATGTCATTTGCTTCCTCTTTAACTTGCTGTGTTTCTCGGTGGCAGCAAACCCTGGTCAGCAGCTGTTTCAGTCCTGCTCTTAACCCTCTGCTTTACAGTGCCCAGGACACCCCGCCTGAGCGTGTACAACAAACACAGTACAATCAATCCCTACTGCTGCAGAAATGTTATGTAACATAGTTCCAGTTGTGGAATCACAGAATGGTCAGAGGGGACCTTCACAATGATCTAGTCCAACCATCAGCCTAACGCTGATGGAAAACCATCCCTAACCCGTGTCACTGTGTCAGCCCAGCTTTTAAACACCTCCGGGGATGGTGCCTCAGCCCCTTCCCTGGGCAGCCCAGTCCACGGCTCGATAACCCTTTCTGTGTAAACACCGTTCCTAATCTCCAACCTGAACCTCCCCTGGCACAACGTGAGCCCATATTGTACTTGAATAACGGAACTGTTGACAGTGAAGGGCTCATTTTGGGGATTTGGAGTGTACCTACAGCGTATAAACCCAGCCCCTTATCTTTTCTAGCGGAGAGAGTAACCAATAACCTGAAAGAGCTTGCACAACAAGTGACTCCGGGTGACATCGTCAGTACCTACGGCATCCGGAAGGCCATGGGGATTTCGGTCCCTGTACCTGGCACAGAGGACAGCTGGGTGGATCTGACAGAGGGTGAGTAGGCACAAACGTCTGGTCAACTGAGGCAAAACCGCATCTGCAGCCCACGGCCATCGCGGTGCCCTGGGGGAGAGCCTGCAGTTAACTCCCACCCAACTTCCTGGTCTTCTCCCCTTCTTGAAAATTCTGCTTCAGCTGCATAAAGGAGCAGTTTTACCATTCACCTCCTGGCACTGCCAGATTTTAAAGCTTGGCAATCCTTTCAATTTTAGTTTTTCCACGTAGTGTGAAGTCACCAGGTGGGAGTTAAAACTCCTTAAAGCGAGGACATCGTGCTTCCTCCTTCTCCCAGCTGCTGGCTGGGTGCTGCCTTTGTAACCCACAGCATCAGCTCATCCAGCAAAGGAAACCCAAAGCAACTCCTGCCCTTAGTGAATTAAGGAGTTGGTAAAACAAACAAACAAACAAACAAAAAGTCTTTAAGTGCCAGAACCAGCCTCCCCCCTGGTGGCACAGCTGGTGACGGCACAGCTGGTGACGGCACAGCTGGTGACGGCACACCCATCCCCAGGTTTAAGGCAGGTAAGAATTTCCTTTCAAGAACCCCGATTGAGAGCTGGTGCACCCTGGCTGTGCTTTAGGAGAAGTTTACGGGGTTATTGACTGAGCAGAGCAGGATTACTTGGGGAAGTTCCTTACCTTTTCAAGGAAAGTGCTGCAGAAATCCCCGTTTCAGAATTATTGAGCAGTTTTTCATAGCGCTGCACGAGAGGTGCTGTGGGACAGAACCAACCGAAACGTCCTCTTTCCTTGGACCGTCCCAGGCGGAGCAGCCCAGCCAGGCGTGTCTGTGCCATTAGGAGCACTCTGCTGGACGGGCCGTTCTTTCATCGCTGCTCGTGATGGGCCAACTGACCTGCTCTCTCTCCTCTTCTCAACTTTCAGACTTTCAAGAACCTAAAAAGACAGTCCCTGTCCCTGAGAACGAGTGTGGGCCGGTTCCAGTCTGACCCTCCGGTAACGTTTACAGCCGTTTGTTTGATTCTATTTAAGAACCAGATGAACTTCCTTCAGGTGCATTCATCCAGCCCCTGTATACTGTGTGTTAAACTACTTCTGTCCATTAAATTTTGGAAGTGATGACATTTGAAATGGAATGGTTTGTACTAAGAGTTACTTCTGCTGCACAAATGCACTAAACTCCTCTTTTTACATCCCTTATTATTTGAAAGCCCCTCTGCAGCATTTGAAGTTTTCCTGGATTGTCAAATGGCTGGAGAAGTCAAAGCATCAGTGAAATCGTGCCTCTGTGGTGCAGGGGCTCATCCAGAAGTGTCTAGAAGTGCCCTATAGACTCTGTAGCTGAATCTGGTTGGGGCAAAAATCATCAGTCTGTGGAACGTGCGCGTTTCCCTTTTTAAAATCACTGTGTGACTCTTACGATCATGAGGAAGAGAAATAAACTTTTTAAATAAACCTGATGTAGCCTGATGAATTGACCCCAAAATCAGCTTTGTGAGACCTTGAACCTGGAGGCCTCTCCTCTCTTTGCAGTGTTCTAAAACCGGAGGGCAAGCTTAGAAACCTAGTGTGACACTGAGGCAGGATGAACACACAGGGACCCAGTACAGTCAGCTCCCACAGAGCCTGTTCCTCTCACCTGGAGGCAGTACTGGGAGCTGACCTGGCTACTGATCTCGGGCTTGCTTAGTGGAAAGCAGAGCACGTTCAGAGAACTAGTGTGGCAAGTCAATTCCCTTTTAACTTTCACTACTCTTAAAATTCATTCCTCAAAGGTTGAGCTGGCACCCTGGATTTTCCTCCAGTAGGTTCAGTTGTCCCAGAGTAGTTCTAATCAAGTCCCCCACTGGAATTTTTTCACAGTTGCAGATAATTGCAGCTGAACTATAGAATCATAGAATCATTCAGGTTGGAAGAGACCCCTGGGATCATCAAGTCCAACCATCAGCCCTACTCTACAAGTTCTCCCCTACACCAGATCCCTCAACACCACATCCAATCTACTCTTCAGAGACTGGGACTCTACCACCTCCCTGGGCAGCTGATTCCACTGACTGACCACTCTCTATGTGAAAAATTCTTCCTTAATGTCCAGCCTAACCCTACCCTGCTGCAGCTTGCAGCCATTCCCTCTTGTTCTGTCCCTCATTGCCCGTGAGAAGAGACCAGCACCAACCTCCCTACAATGCCCTTTCAAGCAGTTGTAGAGAGTGATGAGGTCTCCCCTCAGCCTCCTCTTCCTCAAACTAAACAACCCCAACTCCCTCAATCGATCCTCATAAGCCTTATCCTCCAAACCTATGACTCTGGTATGACTTTTTTCCCCCATTAATATTTGAGCTGTCTCCACCCTAGAGGAGCAGAGGAGATGCACAACCCCTGTGCCAGCCAAAGCACCACGGGCTCCTTTCCCAGCCCTTACCTTCCATGTAGTGCAGGAGGAAGCCACAGATGGGAGGAAGCCGAGCTCTGAGGTTGTTCCTTAGCTGCTGAGTACCAGTATGGCACTGCCTGGGTGCCACCTGCCTAAAAAAGAATCTTCAAAGAATAAAAATACCAAGCTTAGCTTAGGAGTAAAACCAACCTCACAAACTCTAGAGGGAGGGTGAGAAATCCACCTCCTTTCTCTGGGAGTCTTCATCAAAATAACTACAGAACCCAACAAGTTTCAGAAAGTGGGGTTTTTTATTTTATGAGTTGAAACCAGAAGTTTGTTCTTTAAAATAACAGATCACTAATTCAAGATGTTATTAGCTCTTCGAGTGAGATACCGTGCCCGCTTTTTCAGTTTAACACAATGCCCTAAGAAAGATTTCTCTAACAAGGTTATTTCCTCATCTACAGTTTCACAGTTTGCTCTCAGAATGACTGCTGAAAACACGTCTGGAAATGCAGTTGCTTCTCTCCTTCTACAGTTCCAGTTCTGCTCAGAAATTAGACAGTCACCCTCAGCTGGAAGCCCTTTCTCAGGAGGCACAGTTTGTGTGTTCCCCACGGGCGCCGAGCGCAGGGCACCAACACCCCCTCTGGAAACCAGAGCAGTGCGACGGCTCCAGCCCCTGCACCCCTTCTGTAAGTGAGCTCTGCTGGAAGCTGCACCCAGGGGAGTTACCAACACAATGTCAGCAAAAGCATTTCCAAACGCTGCCACAGGCAGGGAATTCTCTTCCCCAGGTGACTGACACCTACCTTCTCCCAGGTCTGTGACTGGAGACGCTTCAGGGCCAGCTCCAGCTATCGGCGTAACGCGCTTTCCAAACTAGATTCGTGAGGCAAAGAGTCCCTTTCCCTTGCACAGGCTGTCCAGGTGTGCCGAGGGGAACCTCAATAAATAAAAATCTCAAAGCAAAGCACAGGAGCCTCTGCTACTACAAATATACAACATACAAGAGTAGCAAAAGCTGTTGGAAGGTTTATTCAACTACAACACTGACCTTAGACCGACAGGACACCACGGGTGAAACTGCCTTCTTCAGCAGAGTCCGTGCATGAACCAACCAACCTCAAGTTACAGGGTTTCTAACGCGCTGTTTTCTGTCGGAGACTGATTACAGACAGTCAGTTTTGACCAAGCAAATTGACAAAGGCCCTAAGCACGATTCTTAATCCACAGCTGGACAATATTTAGGTTTGTTCCTGTCTTGAAACATAGTCACTTCATGGACTGGAGAAATTACACAGTAATTAGGAAGCGGCAGTGATGCACAGGACGGCTTGTTAAACATTTTGCCAGTGTGGTTTAGGACTAAACCCAGAAATATTAGTAAAAGCTGCTTTGTAGAAGAACGAGGCTGGACAAACCAGATGGTGAGCTCATTAATCACTGCGCTGTTTAGTCATCTGACACTGGGCGTACAGGGAAGGGGGAAGCCACCCTCAGCTCTTCCATGTCATGGGGTACACGATGTTCCCCGTACACAGCGCTGTCAGCTCCACCAACAGAAAACAGATTGATTGCAGGAAGTAGAAAAAAGCTACTTTAGAAATTAACAGAAGTCATTAACAGCTTACAAACTTTGCAAACTAAACTAACTTAGAGCGAGTCAATTGCCGTGATCTTCCTACCACTCTACGCCTACTTTGGGTATGAGGCTCTGCTGAAACGTTTCCACTGGGAATAATGGTTTTTCCCCTGCACCCTTTCCTAACCTTCAAACCCAATTTCTTTCAGAAAGTGTGTCTTTAAAAGGTGTAAACCGGCCAGCGGCCCAGTCAAATTGAAGAAACAAGAATGGAGGAAAACCAACCCCAAACCCAGCTCAGCTGCAGTTCTGTTTATACAGTACCTGCTACTGTTTCTAATACTGCTTTAGTACTTCTGTTCTGTAGCTTCCAAACAATTTGGAAGAGGTGATTTTTTCCTCCCGTAAGCGCTCTCAGGAAGGCAGCCAACTCGCAGGACTCCTGCCTGCAGCCAGCAATACCAGCCGTTACCGGAGCCTGTCCAACCAAGCAAGGGGGCAGGAGAAGCTGCAGCTGCTTGGTGCTCCCTCAAACATCAGCTCTGGTTTTTGATTGGGTTTGTTGGGTTTTTTTTTGTAATTTCAAGCCATAATTTCAAAGCCGTTCTCTTCCGTGGCTGTATCAACTGTGCAGATCCCAAACACGGAGGCACAGAAATGCAAAGGGGAAACGTGCTAGACTGTAAACACTGAGCGAGATCAAAGCTGCTTCTGACCAGCTGCTGGTCATGACAGCGTTTGTGTAATACCAGCTACAACTACAGAGGAGGCCAAGACAATAATAGAGTGATCCAGAACCGTACAGTTAATATATTTTTTCCCTCAGCACAGTTACCATATGATATATTTGAGTTCACTGCCGTTCCTCTTTCCATTGCTCAGCGTCTCCTGCTGCGAAGTCCGATGAGCATTAAGGGCAGGAACGGCCAGTGCCCGGAGCATGGTGCCCCGTGTCTGTGACAAGGGCAATACTGTCAGCAGGTGTGTGTCACAGACCGAAGCACCACAAGGTCTTAGCGTGGTGAGGAGTTCTGCAGTGCATCCACAGGCGTCGGTACCGGAGCCAGTAAGGCTCCCCCAGTGCAAGTAAAGGCAAAGAACTAAGTGAACATGGTTCATGGCAATTCCAGGTAAATCCTCCAATGATTTCAGGGAAAGGTAGGCTCCTTCAGACTGGTGGTTGTGGGTCTTCTAGGATCTTTTCAGAACTTCTTTCAAAAGAACCCAAAACAGTCTCTTATCTTGAGGTGTAGAAGAAGAACAGCATATATATATGGTTCTAGAATAAAGTCCTTCACATAAGGAGGGAAATTCTAAGTCTTCACAGAAGGGAGGCAGTTCTAAGTCTTATGTTGAGTAACTTCCTCACAGCCTCAGTTCAGTCCCATACCCTGGAATTTGGCAGTCTCCGTGCAAACAAAGTAAGTCCTCAGTTCTCCCTTGCCTTTGACATTAATGAGTCCCCTACATTCACAGGAATATCCCAGCTCCTGCAGGATTTTACTTGTTTCTTCTGTGACCTTTGTGGGAAAAGAATTAGAAACTCTTGTGAAACTCTTCTGCTTATTCACATTAAAAAAAAAAACAATTAGAAATAATTTCTTTGACATTCCGAGGCTGATGGGCTCACCTGGATTTTCCCAAGTTCCCCCGTGCTCTCCATTCGGCTGGCCACGTTAACAGTGTTGCCCCAGATATCATACTGAGGCTTCCGGGCACCGATCACCCCAGCAATCACAGGACCATGATTTATCCCTGGATGAACAACAGCAGGTAGAAAGTTACACGATACCTAGCTTCATTATTAGCCAGAAGTCATGAGCTTTGGGGGGAAAAACCCAAACAACCCAAAATGTAACCCTGCAGCACGTTTCTAGCAGCGCATATTACCACTGTTCTATAAATACTGGTACTGAGGGCCAGGAGATCACAGAATCACTGAATCACTCAGGTTGGAAGAGGCCCTTGGGATCATGGAGTCCAACCATCAGCCCTACTCTGCAAAGTTCTCCCCTAGACCAGATCCCTCAACAGCACATCTCATCGACTCGGACGTGCAGTGATTCATCCATTGTCAAATAGGAAGTCTGAGAAAGAGCTAGAACAAAGTTCACACCAAATTCTTCCTTTTCTACTTTTAATAGATGGAAATAGACATTCATGTGACGACAGCACTGTCTTTAGCCTACAGTTAATCAGAGGGTACTCCCCTTTTCACCCATCTCTAATTGTCTCCCAACTCCTATAGCTGCAGTCTTAGTGTCGCTCCCTCTGGTGGTCAGAAAAGCCCACCCATGAGGGAGGTTGGTGTGTTCAAAAAGCTGGACCAGACAGGGCCACCTCCAGCCGGCCAGCATTGGTTGGGTGTTACGAAGGCTCCCCAGCCCTCCCCAGTTCCCCCAAGTCAGCCTTCCTCATTCTGAACTGCCACAAAGTTCACCTTCGTCACCGGCCGCACTCACCAACGCGCAAGCGGAAGTTGTTGAAGGAATGGCGGTTGATGCCGTCCAGTTTGCTCATCAAGGCAATTCCATATTCCACCATGATCCCGATGTGAGCGTGCTGTCTTTCCTTATCCTGTGCAATCCATACCACGCATCCACGGTGAAATTACAACACAGAAGGCTGAGTCAGGCTACTAGTCCCAACCAGGACTTTATTTATAAGGATGAGAGCACTCATCCTTGTAGCTGTGTAGAATTGCCCCGTTCAAACATTCCAAATGGATTTTTAAACTGATACTAAATTCAGTTAGAACGGCTAGGAGGTGACAAGAATGATAGGATTAAGTTTTACAACAAATTTATGGCTATCCTTTCGGATTCCAGATTTAATTTTACATGTTTTGTATAAAATACAGCCGTGCATCCTAATGTCATCTCTGAACCTGCTCTAGTGGAAACGAGCCCGAGCACAGAAATCAGTGTTACTTCTTCTGGGTGACAAAGTTTCTGATTCAGGTCTAAGTGTCGCCTGAGGATTCTCTTTTTGTGCCAGTTCTCGGGTATCACAAAAAGCTTTCTGTCCAGTTCTGAGCTGGTTTTCTTTGGCAGCCAGTCTCTGGGTTCCCTATTGTTAGAGCTATTCTGTCACACATCTAGAAATGTGAAGTTCCTGGAATCAGGTCTGAAGCACACGGAGGTACCCACGGAGCAGGAAGGCGTCAGACACAACGTACCTGGTTGTTCTCTTGGCCTGGCGTGACACTGAGACCAGCTGCTGCCATGTAAGTGCTTCCAATGGTCTTTATTTTTTCAACACCACTAAATTTAGGTTTCAGCAAGAGCTGTTTGAAGGGGAAGAAAATAGAAACTTGAGACTTTAACACCATATCGAAGCCAGCATCTACTACAATAAGCATTAAACATCCCTAGGAATCCTGTCACACGAAGGTTAGATAAGCCCTGAGGAGTAGTTTCTCACTTATGCTCATAGGAAAAGGGAAGTTCTGCAATAAAGTACTGAAATTCAGGACTTTCAAACCATGCTACTAACGCACAGACAACGTAAGAGGAAAAACCCCGTGAGATGTGAACATACCTTTGAAGATTGGGAGGCTGCACTCAGAATATTAGTCCACATTAACAACCTTTCTCCCCCTTCACCCCTAATGCTCACAGATCTACTGAAAACTTTATCTTGCAGTAAACATGTAATCCAGTCTGGTTTTGCCAGAAGCTTAATTACCTCATCAAAATCAGCGATGATTTCATTTAACAGCCGCAAGCATTCCAGGCCTTCTTTGTTGACATCACATTCAGTATAAAACACCTTAAAATCCGGTACCGACGCAAACATGACGCAGACACAGTCGTAAGATTGATGGTACCAGTCCTACAGGAGATCAATACATTCACACATTGTCAGCAGTCACCTTCCACCAGGTATTCCCAGCTAGGATTGTTGTTTGTAACCAGGAATCACATCATGTTTTCCAATGATGCCAACTATAGCATAGTGGGAATCTCTCATTTCATCAGAAACACTGATGAAGTTTTTTTGCCTGTGGAAAAGCTGAAATATCCATGGATCTTAAAGATCTCATCTACCCTGGACAGTGCCAGCCTCCTGGTGCTCGCTGGGAAACCGCCAATATTTATTCTGATGCCATCCTGGCAGAAGAAGAGGGACATCTTTAAAAAAAATAAATCATTAGTGATGAACTTCTCACTGGGGTTGTTACCGAGGAGATAGTTCTGTTCCTCAAGTAACTTCTTTAAAACGGTGAGCAACCTTCTCTGGTGAAAGATGGCCTTTGGAAAGCAGTGAATTCTTATTACATATTTGCCAACCTCAAGCTGTGCCCCGAAGTCAAACTACCAATTCCAGAAACAGGTTTCAGAGACTGACTCTAAAACTTCCCATTTTTTGAGGCCATCTGGGCAGCAGATTCTTGGGTTTGCAAAGGTCTTGGGATGCAGACAAAAGGCACCGAGAGCAGGACTTTATGGCCTCCTGTGTGCCTGGCAGCATGAGGCTTTAAGTCACACAAGTGCCATTTACCACCCTTCACAGAGCGGAGATCAAACTTACCTCGTTCCGCTTTTCCCCAATGAAATAGGCGGCGACGTGCGCTGGAAGGACGTTTTCCAGCAAGAGCCTGTTAACGTTCTCCATCGTCTCAAACTGTTCGTGTTCTTTTTTGAACTTGTTCTTCCACAGACAATCCAGTCGACAGTAATAGTCAATCTGCAAAGGGACCAAACATGGTAAATTAAACCCATAATACCACCTCCCTGAAAAACATGGGGCGGTTTATTCAGTAAGTGCAGTAGCAATAAAGCTGCAAGGCCTCTGGAGCCCAAATAGTTATGAAAACTGCACTTTGAGAACAAAGCTCATCAAAATATGAAGCAGTCAGCATGCACGAATGCCCCTTGGGCACCAGCAGGGGTATTTACCAAAATTACATTTTAATAATACGGTGATGATTTTTATCTTGAATTACTGCCTTGATTTGGATGAATATTGCCATATAAATACAGAGATCCAAACTGGAAGAACTGGAAAGTTCTGACTTCTGTAATGCAAATGCTATTGAAAAATATAAAAACCTTCCCACCCTTTCACAGTACTAATTTTGGCATTATCTATAGCTAACTACAAGCAAGTACATTATCTACAACTAAGTACAAGAGTATACAAAAGAGATAAAAAGATGTGTTAATTCACAGCACAATTTCAGTGAAAAACACTTCTGCAATTTATTTAAATCAACTTGCTGCAAGTAAAAGAAATAAGGTATTGCTTTTTAAATACATACCTGCTTTGCAAGTAGAATTAGAGTTATGTAAAACAGAACCAGATATAAATTAGTCATTATCCTTGGCTCTTTGATGAAAAGCCTGAAAATAAGAAAGCAAGACAAACTCATCTGTATCCTTTAAGAAAATCCACACAATTAAGGGCTGGGGGAGAGGGAAGGGGAGGGGGAGAAGAGCAGAGCAGAAGAGGGTGTCTTTGATCAGACATGGACCACCAACACCAGCATCTCTTTGTGCCAGTGGCTGGCTCATAACAGGTCCCTTCCTAATGGCAAGAAAGGGTTATCATTCAGTTCAGGTTCAGGAACTGCATTTCATAGTGACAAAAGGGGTGCTGAAGCCCTGGTGGAGTGGGCTCCTGGAGTGAGATGTTCACGTAAATGTGGCTTTATCTTAAAGGAGCCACCTTTGTTTCCACTGCACTGAGCTGCAGCTTTCCTTCCCACACTGCCCCTCAAAAACACAGGCAACCACCCCTTGAAGTAGAAAAAGGAACTTATTTGTGGAAGGAAAGACAGTAACTAATAAACCCCAAATCATTAAAAGAGCTGATGAACCACACCTACACGTAGTTCCAGGCAAACCCAAGACACCGCTCCCACTTCACAGTGAGAGCAGCCTGACCACACCTATTTGCTTGCACAAATGCATCAAATGAAATTCTCATTATATGAATGCCCTGAGATTAAGAGCCTAAATTAAGAGCTCATTTAGGCTCTTTTCTTTTTTTTTAAGCTGTGCTGACAGCTCACAGTTAGCCTCTGCAAAACAAATTTATCCTAATCTTCAGCCATGAGACTATGGAAGAACGTGAGAAAGACCTACAAAGGAAGAGTAAAGCCCTTCCACGTGATTTCTTGTAGGTCTTTTTTGTTTTTGGAGTTTCTTCAATTAGATCAGGTTAATTGTGTCCTTTTTCAAAACCTGTGCTGTTAGTAAGGTAAGTAAATTAAGAGTTTGCTGCCCTAGTGACAAGCAAGGTGTCACCAGCACAGCTTGAGCATCAGACCTGTAGCAAGGCTTTTCTTCATACCTTATTATGAGATTATTACTCTACCCATTAGTCTTTAATGTAAGATAAGTTTCCCGAGATCTCAAAAGCCACAGTACAGATTTTTTTCAGAAAACACAGACTTTCATAAAAATAAAAGAAATAATAAAAAAAAAAGGGTGACATAGTCTAATATGATTTCCAAGTCATTATCTTCACAGCAAGACTTGTAGTGTCTGACATATGATTTTGATATTGCAGTATTCCAATAAGCACACAAAAATCTCACACCTCCTTAGTGAAACATTACTGTCAGTGATAAGAAACTTTACACTGCACCTGGTGTTGTTAGAAGTTATACACGTAGTATTATAGAAGCTGGAGTTTCTGTGCTGAGCGCTATTGAAAACGATGAGGTACACGGTCACGGCGACGGACAGGAGGAGAACTTTGAGTTCAAAGCTGATTTGCAGAAATACCGAGCAAGCAATGAAGCCCAAGATGCAGCAGTAAGCATAATACTGAAAAAGAGGAATTAAAAGAGCAGTTGCATTATTCAGGTTTTATGCCCATGAGACTTTCAAACCATAACAAACACCCTAAATTCATGTAATTTAATAGAGGTTACAATCACGTGCTAAATACACTTGAAGATGTGGGGTTTTTCGTTGCACTAAAAGGCTTAACATCTTTATCAGTTGACTTTTTTAATTTGTTGAAGACAAGCAAAAAGATAAAAACAAAAAGCATCATACCAACATAAGCAATATCAGACAAAAACTCAAGTGTTGAGAATTTACCTTCTGAAGTCTAATAATTTAAGCAATTATTTATTTAAAGTTCAAGGCTAACCTAAAATAAGTTCATGGCCCAGTGAACAGGCTCTGAACTGGGAACTCTGGCATCCTGGTCCTGTTTTTGACAGCGCCTCCCCCTTTGCAACTTTAAGCAGGTACCGCATTCCCATCTCTCCCAGCTGTAACACATGAAGACCATGACCCGTTATCCAACCTTAGACACAGCTCCTTCATAAGAACTTGATGCTAATAAGCATTATCAAGCCAGGGCCATGGCCCAGTGGAAGCACTGAAACATCTCCCTGAGAATTGCTGGTGTCCAGGGCCAGCAGGCAGCAGTAAAGCTGTCAGGTGGTAAGAGAACATGTTGCACAGGATTGCTCCCTGCAGCTGCAGGCAGAGGTGTAAGATGCTGAGGCAGCATGCTTTAGTCTGCAAACAACTCCAAAATTACCTCAGCCCCTGCTCCTCAAGAGTTTATTTCTCTTTATGTGCAAAGCACAGTTTTTCACCTGAGATCTGGGAGAGCCTTAGCTCAGGAGTTAACTTTTCTGCTGAAATGAATGAAACCAGAACAATTCATGGGACAGCTCTGGATCAGAGCCTACATAGCAACGTATGAGACCAACTTGGTGGCCCTCAAGGCACTGAGTCTAGCCTACAAAAGGTACCACTGCTTAGTTATAATCCTGAAGAGAAACCCTACATAGAGAACACTGACACAGGTCTGTTGGCCATTTAAGGCCCTTTCCCTCTTACCACTCTTTACTGCACATAGAATCATCTTGGCTGGAAGAGACCCCTGGGATCATGGAGTCCACCCATCTGCCCTACTCTGCAAGTGCTACCCTACGCCATATCCCTCAGCACCACATCCAAACACAGTCAGGGGTGGTGACATATAGCTCTTGCCTCTCACACTTAAACATAATTGTCATCCTGTTCTACTGGTTTTCCACAAAGTTTTAGAGCTACTTTTATATCTGAAATGACAAAAACTTGCAAAGCCATACTGTACTCAGCACACAACAGCAGCTGAAATACCCCGATTTCATTAGGAGCTTCTCAGCTGTCAGATACCAAACCCGCTGTTGTACGCAGCGACAGAGCCTGCCAGTTGTCAGTAACATGCACAATATACAAAGATTTGGGTTTTAAAGTAACATGTGTTCCCAACTTACAGTTTCCTCAACGCAGGATTGAGTTGTGTTTCCATAAGGCTGATTTGCAGACATGGAAGGACAGAGAATCACCAGGTGAGTACAACGCGCATTACGTCTGTGTAACTTAGCATTTTCCTAAGGGCTTGAACTAAAGGGCCCTCCCACAGCCTGCTGTGCACCGTTCAAAAACAGGCCCATCGTCTCAAGGGGCAGCATCCCAAACAATCAGATCATCTCAAAACAGAATGCCACTTTGAAATTAAAGAGAGAAAACCACGAAACCCTCACAAATAATCATTCGGTGTCATTAGTAACTGCTGAATCTATCCTTACAGAAACACTAGAGAACACCTTCCAAAGGTGCTGAGTAATCAAAATAAGCCAAGACTTCAGCTGTGTCTGGAAGTACTCCAGACTTTTAAAAACCCCTAAAAGAGGCAAAGTAGAGCCACAGCAACTGATAGAAAATATCCTCAGAACTTCCTTGTGGCACAAGTCAGTCCGCGTTTAATGATTTAAATATTCTATCTTTATAAAACGCTGAAAAGATATCAAAATGCTGCCATCCATCTGTATCATACACACCCCCCAAGCCTCACTTCATTTGAATCTTAGAAATGAAGGCGGTGCTCTACTCACATAGCCAGTAGCACCCAGGTCATTTGATCCAGTAAAGTTTGCAGGTTTGTTCTTTTCAGTAGTCTTGGTTTATTGGGGAAAGAAAAAAAAACCAAAACAGTAAGAAAATCACCACAGAAACTTGTTAGCAGGTAGTCATTAATTTTAAGGGTTTTTTCCTCAATATATTGTACAAACAGTCCTGATCTGGCTGCCTTTTCAGTGCTACTGCAATACAGATGTTGAAATACAATGATATCCCATACAGTTATATAAAGCATACGTGAACACAAGGTGCACAAAGGTTAAAACTGCCAAGTATATTTGTATTTTTAAAGTTGGGGTAAAGTTTCACATTACAGCTATGCTAATCTAACACCTAACTGCCCCAAATGTCTGGTTCTGTCTCACCCCCCAAGTTTCAGAGCTGCTGTTCCTGTTTTCTTTTAGGCTGTCTCTGGTGCTGTTCACATGACACCACCGTGTGTCAATGAAGGACCTAAGCCAGCAGAAAAACAACCCTACAAGAAGAAAATTAAGCATTTTCTGCAGGTTAGCTTTCAGAATAAACTCCCCATAGCATCATGAAAACAGGAAACCAAGCATGTGGGACCAGAAGGACACCAGGTAGCAGCTCGCTATCAGAGAGTTGTAACTGTTAACACAGTATGTCACACAGCTTGGTTTTTAACCCACAACCACCAACAGAGTGGTCTTGGGCAGGAAGGTCCTCCAAAGGGTTGTTTTTCAAATGTAGGTACCCCAGGTGCAATACCACACAAATTAAAGTTAAAAGACAGACTCCATTTAGGCATCATAGCCTAGCAGCAGCTACACATAACAGTTCTGGTTTTAATAACCAGGTTCAAGCCGTATTCTTCCCTCCTCCACCTGGTGCAAACAGCACAGGAAACTGCTTCAAACTTCTCCCCACTGCAGCCAACCATTTAAATGCACATTGAAAGAGAAAAAAATAGAAGACATCAGTGCTGACAGTTACAAACAGTAATTATAAATACCATCTTGAAAGCAAGAAAAGGTGATGTAAAACAGAACTCAAGTCTACCACATCAACCTTCAGTTCTGCAAACTGGGAAATTTGACTTTCAGTGCTTTTACCCGTAAGGTGTTGCTCATTATCCTTGTGTAAATCAACTCATGTTGTTAACCAGACATTAGGAAAAGGAGCAAAAAGCAAGGTGTTTGAAAAGAATACAGGAAGTTACTTAAACTGTGGATGCTATAATAAGTTCACAGAATAAACATAAAGTGATTACTTACCAAATTAAAAATGGCTATAACGAGCAAAGCCCCTATAGTGATGACTGCTAGCGGAAGCCGAAGCAAAGGCATCGCTTCCACCTTCTCCGAGATGGCACAAAGATGGCGCAGGGAAGGCCACTGTTCTGAGCAGCACTTCTGTAAACAGCATTGGTTTGTTTCAGTAACGTGGGCAACACTGATACACCAGAAGAAACACTTCTAAACAGAAAGCACTTTCTCTGCAGCAGAGTGTCAAGACTTCATTGTAATCCGAATTTAGAATCCTGAACACCTTCATTCAGATTAAGTACCTAATGCCTTTCCACAATGATAATGAAGATAATGCTTCCTTATTTCAATGGGGCCGAGTGCTAAAGTTGCCTGAATTTCTTCTTTAAAAAGAAAAATTATGATCTGAAAGGTCTAGAAAAATACTACTAAAAATATAGTGACAATCTATGTTGTATTTGTTTTAGTTCTAGAGCTATAATGCTATATTTGGAACTACACTTTCAGATGAGTAGGTTGAAACCAATCACAGACAGCCCCCTTTGTCGCCACCCTAACACCTTCTGTTTGCTGCTACAGAGTAAAAAAACCTGGTAAAGCATATCCTGGTAACAAGTGTAGGCATCATTGGAGGATGTGACACCAAAACACTCCCAGCATAGAACTCAAGTCTGAGGCAACAGAAATCTTGGCATTTTCTGTTTCTTTTCTCCGTGTTTTCTACATACACAGAAAACACACACGCACGCATCCACACACACCTCTCCACACAGATACAAAAATCCATCCACTCATACATACAAACACATACATGCTATCTAACTGTTCTTTTAAATTAATCATGAAACTTAATCCCTCCTCTTTTGCAACTGGAGCCCAGCTCTGTAAGAGACTGGTTCTTCCTGGGCGAGCACCACCACTCTGTAGCAGGGTGACTGGGGGCATCTTCTCAACAGAACTTCAGAGTTGCCTTTCCCCCTTGCTCTAACACAACGGGGATGTATAAGGAACTCTAAACATCTCTATGTCACTACAGATTTCTAAACAGCAATTGCATGCATTTAATAATGCAAAGGAAAAGGAACGACAAATGCAAAGTGTCCTAATTGATGGAATGGGGAATTTGGAATTGTAACAGCTATGAGGTTGTTGCAAGTAAATTATTCATGTTTGTAATTTTCATGGGGCTTTACAAGTGATAATGAAAACTAATCTTGCATTTAAACTTATTTTGACTTTATTTCTGCTACAGAAAATATTGGGATTTACAACCAAAATTACTACTGAGGACAAACATAAAGATAAAAATCAATTTAAAAAAAAAACCCAACCCCATTCAGCAAGTGTTAATATCTTCCTCCTCCCTCTTACCCATCTATTCTGGCACCCAATTAATTCCAAATTATAGGGAGTATTTTCAGACATGAAAATCTGGTTTGGGGCAACACAATCTTGTAACCTGAGCTGAAGGTTCAAGGCTGCTGTAACTCCTATTGAAATCAACAGCTTAGTTCATCATCCTAAAAGGTAGGCCACGTTGCCGATTTACATCCATCCACTTTTGGAAACAAGATACTTTTGGGGTTTGTTTTTTTTTTTTTTAATAAACTTACCACACATTTCTCAGCAAAGCACACAANCTCACTTCACGTGCTTACAGCCTATAAAACAGTGTTTCCTCACTTGACTGCTCATCTCCCTGTGTGTACATTAAGCAAACACAATATTAAAGGAATATTTCTAGTTTGTTTTCATACTGGTATCTAGGCTCTTATGCCAGCAACATGAACACATGCTTTATTAAGGGTTAAATTAGTCCTGAGAGGTGTATGTTCCTTAAATGTAAACCCTCAGGAATTCTAAAAGACTTTAAAAAGTTTCACGCGTGTGAGTTTCCCTTCAGCTTTCGGTTACTTATAAATGATGCAGATACTGATACTTACTTTGGCATTATGAACACCTGTATCAGAAATATACAGAGGAACACAAAACTGGCACACACAAAGTAACTCTTCAGTTTTGGAATAGGAATGGTGCGATACTGAAACACAAATTACAATAAATCTTAAGGATCATTCCAGGGTTTTTTTAAATTCACTACGTTATTGTGATGAAACATATATGCAAAGTTATACTGTATTCTTTTAAAAATATACAGTGAACTAAAAGAGAAGAAAAGAAAACCACCAAACAAAATTAATTTGAACATCTGTCATAAAAACCAGCTCAGTCCAAAGGGTAATTTCAAACCTAGTGGGATTTCCAAGTGTGTAAATCAGCTCTTCACAGGCACATGTAATCAGAAGCCTTATAAAAAAGGATATACACAGAAGTAAACCTGGGGTGGATGCACACACACCAGTAACTACCGACTGCACATCACAGCACAGTAAAATAAAGGCCAGTTATTCAGACAGAAAAACTACATTGGACTTGAAAAGTAACAGTCTTGTACTTGCAATGAAATCACAGAAAGCAAAGTATTTTCATTCTGAATGCAGAAATACTTTAAAAAAAACAACAACAACAACAACAAAAACCAAAACAAAACCAAAACCTCATTACTTTTGAGGTAAGTTATTCATAAAGTTGCCAAACTCCTACTAACTCCCTTATGGCAAGAATTTAACTGTAGATTAGAGACAATTTCCTTTAATCTACAGAATTAGCAGAATGACCAACTCAAATGAGGCATGAGATTTGGTTTCCATTAGTTACCAGCACCTCCTTGTATGTGCAGTACGCTTCAGAATTGAGTTTCAGAATGAAAAAAAACCAGACAGTTTCAAATATAATGTCACTCTGACGTGCAAATCAAAGAACCAAAAAGGCATTATTTTGCTCCTACCAACCTCTTTTTCAAGACTGGGTTCTGCAAAAATCAGTGAAAATCCCCAGAAGCCATCGGATCTGCCACACCACGGGCTGCAAAGAGAAAAGGTTACAAAAATAGGATGCACCAAGGAGGATGGTTACAAAAATGGGAGGCCAAGGAGGGTTCCCAGAAGCCTGGCTGTGGTTGAGACTCCACAGCACGGAGGGTGAGAGCACCGCTGGTATACTCACACTTGACAGTTGCACAAGATCTTTAAGTTTCATGGCATAAGATAGGAGGGGTTATGTTTTTATGGAGCTGAGAGGCAGACCCAGAACAGGCAGACAGCAGCACCTGCCAGTTACACACCTAATGGAACCCCAGACCTTCCCTAGGGTTTGCAAACAGGCAAGTGTAATAGTGGATGTTAGAGAGGGCTCATGGCCTCCATGAACTTCCCCCAAGTAATACCAGGCCCCTGTCAGGAATAGCTGAGGTATAGTGATATATGTAAGAGTTTAACTTTCTTCTTGAATACACAGTTTTAATTCTGATAGGAATTTAAATACTGTATTTTCTATTAAAAACCAAACCAAGCCAAACAAACAACATTGCCTGTTTGTCTGCTTTTAAATGCAAATAGAGCACCAAATGTACCACCAGCTACTGACAGACTAGACTCCCATTCTTCCTATAATGATGCAATAATACATTATATTCAAAGTAAACCCAAAAAGGAACTAAAACAAGTAAAAACCAACTAAAGACAAAAAAAAAAGGTATGACAAAAGTCACAGTAACTTTACATATTGAAGTTGTAAATTTTATATTTAGGCTTAAAATTGAGAATGCAGATAGTTCTCAAAGAAAAGATGAAGGAAAAACATAAAATACTGCATACTTAGTTGAACTGAGGCCCTCAATGGTTGACATCATTTCATCATAAATATCTTCCTCTATCCTTCCCTTCTGAGATGAATTTCTGAGAACAAAATGAAGTCCGTGTCACAAATGCTATTCAGAAACAATTAATGGCTACAGAGGACTTTACTAAGCATTCTTCTTGTTAGTCAGATCATGCATTTTTTAAGACAATACTTTAATAAACTGAGAGTGTTTCCAAGTGAAAAAATCATCAACTTAGCTCAGTGGTGCAGGTACCAGTGTAAGCAGTTTGAAATGTAGCACCAGTTTTTAATGACGCTACAACGGCATAGAGTAATACTAGTAACCAAAGACGTATCTTGTAAAATATAATATATATTTACTTCTAATATGATGTTAAACCATGTTTATTTTGTACTATCATTTACAAACAAACCTAGCATACATGAGTAAGAAAAAGAAAAGTTAAAAAAAAAAAAACAAAAAAAGAAAGTACTTGACAAACCTGTCGGAAGTTCTCTGGCGCCCAGTGGTACACAAAGGTATCTCCTAAATCAAATAAGGAGTTAAGAGTCAGGTGCATACTCAGTAAATAGCAAACAACTATTGAAAATAAACTTCAAGAACCAGCTATAAAAGGTTGGTATTTACATACAAAAATCAAGAATCATTCTCAAGTAGAAAAGTTTGTGACGATCTACCCTTTCCGGCAATGTTTTCTGCGTTAGCGAGTTAGCATTTGCTGATGAAAATTATTGTTACAAAATAATGGAATGGATCTTTCCTCCTATTTTTTTCCACACACTGAAATAAGCAGTCAGATAATATAATAAGCATCAGCAGAGGCAAGCAGACTGGAAGCTACTTCCACAAACCAGGTTTTACTGTGATTACAGTGTGCTAGAGATTGGCAGGGTCTGGATACTGTTAAATTCTGGCAGAAATAGTTGTTGCACAGGTACCTTCTCAGCTGCGTGCAGACATTTTAGACCAAGAGTCGTGGCAGAGAATCAGCCACAAAAGCCATGTCAAGTTTCACACCACAGCCACGAGGAGCACTTTGCAATTGCAGGATGCCAATCCCTACTTCACACCTCACCTTTCTTCGCCTGCCTTGTGAACTTGAAGAGTCGCTGCTCACGCTTTCTCTGTGGTTGAGGTGGGCAAAGGGCCTGGCTGCTCCCCAGGACTCTAAATAACGTGTCATCCGAACAGACGCTCGCATCTTCAGCCCATCGTTAACTCTTGTTTTAGGGAGGTGATTGTTTGATACACACTGCTTGGACTAACAGAAAAAACACACTCGTTTAGAAAACAAAACAATACAAATTGCAAAGAAACGCAGCTCTGAGTGAGTAATTTAGGACTATACAATCTAGCTATTTAGAAGGGCTCTAAACACGGATCAGCAACACGTCATCAAACCTCAATTCCTTTATCTCATTTAATTAATGTGAGCTAAAGCAAATTATGACATAAGTAATTTTCTTCAGCTGCCTTTACAAGCCTCTGCCTGTAACACTGCAACATTCAAACTTCTTGGTTTATTTACCATGATGTGAGAGAGGGCAGGATCTCACGGACAGACACAGTTTCCTTGCAGTCAGCACAACCACAGAGGAAAGATTCCCAGGTTACTGAGCTCGGGTATACCAAAACCAGGGTTGGGAGAAGATCCCACTGATTACAGACTCGGCATGAGATTATATCCCTACACCACAGGTGAGGAGTCAGGCAGTATACACAGGGCACACAGCAGTACCCTTGTGGATCTAAAAGGAAGCTAAAACTACAGAATAAACCAATACATCAATGCTGGGTTATTCTCTTACACTTCTCAAATATCTTCAAGCGAGCAGGGACCATTTTAATAGACCCCCGTGCTGGGAAGATGCGCTCTGTACATGTAGGGAGGGTAGCAGTGCTGAGTATGTAAAACATGCAAAGATAAGATAGAGTTCTTGCTCTATACTGTTCCTTCCTGTAAAGATCCCGAAGGAAAGGAATTTGTAATTGTCATTTTCTTATTTTGAAATATTTCACTCATCAACCACAACAGGTTCAAAATATCCCAGGTGTTTGCAGTTACCAGGCTTTAAGGGGGCAGTCAACAGTTGTTAACTTTACACCTTGAAAAAGAAGATGAATCTCACATTTAAAACAGTAAGGAAGAAGACAACAGAAGTTATTTTATAGGGAATATAAAATATATGGCCACACAGTACAGTTACTTTTTTGTGACTTCAGCCCACCTTTTGATCTCGATTAGTGAGAGAGACACTTCATGCAAATAATAAATAATCAAATACTCTACGTGGACCACATAAGAGATTTCGGCGTAACACCTACTGCCTTCAAGCCAATAGCTCTATCATATAACAGAAGGATGTGCTTTTCTGAAAGTCCCAAATCCAGGTCACTCAGATGACTCACACCATGATTTAATTCTGTTCCTGAATTTAAAAATATGCACCACAGACACCTGTGCACTTTAAATATATGTATATAATTGAACAAATATACATGTTTAAAAACACACACGTACCCTTGGATCAACCACTAAGTAGGTTTTGATATTCATGGATTCCAGGTAAGGATCCCTCAGGTGTCCATTCCCCTCTTCCACTTCATAAGCTTTGCCTAGGTGGTTTAATGTTGCTTCAGTGATGTGGACACGCCTGAGATGGGGAGAAAGAACAAGAGACCCATACACTTACAGAAAGGTCACGTTAAGCATTTAATTTACATTTCAATGGCCACTGCTGACATTTCTGCTTTTCAGCTATCCTGTGCTTTGGCAGCCAACTGCAAAATCCTGCCAGTACCCAAAACTGTATTTGCAGTTCTCTACTGCAGTTCTCTGTCACACAACTTTCATAGCAGGTATGCTAAAAAACACTTCCCAGAATGAGATAGTATCAGTATAAACTTCAATTGAAATAAGCAGATTTTACGAAACAAGAGGAAATGCACTCAAAGGAGATCTGATGACTGACAAGACAGACTCACTCCCAGGCAGGTTGTTTCAGATGGCAAGAACTGCAAGCAAAGCTCACAAAACACAAGCGAGGACTGTCTCACCCTAGAAATACATGAGGAGGGGAGGAGATGGCTACAAAGTCTGGAAGAAAAAGGTGGAGAAGTTTTTTTGTCAACTAGGAAGATAATTTAATCATGTATTTCCATATAAATTATGAGTAATATCTTTCCATATAATTTCTCAGCAAGAGATTTAAGTGTGTTCATGAAACAGCATTTATTTTTCTGATATTCTATTTTCTCATTGTTCGTCTTCCCACAGCTTTTGTCACTTCTTTGGTATGGAGGGGTTAATGTGTGTGCTCTGGGTCCTGCAATCCCTCAGCACCAAGCTGGGAACAGAACAGAACATTTCCCAAAGAGAAGCTGAGAGTGCAGCACTCCTGCCTAACTACAGAGAGCAAGGCTTTCCTGGCCCATCCAACTTCTACTCACACTGCATGCAGGTTTGACTAAACGTAACTGGGCCAAAACCTGGAGACCACTGGCTTCTCACCAGGAAGAACTAAAAATTCCTCAATTCAAAAAATTAGACAAAAATTAAGAGTTTTGGAATATAGAGGATGCATGGGTTTATTTGTTTCCTGGTAATTGTCTCAAAAACCTGGGTTTGTTCGTTTGGGTTTTTTTTGTTACCTTGATTTTGCAGTTATACAATTGAGGTGAACCTCCAAATCTGAAGTTTTAAAGCTTGCTCTAAAGCATCATTTTCTTGCACAGGGACTGAGGCATACTGGGTGATGTCTGTACTAACTCAGCCCTAAAACACTCATGCACTGCAGCAAGTTTTCTTGTGGTGGAAGTGGTTTTCCACTTACCCCAAAGGGCAGTACATTTGTTCACTGTGCACCATTTTCCATTTTACCAAGCTTTTTCTCCCCTTTTGTCCAGACCACACACGCCCATACACTTCAGATCTTCCTGAAAACTTTTCTTTTTTTCCATTTAAATTACAGTGCTGATGATTCCTCAGCAGTTACTAATGCTTACTGGATTCCAGGATCAGCACATCAGTAAAAGGTGCTACCACGGAAGCTGCCTCTCAAAGGCAAGCTGTAACATGCACTGTTGCACTTACCATGCTAGTACATAATACCTAACACACTGCACTCAATTTCCTATGCTAACAGGCCTGAGGATGACATACCCTGATCTTTCAGGTATGTACACATGAGAGAAATAGTCATAAAAGCATTTTTTTTTAGTTTGGTTTTATGTTAGCCCTTGCTGCTTTACACTAGCATACTACATTGTTATGAACAAAAATAATTGTTAAAATCATACAGAAGATGAACAAGAATACTCTGACAATGGAAATAAAATATTTATAAAGCCAGAAGTTCACCTGCATCATTTCAAAAGACTTTAGAATTCCTTCATTTACAGAAACCCAAAACATACATACTTTGTATTTTAAATGAAAACCTCCAAACTGCTCCCAGTGACCATGCTTCTCCTTCCTAAGTAGCAGGACTAGCTAACACTGAAATGGAGAATCCCAGACACACCATTTTTCTGCAGAGCAGGAAATAAATGTAAAGTAACACTTGCATAACAAATAGAAACCATCGTCCATCTAGCTCAGCCTTCCACAAATAGAAGGTTTCCTCTGACTTGTTCTGAAACACACAATAAGCAAGTGCTTTCATGTATAAGTATAGGAAGTATTAAGTGCACTGGTTCAGAATGAGCAAGCCAACCTAAACCAGCTGTGTTCCTTAATAGCTTATCAAACATAAGCACAAAGAATGTAATGAAGTTTTCAAGATTAGGTAATAGTCCTAAATGTGACTAAGAAAAGTAGGTTTTTATGCTGTATTCAGTCATGTTGTTTGCTTTACCAGCAAAAGAAACTTTACAACTCTGTATTCTTGATTAATCATGCTGAGTCAACAGAGTGAAACGTTCAATTTACAGAGTATTGCAACTGTTAACCAAGCCCCAATTGGTTTTCTTTCTGTTTCAGTTACCGGTGCAGGAAAGGAACTTGATATTCACACCCCCTTGTCACTTAGCAGAAATTAATCTTTAAAGTTACCAGCATATACCATAAAGCTGTCTGAGGCACAGAAATACTAAAAACCCTATTATATCACTTGTTAGAATCACATTCCAAGAGAAACCAATACTTTAATGCTTAAACATATACCCACATAAATGCTGTTCAATTAGTACTGATTTGCACAGACTAACAAGAACATTCAAAATCACGGTCTCATTTGGGAATGGAAAAAGGGAAAGGGGAAAAAACAGGAAGGGGAAAAGGTGGGTTGGGGGGAGGCAGGATTAAAAAGAGAAGAGACTCTTATTCTAATTCCTAAATTAAACTTAGAAAATGGGGGGAGGGGAGGGAAATAAGGGAATAGTGTAATTTCCTAAATGAGGAAAATATAAATATTGTTTTCAAACACCACCATGCTGTATTTGTCCTTTTCAATAAGCATCTTCAAAAAAGCAGCACTAATATCAACCTCAGGCCCAACCCTCTGCGCTGCTGGGCAGCACAAGGCAAGTTCCATTACTGCTTTGCCTCTGCTCTGCCACTCAGGACCACTCACTCTCCTCGTTCTACGCACGACAAACACCATGCAGAGTGAATACGTCACAACCAACAGCTCAAAACTCTCCTTGCTTGGAGGCTTCTCATCATTTTACTTGCATTTTAATTTCCGAGTTGGGGGGGTGGTAAATATAGAGCTAATATAAATCAAGTGGGACAGATGGACACATTAACAAAAACAGTAGGTAAATCATAGAATCATAGAATCATTTAGGTTGGAAGAGACCCTTGGGATCATCAAGTCCAACCATCAGCCCTACTCTACAAGTTCTCCCCTACACTAGATCCCTCAACACCACATCCAATCTACTCTTAAACACAGTCAGGGAGGGTGACTCCACCCCCTCCCTGGGCAGCTGATTCCACTGACTGACCACTCTTTCCGTGAAAAATTTTTTCCTAATGTCCAGCCTAAATATGCAGCTTTGTCTCGTCAACACAAGTAGCATATCTATTCTCTAGCTACAAATATAAGATTATCCTACACACAATGTGAATAACTAAGTCAACAATGCACTGTGGAAGGTACACAAGTTTCTCCAATGAAGGGAAGGTCAAGCAGCAGTCACTTGCCTAAGAAAAGAATTTTATAGTTCACTGAAAACAGAATCAGAAAACATTAACATTTTACAGCTCTGGTGAGTACACATTTGTCCTACATTCATTATTCCATTATGAGGACTTGTGTCGTGGCACACTCACAGACTCAGATCCGTAAAGCAGGGTTATGAAAACAATGACAACAGAGCGAATCAGCAGCGAGAGGCAAGACCCTCACCCCGGTACACCCGCAGACTCCATGCGGTTTGCTAAGGACACGTCGTGTGACCAGACGTCATACTGCCACTTCCGCAGGCCGATCACGCCGCACAGCACGTTCCCAGAATGGATACCAACTCGCATGTTGATATCCACTCCCGTGGCTTCTCTCACCTGCCTGGGGAGGGAATCAGAGTCTAAGTTACACTGTGCTCCTGTGATTTTGACTGTCTCTCCTCCTCCTGAAGATCTGTTAAGGTTTAATCTCATTATACACCTGTGCAAAGACAAGAGACAAACCTGCGACCTGATGCATAACTATCCAACTATAAACACACATTGAATCTGACAAGAAAACTAAGAATGACTTTATTCAGTATCTTCATAGTCTTGATGAATTAAAAAGCTTTTTGTGCTGTGCTTACTTTATTGCTTCACACATGTCGAGTCCCATTTTGACACAGTTCCTGGCATGAACTGGTAAAGACACAGGCAGGCCTGAGACACAGTAGTAGCAGTCTCCCAGGATTTTTATTCTCATGCATTCATTTTCCTGTGAAATTATAAAAACCATATTTAACAGAAAAAAAAAAATGAACTGCAAGTAGACTAATGACATCAAAACTAGGACTTGTCTACATCATTTTGAGACAATCTGGCTCCGTTCAATCTTTGTGAAGCAAAGCTTACTTCTTTCCTACATCCACATGCCTGGATGTTGCTCACTGGAGAGTAACAGAAACCACCACTTAAAGCATCTCTGAACTAAATCATCTTACTGGTTTCTGACTTTAATCTTGAACTTTTTGCAACTGAGAAACTGTAAACAGAAATAAAACTCTCACAGAATTTACCACCTGAAGGCTGAAATGTACTTATCTATCTTTTCATCTTGATTAAGACCCGAATTACAGGCACTTCGTTCATCTTTTCCTCAATTTTCGCATGGCAGCCTCAAAAGTAACATTGTGCAGTGTTGTAAAAATTCCTGCACAGAATTTAGGGAGAAGTTAGGAATTAAGCTGCCCAACCTTGTAGCTTTGCAGATACAAAATGGTGGTTTTGTTTCAAAGATGACTGAAGAGGAAGCCAGCACACACCACAGTTTGCTATTGCTAATAAAAACAAAAAAGAAATCACACTACCTGGCAGCAGAAAACTATTTCCTGACTGTGCAACAGAGGATACTGCTGCCCATTACTAGCTGGAGAGGGGAAAGGGGAAGAGCAAAGAGCTTCTCCTACCGTCTTTTGTTAAAACATTACTGAAGAATTTTAAACACAAGGATTGCAAGCAAGCCAGGGCTAATTCTGCGAGGCTATAGTGTTTGGCTGATGAGGAGAGTTGGCTTCATCTGGGCCAGCTGACACCTTCAGCTGCCCAACCCTCCCTGCCGTGCCAACAGCCCAACAATTCTTCAATCAACTCCAAAAGACCCTGCTTTACAACCAGCTCAAATCAGTGAGAATTTACCAAGCTACGCTGTTCTCCCTCATCAACAAAAGCCTTAAGAGAACATCCATTATCCCCCACTATCATATAAGAGAACATCCATTATTCCCCACTATCGTAAGCCATTCAGTAGATGCTGAGCATTGCAGCAAGCATCAAACTCAAGACAGCCCCGTGCTTCAGTTTCAGAGGTTGATAGGGGAACCTACCCCTAGATTAGAGCAGTCGGACCTCAGTATCCAGCTTAGGATAGAGCTTAGGACCTTAGCATCCAGCCAGGTTATTAGGTACATTGGAGCCTGCGATGTTTTTACATAATGGAAAAGATGACTGAATACTCCTCAGCAGGACAAAAATAGAACAGAAAGCAGAATACTCTTCTTATGGCTCAACCGCAGAGTTGCAAAAGACCTTGACTTTAAACAGCGCACTTTGCAGACAGGAGTCAGAAATTAAAACATAAAACTATTTCTATTTTTGTATCTGTTGAATAGTTGCAAAGAAATGATCAAACACCTATAACTTCAGCTTCTACCGTGGCATAAAGGGCTCGTGGCAACTAAGATGACATGACTCATTCTGTGTGTTCTTAACGCTGTGTCGCAACAATACAACCCCAGAGTCAGCATGACTCTGCCAGTGCTTGAGGTGTTAACAGCAACTGAATCCATACAAATACGAAGATTAGCGATGTCATTTAGTCAAACAGGTTAAAGATCCTAGTTAATCAGTGATATATTTAAGAATTTACTCAGTGACATCCACAAAAGCTTAATGAAAGCAACTTCACTCTTCTGTTGCATTGATAACTCTATTTTTGCCACTTTTTCTGAAGAATTTTGAGAATTTTACAGAAACAAGATTTTCCAAGTCCATTAATTTTCTAATCTGCATTCAGACTATATCTAAATATAGTTATTTATCAAATCAGACCAGCATCTTTAAACCATGGGAGGTTTTGATAGGTAGTCACTAGTTCTTGACTTATGCTTTACCAGTGTTATATTATTTGGGTTGATATTTGCTTTTCTTGATGTCATGTAGGATACAACAAAACGCAGTGTTTATTTCCCAAAAGCCATATTTGCCTCATAATACAAACAGGAAAATCAAGCAATATGACAGAACAGATATCCAAGGTTTGGGTCAGTTTTAGAGGGTTACAGAAACAGTCACACAGAGCCAATTCTGCAAACACATACAGGGCACGGTCCCTGTAACCCAAGAACCAAAACCCTGAGTTTGAGATTACAGTTGCAAAGAAATGAACCTCAAGCAGCACTTGAAGTGGTAAGAAGTACTGCCAGCCTGAAAGGTCAGCAGCGAGGGTATGTCTTAATGGGGACCATTTTAATCTGCTTCCCATTCTTGCACTTTTCTCTAAGTATTCATGATTCATTATTACTCCTGAGCTAAAGAACTCCTTGGCCTGATGCAGTATTATTTATGAATTCAAATGTGTGTCTGAGAGCTCCCCATTTGTAGAGCCAACAAACAACTCTTCTAACTGAACACAGCAAAGCTCCTCAATAGAGCTTGTACATAGTACCTCTTACAGCCTTGTTACAGGAATTCATTGCCAGCAGACAATTCCCTGAAATACAGACAAACCTCCAGCCTCACAAATTGAAACTACAGTAGCAACTTGATAAATGTACTAGTTTTCTTTTAAACTTTGTTTTAATGGTTAGTGTTAAAGCCAAAGCAGTCGTCCCTTCCTGACATCAGCACTCACACCAGCTGCCTTCTGTCTTGCAGAAAAGACTTCTTGTTTTTCCAGTGGTGGTTTTTATCCCTACTGCACAACAAACTGCAACACCCACCTTTGCAATCTGATCAAACTTTCCAAAAAGTTCATTCAGCATCACTACTAGTTCCTTAGGAGAGCAGTCACTGGCAAGGCGAGTAAATCCTACAATGTCTGCATAAAGAATGCTAGACAAGAACAAAAGGAAAAAACAACAATTGAAATACAAAGATAGGTCCATTCCACAGCCAGCTTAAATATTAAAATGCATTTAATAGAAAGCATGTCTCTCTTTGGAAAACAACTCTAGGGGAAAAAAAAAGGTTCAAGTATCTCAGCTGATTTAGAAGACAGCACATCAGTCCAGGACACATTAATCTTCTCGCTACAGGGAAGCAGCTCGCTTCAGCCTGAAAATCTACCTCCAAATTTTAGTTTCACTAGACCCATATGCACTGGTAAGAGCCAGGAGCTTATATTAATATAATTAGAGTTTCCACTCACCTAACATTTTGGTGCCTTTTTACATACAGACTGTGGAAGTTGTTGTCGTGCATTTGCCTGTTGTCGTTCGTTTCCTTCAGTCGCTCTATGATTGCCAGCTTCATTTCCATGGAGATATGAGCTGGCAGTATGGATAAAAGCAAATTCTCCTAAAAGAAGAGGACAAAAAAGGAATGATGCAAAATTCTTAACAGAGTAAATTTTAAATGGAAAGATTTTGGTGACTGCAAGAGGGAATAAAAAAATAAACCACCTTTATTCCAGTAGCTTTTTAGTAATGCATGTCAGGTTTTCCAGAAAATAGTTATTATTTTTTTGTGTTCTCAAAATTTGCCAATTTTACAGGTAAGCACCAGTGTTGCGTATTTTTTTCTTTTGTTCCTTGTGAAGTAGGTGTGACAACCCTCTGTAAAAATACAGTATTCAATACTAAAATTTCTGAAATAGAAACTTATTTTTTCTGCCAATCTCTGTGTAACATCAGCAACCTCTGAGAAAGCTTCTGGTAAAAGCTTATGTTCTATAAGAATCAATCCATGTGGCATTAAAGACCCTTATGAATTCTCAAATGCTGGAAAAGCAGCAACAGATAGCAAAGCATCGATAACACACTGCTGTAGCTTAAATGAACCAGGAACTGATGGCCCTGAAACAGTCTTTTGAACTGAGTGAGAATACAGACTCTTCAAAACCCACTTCCATTGTGGGACTATTCAGTGCACTGTTTTACACTGGCTTTGACTTAAAGGCAGTTCTTCAAAGATGACCCTTGCTAAGCTGCTGGGCAGAAGAGGAAGTCAAAAAGAGAGTACTTTTAACCCAGGAAGGGCTCTACCGCTCCAGAGACAGTCACCACAGAAGAGGACATGTCACATGGAGCAGGTCCAAGCAGGAACTTTTTCTGATGACATCGTCAGCAAGGACAACACAGCGTGTAAACTGAGTAAAATGCTGTCCCTTTGGACCAAATTTTGTCCCTTTTTCCCCAAATACCTGATGCAGCAACACATGGCAGTAAGTTGCCAGCATTACTTAACCAGTGCCTGCCACCAAAAATAAATGCCTTGGCCTCACAGTGGTAAGAGGGATATTGAGCATCAAGTACTGGACTACAGTAGGGTACAGACAGCAGTTTAGTTTGAGACTGCTCCCAGAAATGGAAATACCTCCTTCCCCTCTCCAGGCATTTTAAAACTAGGAGAGTCGACCCTGGGAATCAATTTAAACTGACAGCAGAGTAGCAGTGCATGTAACGGGGCCATTTGAGGCCGACATATTACACAGTTTTCAAGGAGGTGATGACGAACCCTGAACTGCATTCCTCACATCATTTTTGCAGAGAAAAAAGTGGGTGGCAAAAAGGAGACTCAAAATTGTGTGACGAATTCCAACACAGATGAAAAGCAAGCTGTCCATACACTTAAGCACATCTACACTTCAAACAAGCAGCCATAAAAAACCCCACCACCATGCAAGCCACCACATCACCCAAAGAATGAGAGCACGCTGCCTGTGTAAGCTGATTAGATGCTTCCCTGGCTGCTGCGTGGGGAAATTCTGCCAGGACTTTCATGCAGATTTGTCATCCCATCTCACAAGATTAGCATCAGAGGACAGATCGAACTAGCAGTGTAGCATTTTCTTCTTTTCAAGTAAGCCAAGTAAATTGCTTTTCAGACCTTTCCTTTTATCTAACAACCGGTGGGCAGAGAACTCTGTATACACCAGTCTTCTAGAGCTGCTGTTCTTAACCCTACTTATACCAAGAGGAAAGAGGAAAGGCGCCCTAGTTTCAGCTTTGATACTTTTTTTACAATCCTTCCACAGTAAGAAATCCATGTTCCCTGCTTATTCTTTAAGTACTACTGGAGTTTATGGAAATAAGTTGTGTCATACTCAAATACTGTAATCTACTATATGATTTTTTTTTTTCTCCCCCTAGGTTCCAATTTTTTCCTTCTAGAAAAGGAAAAATAGTTTGAGAGATAAGAAAATACAAGAACAAATAATGCTTTAGAATTCAAAACAACAACAACAAAAGGTGACCAAGGAAAGCATAAACTAACTGCTGAAATTACCTGGTAAGTATTTTTCATTAAGGGCACGTTCCTTTAAATTACCTTGGGCCAGTCCCAGTAACATTTTATACTGGGAAAAAAGTAACTAAAATAACCAGCAATTACATTCCTGTTACAAATACTGTGATTTTCATACAGAAAAGCCACGGAGAACTGCTTCCTCCCTTTAACTTCCTTCTTTTGTTGCAAATGGCACAATTTTTATTTTTGACATTAGGTGGGTATCACAAAGTTTGGACCAAGCCTATCAACATGCATTAGTCACCAACGTTATAAAATTATACAGACTTTAGAAAAGACATCAAGCAGTTCATAACAGGAATCAGTTCACTCACTTGTTGCCTCTTTTCAATCTTCAACTTCATTCGGACCTGAATGCACTTTAATGTGTATCTATACAAATCCCACGAAGCGACTTGCATTTGGCGCTTGTGAAATGCACCCATCAAGTTGCCACAAAGAAAAATGACGGCATTGGCAAGTAGCTGCACAAGAAGAAAAACAGTTACCTACTGCAGAACAGTCGGTGATACTTCACTGACACACATTCTAATCCCTTAAAAACAATTACTCCCAGGCCATATCCAATTTTTACTGCACCCTGTCATACACCAAATCAGTGTTGCAATTAGCCAGGATGTACCCAGGAAATATCACAGAATCAATATAAGTCAACTCTCACAGTCAGAGGCATTCCTGTGAGAACAGACTGTAATAAAACAAAACACAATTCTGCTATACCATTTAACATTTATTTGCAGGCAGCGGTGCTTGATTTAGGGAGAAACCAGTCTGCAAACTCATGCATCAGCACGCTGTGTGAAGTCTGACACACACACCTGCATCAAGAGAGCTGGGGTTCTCTCTTGAACACACCCTATTAATTAGTCTTGGGAACCCTGAAAGCATCCAATAGCATTCCCAGGCCCTCCTGACTCCCCAGGGCAGCAACAGGCCTTTTGATCCACCCTGTAAGGCAGTGCCAGATGACGTTACATAGACCCATCTGAAACCACACAGACTGGGAAGAATGACAAAGTTTGTGATATTTTCAGTAATTAAAAAATTACAATAATAATTTTAATTCACTCTTTTTGCCTCAAATTCACTCAATTGCCTCTTTCACTTAGGTCAGAAAACCAAAGCACATTATAGATTAAAATAATTGCAATTTTATAAAAGCGTGTAAACCACTTTGGGCCCATGTTCCAAATCCACAGAGAATGCATCCATACACAATTTGGGAATTTATCTAACCAGACTAGTTATGCTACTATCAAGTGCTAATATGACTAGGGTATTTAATTACTTATCCAAGTAGTATTCTCTTACCTGAAATAGAATGGATTCTTTATTTTCCTGAGGAGCCGTGCTCACCGCAATGCTTAGAACAATAATATGGGAGAGAGCAGAAAGGACACTAATTATGACAGCACCTCTCATCCCAAAAGGCAACATGGTATAAACTGTGAAGATTATGAAGAGAAAGAATGGCACCTTTGGAAAGAAAGAGAGAAAACAAGACACACACACAAAAAAAAAGAAAAAAAAGAATCACACATACATGTCATTAAATGCCTGACAAAAGTCAGCACAGAACAAAGAGGAAAGTAGCTGGATTCTTGCTCATTTTCAGGCTGAACAATTAACTAGTGATACTTCAAAAGCACAATTAGAAACATAAGGACACTGGTAGTCCCAAAAGCTCTGAGAGAATTAGCAGCTATAGAGTCATAGATAAGACAGTTTAACGTGACATATCACCTTTAAGCTTTTCAGCTGTCCTCGCCCTTCATCCTTAATTTATCCATTACACCTGAGGATGCACTTTGTACATAACCTATCAGGAACAGTGTGTTGCATGGACAGCAATACTGAATACAATCAGCTTTCTCACCTTTTCCAAGTTAGTATTCTAATTTTAAAATCACCCCATGTCTGTCTACTCCATAACTGATAAATACCAAAAATCCAACCAAGTGGATGGTGACACAAGAGAATAATTATTATTGCCACTAACTACATGTTTGGCTGCACAGATTTTTACACCAATCACAATGGTCCACTAAACTGCCAGGGATCAGAAGGAAGTTCTATAAAACTTTAACAAATCTATAAATATTAAGTGTTCAGTTCATATATATGGAAACTAACAACTCTGGTCAGAGGAGAACATTGCAGTGCTCCCAGTTCAGCTGCTCTCATCACTGCATCTCAACTTGGCAATTCCAGACATGAGCTTCCTTCAAGGAAGCCTCAAGGCCCAGTCTGCACTTAAATGCTTTGCCAGAATAGATAGCTTGGTTGGGACAACAATAAACAAACAGACAAACAAATATGAGCTTTCATTCAAGAAAGGTAATCTTTCCATGTTCACCTCTACTATTGTACACAATGTTCTGAATGATGTGTAATGCTTTGATAAGCACGGACAAGCAAAGATCATACCTGCAGTTAAATAATAGCTTTAATTACTGATAAATTCAGAACTTGGGATAGAAGTCTGAAATTAACCTATTCACTCCTACTGTCTAATATAGGGTCTCCTTATATTTTAGGCTTTAAATCAACAGTAATTAATTATTGCCAAATGACAACAATGCAAGACGTTGCAGCACTGAAAGCAGCCAAACCAAATCTAGCTTCATTGCATGTTTGTACTTATAGTTAAGAACAGTAAATTTTCTTTCTTCCTAGGGTAATAGCTTCTTCCTTAGTTTAAAAGTACTGAATAGCAACTGTAAATACACAGTGCTGGATCCAGGCCATAATACAAATCAGATTTCGTTTGTTTAACTGATAATTTAAATCTATCTTTATGTGAAATAAAGAGGGGAAGGGGAAGAGTCAGTAAAACAAGATAAAAAGCCTTTTTTATTTCATTAAAAACTCTTCTGTTTACATTATGAGAGCCTAGGAGGAGTTTCCTACCGATTATGATATTTTTGGCATCCTGAAATCTCCCGTCTTCTGATCAGAGATACTGAGCAATGAAGTGTAGCCACACCCAGCTGTGCCTGCATGTGTCATAAATTCTTATTGTTCACTTCACCTCTCCCACTGATTGGAAAATATGCTCCCTACGGCACGCCCAGCTCCGCAGGCCTTTATACATTTCTTGAACACCACTTTGACCCACGGAAATTAGAAAAGCATGTATTATTAATTTAAAATGCTCTTAAAGATTAATTCATAGTAATTAAGATTTTATTAAAAAATCTGAAAAATACAATTAAATTACACCTTTAAAGATGATATTCCTGCATAGATTTATGCAGTTGGCCAATTTTTTCAGCTGAGCTCTATTTTCCTATAATAAGGAATACAAACTAAAGTTGACTATAATAAACCAATGTAGGAAATTGAACCTAGATCACAAGCAAAAATTATTATGCATTTAGAACATTCAGAAAAAATAAAGCACACACATTCATATATACTGACTACCAGTTCCATGCAAGTACCTGAACATACAAGATATACATACCTGTTGCCACAGTTCATGATCATTTTGCTTTTCAAAAAGAGATACATATGCTACAATTAGGAAGCAAATCCAAATTGTAACTCCAAATAATGTTAGCCATCTCCGAAATAGGGATTCGACGCAGAGAAGTAGGAACATGACTGCAAAGATGACAAGAGCAGCACACACGGCAATAATGAAGGCCAGATGACAATGTGCATCCTGCAAAAGCAAAACAAGGTGTTAGGTTTGGTCTAAACATCCCCTTTAGAAAATATGGAAAATGCATCTGTGCTGTCCTGGAAGCAGCTTAGATAGCTTTAAAACACACTAACCTGAGTCCTTAAGTAGTCTCATGTGGCAGCATTTACACAGCTAATAAAATAAATAGTATTACACATACCCATTGTACCTCTGTTCCGCCAGTATTACGCCCCAAATCAGTGGTTTTGCTTTAGTCTTTTAGGCTAAGTTCTAACTATATTATGCAATACTGATACACCCCAAAAATACATTTAAGGAGTTCAAGCTTCGCTAAAAAGGAGTGTAACAGCTTTCTTCCTAAATTTTACAGGAGGTGAGTTGTAACATGCAAAGAGTGTTGCTGCTTTTGTTTTTTAAAGAAATAAAAGCTACAAGGCACAGAAGTGCAATTGGTTAAGATTAGATCTGTTGCTAAAGAGACACTTAAAGACACTTTATAATGATGCTAAGTAGTTAGAAAGCAGTATCAGAAGGCAATGAAGGATTATAACAGCTTCCTTATTACCTGTTTACGTTATCTTTAAATCAACTCCCCTTTTTACCAACTGTCAACTGTGCTGGCTGGAAGAACTTCATTTCTTTACAGAAAAACCATATTACGCTACACGACAAAAAATTATTTAAGGTGCATCTTTCCTATAGCTACGAGGCCCCTGCTCTTTGCCAACTATTGATTGAAGACATCACCTCTTGCACCAAGAGATTCCTGATGTATTTTTACTACCAAAAACCACGGAATGATTATCTACATACCCTTGGAAAAAAAAAAACAATTGCCTCAGGAATTCTTAACAACTGAATCACTGTATTACTTTGCATTTCTTAGACTACTCCAAAAGGAAAACATGAGAAATGCAGGACATTTCAATTCATGTTCAGGTTCCTTCCTTGGCCCCTGTATTACTTATTTACTATTGTAACTACCACTTAGCATAAATTATGGTCTGTTCATAACATATAGGAAGGAAAGAACAGTCTTTGTAGTAACTGTGCATGTGCCTAACAACACTGTCTCCTCTCTTACCTGACCCTTCAATAACATACACACCATTATATACGCCATTGCTTGACTTTTTTTTCAACATTACAACTTTGAAACCACGTGGTTCAAAAAATGATTTAGCCTGAATGGTTGTGTGTGCTGCTATGGTGATTCCTTATCATCTTTGAAAACATGGAACACAAAGGAAAAAAAGCATACTCACAGTAGTGGCAAAAAAGATTATAATTAGAGTAGTCCAGAAGATGATGGAAATGAAGAGCAGCAATAGCAGGAGTGGATGCTGCTGGCTTGTGTAGCAGTACTTCTCATAGAGCGGGTCTGATATCCTGCAGTCATCGTTTTCATTGAAGAAGTATTTACCTTTAGCTGGCATTTTCTCCCAGTTCCCAGCACACAGTAAAAACCAGAGCTGAAGCTACTGCTTCAAAGAGTTTTGTCTTTTCACCGCAGCCTCTGCAATCTTTAGGCACGTCAAGTAACCCCCGTCCTCTGATTTTACTTCTCATGAGCATTAACTTCAGATTTCCAATGAAACCAAAAGAAAAAGGCTTAGCCTCCCCAAAACCACAGGTAAGTCATCATCAGCTCTGTGCATGAATCTCTAGATCAACTTGTATTTCTGCAGGCAGGAGATTTTGGCGTGATCTTTTGGGGTTTTTTTTTAGTTATTATTTTCCAAGTCTCTAGCTCCTTTCCATAAGCTTGAATCTCACTTCCTGGGATGCACTCTGCAGAGAGACAGTATTATTAGATTAATATATTCAGTTAAGTGTACACAGTGTTTCCCAAGGAAAATTAAATAAAGAAAAAAGAGAAAAAAGTACATTCCTTAAACTTGCTGGCTGCAGGCTGTAACCAGTGAGCAAAAGCTGTTTCTTGCTGGCAGGGTGGAAGCCCAACAGCCCCCGTGGTGTGGGCAGTGCTGCCCAGCAGCCACAGAGGCAGGGCTGGGGCAAGGCTTGCCAATGGCTGCTCTGCGCACACCACTGCGCTTTCTCCAGCAGCCTAAACGTTCTCATATGAAAAATGTACCAAATTTGTTTCCCTTTGAGCAAATGACATCATTTCCATGAGCTTGTTGTGTATCTGAATACTAACAGCTCTTCTGAAGTGATGTGTGCACCTGTGTGGATGTGTAGAGATAAAAATCTTTCATCAAAATATGCAGGTTGCATTTTTTTTAAAACGTGCACCTTAATTTTTAAGAAATCCTTTTTTTACTCCTTTCACACTTGAATGAGAAGGCACAAAAAATGAGAAAAAATACTGTTCAAGTCGTAATCCATTAAACAGGTTTTTTTAAAAAAACAAGATACTTAATATCTAGTTCTATATATTTCAGTCAACTCTAATTAATAGTGTTTCCAAGGCAATAGGTGTGTTCTGTCAACAATGAACATTAAGGAATGAACCGTGTTCTTCATCACTAATGACTGATGTTTTTCAAATAGATTCATGACTATAGTTCACTCAATGCCAAGAGACAAAAACCAACAAGAACAGGGGGATGGAACTGGGGGATAGCATGAAAACCAGGATTTCAGAAGAAGTCTTATTAAAACTTGATAACAGGACAACAGCTTCTTTGCCACTTGACTGCTGTCACCATGGTGCCCAAGGCCATTGCTCTGGGGAGAAAGAACCCACTAAAAGACTTGTAGAAAAGCCAATTCCTAGCAAGTTTCTCTCAAAAGGCAGAATGCTTATCCACCATGTGTTTAGACAGCACTTACACTACAACCAGGAGCGTTAAGGAACAAGTTTCAGAAATGATACTGAATGATTTAGCCTATGTAAATGGAGCCAAACACTAGCATACTACCCAATTATTAGTGACCAGGCAGGGAAAAGCAGATCAGTACTGAGACTGGACAGGGGGAAAAAAAGAAGGAACTTTTGCAGCAAAATGAGTAACTACAAGTTCTTGCTCAGAGCATCACAGACTTAGATTGATCACAAAAAGAGAAAAGACCATATTGTGTGACATTTATTCGGTAACACCCAGAATAAACTCACATACATATTAAAAACTGAAATAAAACCGAAGTCACCTTTCAGTACATCTCTCCAGTGCATAGTTAGTGACACACCTAGTATCTCACCTTTACTGTCTATTACTGAACTTCTTTTCACAAAGCATCTCCCATTTTTCTCCTAAAAAAATTATTTTGTTACTCCTGCCATCTGCATGTGCACACTAATGCTCTTGCAAAGGTGTCTGGATGGATTACAGTAATCACTGACGCTTAAAGTAAAGGGGATGCCAAGAAGGAACACTGACATCATGCCCTGTTGCATTTTCCAAGTCGTACAGGTGACTGCAGAATTACTTCACTTGAGCGTAGGCCAGTTTTTTTCTGAAGAGGAAGCACAGGGACAAGTATTTTAATCTGAATTTGTCTTTCAGTGACAAAGACAACTCGCTGTAGAGAGCGGGAAGGTTGTGACTGCAAGGCACCGAGAGGCAGACAATCTGCTGAACAGCCTGAAGGAAGGAGGATGGAGGTGCAGGAACACACTGCCTGATGTTATCCACCATACATATGGGATGATAGGCTTGCTAGCCCAGATCCCCTCTAAAAGTGTATTTTCAGAATAAAACCAATGAAAAAGTTCTTTAATACACTTGCAGAAATCCAATTTTCAGGGTAATTTTTATGAAAATATTTATTTTATGAGATGGTTTATTTTTCCAGTCAGCAAAACCAAATCCATTTTCTAAAAATAACTGTTTAAGCAGTAATACATTTGCAACTGTGAAAGACTAGTAATCCTGTCTTGGGCTACTTAATATTGAAATCCAAGAAAAACAACTTCACAGCTTGTTTTCTCTAATTTATTATTCTGACCACGTTAACGAAAAAACAAGAGCAGGGACCATCTCTGTTCTACAGGACGATACTGTGTGGTTGTGGTTCTCTTATCTAGTGATTAAAAGACGAAAACAGTGTCAAACGTTAGCTTAGAACTATCTCTAAGTGTTATTTAAGAGTTTTACAGGACACCAAGTTGAAGAGGCACATCTCTTCAATAGCTTAATCCATTTTAATAAAGACATTGCTCCCTTAACAATTTTTTTCCTTCCTGTGCTGATCTTTGTAGAATTATGTAGATAATTACAAATGGCTCCTAGCTCATAGCATTTTCTTCTCAAAACTCTATTAGGCAAAGAAACCCCCAAACAGTACTTCATTGCTTTACCGAGAATCTATAGTACACTACATAAATGCTACTCTGAGACGAGTAATTCAACCCTGAACTAGATTCAAGTTGCATCCCGCATCCCACTGATGCTACCATCCACCTTTTGTCAAAAAGGAGCCACAGAGCAACTCGTGCTCCTTCACTACGAGTTAGATATTTTTTAAATTGCAAAGTACTTGCAACACACAAAATTAGCTATTTGAGAATCATGCAATCACACATTAGTTGAATAAACACATTTGTACATTTGACAAATGTAATGACCTGCTAATCATCATCTTATAATTGGAAACAGAAACACACACACATTAGTACAGGAGTTGTATTTCAGTTCCAAACCCACTATAAACACCTTACCTCCCCCTCCCCCCCCCCCTTTTTTTTTTCTATTAAAGAAACCCCAACATTACTGCATTACCTAACATACAAGAAATTTTTTTCTTTAAGAAACTGTAATAGACTTAGCTGAAAGTTCATCAGGTTTTGTGCTCTTCCACTCTTCTCTGAATTTTTTCTGGCAACCTTCTGAAAATGTAGAAGACAGACTTGAGAGAGGAAAAGCTTGTGTCTGATGGATAGCACCACACGCCAGTAAAATCATTGATTTCACACTCTCCTGTTTATATATTTAAGGATCACGTGGGCATTGTGCACCACAGCATCACTTTTGCTTTTTTGGGTCATTGTTTCTTGGAGATTTGCCATTCTGACACCACAAGAGAGGTGTAACCCAGAAACTGCAACAGGCCACAAAAACCAAAGGGCACTCCCAGAAGCACCAGCAGCAAACATCCCGAGCCAAACAGGAGCTGGATCTGGGCTGCTGCCGTAATACCATGGAGCTCTGATTATCAGTTTATCGAGAAAAAGTCCCATTTCTTTAGAAGCCTTCACTGTGTTCTGAAGAATTAAAAAGGAGAAGGAACAATTTGTCAACCAGATTACTATATATAAGAAACAACCCCACCAGTATGGATTTGAAACTGCACTGAGAACCTACAGGAACGTCTACTAAACAAACAAATACAATTTAGTCAGATCTGGGTGAGCTCCACAGCCATCTGCAGGCCAATTAATGTGAAAAACATTTGTCAGACAAATAAATTTGCCCAATGAATATGTAAGAACAAACACTGGGCATGTGATAGGCATAAAATACGGGACGACAGGATTCATTCCAGAACATGAATCAGAACAGCTACAGCCTCCCAATTCAACTTCAAGCCACTGGGAACAAAGTTGTGATCAGATTCAGCAACAGCAACTTACCTAGGTAAGCGCTGGGCAAGACCTGGCGCACACACAGAGCCACCCTTCCCATACAAGCAAAAAAGACAACATTCCTATCTTTCACAGATCTGGGTATTTCTGACTGCTTTTTCCTTTCCTTCCCATAGATAGGAATTTTCAAGCATCACTAAACTCCCTGGTCTCCTACTGACAAACCCATAGGAATTAGTAACAAAAAAAAAAAAAAAAAAAGAAATGAAAGCAAACATCTCATTAAGCTACTAGGCTTGCACTGAAGCTCTTTTGTTCTCCTGGGCTAGTTAAAACTGTCCACAGTGCTTTGTGCCAATACACAACCCTTTCTTAAGAACTGGCCTAGACTCAACGCTTGCAGAACAGACATGACGGTAGGCCAGAGTCTATAGAGACCAAGTGTTTTAAAGAAAACTAACTGAAGCACGATATCATGGGCTACAGTAACAAGGCATATTACAAAACCCAGGGGCATATTACAAGCCCCTTCACAAGGAAAACTAACCTGGGAAGATGCACAGAGCAACACTTCCCCACAGCAAGCAGAACATTCAGGGCAGACAAGGCAGATCAGCTCATGGGGTGACAACACGATTCCCTGTGCCTCCAAAGCAGCACAGGCTTCCCTCAATTCCCATTTCCAGCCTTGTCATAAACAATATGCAACGTATCAGTAGGTAAGAGCCTTCCCCACACACATTTGCATTGTAGGCATATTTTCATAATACATTTTCATAATCTAGCTAGTTACTAAACAGACTGTTCTTCCTCCTATCTTATTTTCTAATAGGTTATTACTACTTTCCAAGGCTTATCAGCACTATATTTTCCATTCTAATAGCCAACTGCCACCCAAATAATTTTGTTTGCCTGTCAAATTTCATTCTCTGGTGAGGTGATCATCTCTAAAATAATGGAAATGTGAGAGATGGACATGATTTTTTGTCTCCCAGCGATTCATTCAGCCCTACCTGTGTATACTCAACCAGCATAGATGAAGCAAGCACTGAACAGCCAGGAAAAATCAAGTCAATTTTTCTGTCAACTTGAAATAGAAACAAATCAAGTTCTTGCATTTCATAAGGCTCTTGAAGCTTCTGGCTGTAAAGGTTTTCTTTCTCTGAAACAATTCTTAACAGGCAAACGCCATGAAGCTCCAGGTTTCTCCACATGCCTGATTATTGAGATTAAAAGTTTGGCTTGATCTTTCGTCCTAGTAACAACTAAAGGGTCTTGCCCCTGGGCCCCAGCTCTTTCGACCAGAAGTTAGTGATGAACTATCCAGCAGCTCTTAGTTTCAAGTCCAGTGACCTTTCCTGCTATTTGGACAACTGCCTCACCTCCAGAAAGTCCCTAGTCTCCACTGTCTGCTTGGACCCAAAGGTAGGAGCCTTTTCTACACCCATCTACCCAAATTATCTCTTGCTCACCCACTTTCCATCTAGAGCTCAAGTTAGTAGCCCATCAGTTTTTCCCCACGACATGCAGGTGCATTTGTTTCAGGGACACCGCAAAGCACTGCAGGTCACACATCAGCCCAAGAGGTTACCTGGGGTAACTTCAGCACCTTCCTACTCAGCAACTGCCTGCAAAGACCAATGCGAGGGCAGACAGAGGAGGAAGAAACAGGAGAAGACCGAAGATATTGAGAGAGCAGAGCAGAAAGCCACCCACCTAACATGGACTTCACTTGAATTGTGGCACAAAGAGCATTCTACCACCAGCAATGCAAGGTGGAGCAACAGAAAGAATGATGTGCTACCTTGATTTGATAGCAACAAAACAGTTTGAGGGACGGTTCCCTTGTTCCTGATATTTGCAGAGCACAAACATTTTTCAGGTGCCAGCTCCACAGCAGGTTGGGGAGTGGGTCTGGTAAGCCTGCACCCTCCTGCCCACTCACTCACATAACTGGATGCACAGACGGCAAAGAATCACGTCCTTTCTTCCCTCTCTTGGGAGAATTATTCATAGCAAGCTGCTCAGCAAGTTAATGGCTTTCTACACGGCATCTGAGTATGTTGCAGTTTTGTTCTTCATTTCAAAACTATTGTTGTGTTCCCAAACACATCCACAGTAATCTCCTGGACGGTTTTAAAAGTATTTTTTTTCATTTGGCTGTTCATTTGCCAAGGACTTGCAAATGTCTTGCTCACCTAACACTGTCTATTCAGTAAAAAGCAGTTCTCACCCACGAAACATTAAAACATACCTTAATAGCATGAGCCAAGTGAAGTGATATACACTGCCTTATTCCTCTCAGTACCTGCTGCACAAAAGCAAGCAGAACCAGTTTTTCCATCTTTAACTAACACAGCACCAAAGGCAGAGGTTACAGATTTGATTTCCATTCCATCTTTTATTTCACACAAACGACAGCAGTGCTCCTGAAATTGCTTTAGCAATTTCCATGACAAGAATGATTGCTGACCGTAATTACCCATTAGCAGATATTAAAAGGGAATCAGGAATCTATAAACATCCAGCAGAATAATTGAAGGCGATTAGTAGATGAATTATGAATCTCAAGCAAAAATAATCTCCAGTCTAGTGGACTCCACAACTAATTCAGTCTAGGAAATAGACAAATGAACGTTAGCAATCCAGACGTACACCACAGGAAATACCATTCATGTTAAAGACAACACTTCTTTTACACTGTGCTTTCAAATGCCAGCCTGCAGTCACCTTAGCTTTTTCTACTCACACAAAAATATTAAAGGAAAACAGATGCATTTTTAATCATCTACTGCTAGTAGTAGTAAATATTGTTTGCACAAAAGTTTCTTTACAAATATAAACATTTTTTCCCCATATTTTGAAGGTTTTCATGTGAAATTTCACCTTCCTTAATTATTTAATTTCCGAAGAACTCCTTCTGCAATACAGAAAAATCTTACTTACATTTACCTTCTATTTTCTTACAAAAACTGAGCATCATCACTCAAAACTGCATTTACATTAAAAAGTAAAATCAATACAAAAAAGAAGGCTGTCATTAGGAAAAAAATCAGGAGGCAAAAGAAATCCCACCACGTGTCAGAACAATCAAGGTAAAATACGACAGTACGTCACCCAGAGCACACCTTCAAACACTGAGAGTCACAGCAATGACAGTGGTAAACACACTGCAAGGAAAGCATTGAAATTCAACTTTTAAGATTCATATTATTGTTTCAGTAGATCGCTTCTTCTCAGAACATATGTTCCACGATAGCCTTGAAATAACAAGTACTGTAATATGTAAGCAGTTTTTCAGTCACCAGTAGAAACGGAAGATGTGAAATAACAGAGGCTGTGGTTTCAGAAACACCCGAGCCCAACAGCTGGCTCAGATCACTCAAAGGAGAAGGTCTCACCCACTGGGACACCATGTCCCAGCTGCATGGCCGTCCTGCCTGCCCAGGCACCCAGCTCTGGTACCCACCCAGCTCACTTCCAAGTCTATTCACCAAATACGAGAGAAAGGTGTTTTTGGCAGGCCACTTCTATGTCAGGGTGGTGCAGTGTGACAGCCAGCACAGGTACAGATGAGCTCCAGAGCTGGCCCAGTGTTTGGAAAGGAAAGACAAACCAAATATAGGGGAGCAAGGGCAGCAGTGAGTTGTTAAACTGAGCCATCACTTCCCAGGGGTTCACAGCCTAAGAAAAAGAATACCAAGATATCACTCTAGAGTTGGGGGGCTTGTTGCTCATTTTTTAATACCACTTTTATTACAGGGTGTGCTTTGAGGAAAGAGACTGCAGTCAAAGAAAGAAATCTCAATGCTACTGATCCACATATGACAGAGAAATGGCGACAGGAGATGGCTCAGGAAAGTTTGTAATTTAAGACTAGCTCACAAATTAAGATAGTAAAAAAGAAGAATCTATAAAACCATTACATAGGAGGGTTTACCACTGTTCTAAAGCAGTTTATCATGCAAACACACGATGGCTCAACCATCAAATCTATCAAGCCTTACAATTAACTGCTGGGTCTGGCTCAGCAGGGAAAAAAAGAAAAGGAAAGGAAAAAAAAAAGTCCTTTTATAAGATTGGTTTTCATAAGCAGCAAACTCCGGGGTGTAAAAAGGTGTATCACATCAGAAGGGAATTGAGCTGTACTTTGCATCTTTCAAAGTCCAAGCTGCGTGATTATTTCATGAGGCTCCCTGTCACATCTTCCAGATAGATTTTCTGACTTTAGCTGATTTAAAATTGAACTTCCCACTACAAAAGTCAATATTCCACTAACACTAAGTTTTCAGTGACCTATTTAAAATTCACGTCCTTGAACACAGCAGCCTCAGAAGTCAGGATAGCTTCTCATTATGTAATTTCAGTTTAATTATATCAAAAGCAGAATACTTGTGCAGTCATTTAGAGCAGTAAAACCTGCAAAATTAAGCTACATAAACTGCAGGGAAAAAAACCTGAAACACAGAATATTTAACTTAAACACTATGGGGAAAAATAGAGTTTTCGACTGAGACAGGAATAGGGATGGAGTGCGGGTGTAAGCCTTAACAATTTCTACTAGAAGACCCCTGATTTTTACAGAAATTAAAATCCCTTGATACTTTCAGAAGACTTTTTAAGGTATTATACCCTATAATAGGTATTATACTGTGTAATACTCAGACAATATTGACATTAGAGATAAGGGGAAAAAAATACTTCAAGAAAGATATGTTTAAACTGTCAAGAGCTGTTTTCAGACTTTATAATTTAGAACCCACAATTATAAGCACACAGCAAACAAAAGCTCTCAGATTGCAAAACTTCCTAAGCCCCACATAATTAGTTAATTACATGTAAAATTAAATCCCTCTCATCTGTATAGCAATATTTCAAGTATGTCTCAACTTTTCTACCTCACTAAAGCAATCAAGAAGCACAGATTGGACATAACCTGGCCCTTCTCACTATGGTTAAACATGCCAACAGATGTTAAAAAATGAAAGAAAACAAACCACAAAGCCAATTAAAAAAAAAAATCACTGTAAACAGGAGCGTAACGGGCATCATATATTACCCTTATTTTTTTCCCTGTCTCGCTTAGTTATTTAGGGGGAGTGTTAGAGTTCAACACAGAAATGCATCTTTCCCACCTCTATGGTAAATAGTGTATTTGCACAGAACAGGTGCAATCATCATATGGCAAGGGATAAGGGTCACGCTATGGGCGGGAAGAAGATAAAACCTGTCCTGAGCAAGATAAGACATCACTTGCTGTTTAGGTTCAGTCCAACTAAAACCAGTAAAACAGAGAAGCAGGCTCAAAGATAAAAAACCTCTCTCTCCTACCTACAACACTTCCACGCTACTGAGGCAAGTAGAAATACATACAGGCAGCTCAAACTCAACTAATGTCCTGACGTCAACAACAACTTTGGGTTCTCCGGCTTCTTTCTTTCCCCACAGGCTTTAATTTTTCAGACAAACCAACACTGACATGTACACTGAAAACGTGCCACTGAATAGTAGGTAATGGGCTTTTGAGGCTGCTCAAGTCACACATCCACACTATATTCCTACTGTACTCTGTTTTCAGTACAGAATTCATTACAGAAGCGAGGATTTTTTTTAAAGCAATTTTGCGGAACACCACAACCAAAATTCAAGAGTAAACTATAATGTAAGAACAACAACAGTTGTGTCTGCTGCCAAAGGCCAAAATAGTTGTTTCTATCTGAACTTGTGCTTACTCAACAATATCATCTGTGTCATTCATGGGAGCAGTATTCCTCCTGAAGCAATCAGACCCACTGCCAGTCTCGCTTGGGAAACAAACTTCAGCCCAATGCCGAGAGATGGCCAATGGAAAAAACCACAGTTGTGTATGGGTACCTGGAGCAGTGAACTGCAGGGTGATACTACAGAACAGATAGTTTTGTTAAGACCTAAAATACCCTGTAAGTTTCAGAAAGAAAAGGCTATTTATGAAACAAGGGGGAAGGAGAGAAAATACATTAAATCCAGTGCCCCTTTCACTTTACTACTAGTACTTCAAGAGTAAGTACTACCAAGCACACATTTTAAAAATCTTATTTCTGGATAATTTTTATTACAGGGGAATTTTCACGTTCCCCAAACTTCTTCACATGTCAAGCATGCAACATTTGTTACACCACCACATCCGTACTTCACAGCCAAAAAACCTAAAACTAACACTTGCAATGAGGAAGTTCCCTCCCTTGGAGGTTAAATATTAAAAAACAACACCATCAAGACATACCTATGCTTCCAACGCAGGCATTGTTTCTGCAGTCATGCCCTACAGTCAGGATACAACAGCGGTCAAAAACACACAATTCTTTTTAAAGTTTCTCAAAATGTAACATTGGGTGTAGAAAGGGTCATTTCTGGACTCATTCTGAAAGAAAACAATGATAATGAGACGCAAACCTCTGAAATCTTGTCTTTTCAGTCCCATTTGATAGCAACACACACTTCAAAATTGTTAGGAGTTGTATACAACAAGTTTTGGGACCCTTGCCACAAAAAAGACATTGAGGTGGTGGAGTGGGTCCAGAGAAGGGCAACAAAGCTGGTGAGGGGTCTGGAGAGTAAGCCTCATGAGGAAAAACTGAGGGAGCTGAGGTTGTTCAGCCTGGAGAAAAGGAGGCTGAGGGGAGACCTCGCTCTCTACAACTCCCTGAAAGGAAGCTTTAGCCAGGGGAGGTCAGTCTCTGCTCCCAGGTCACAGGCGATGGGGCCTGAGGAAATGGCCTCAAGTTGCACCAGGGGAGGTTCAGGTTGGATATCAGAAACGATTTTTACACTGCAAGGGTTCTTAAGCCTTGGAGTGGGCTGCCCAGGGAAGGGGTAGAGGTACCATCCCTGGATGGGTTGACACAGTACTCAGTGACACGGTTCGGTGACAGTTTTTTATCACAGTTAGGTTGATGGTTGGACTAGGTGACCTTGAAGGCCCCTTCCAATCTAGACAATTCTATGACTCTACTTATTTTTCGCTGACCCAGACGAAATGCCACATGAGCCAAGCATTCATGAGTGCCTGAGCAAGCTCTCTTGGATCATGGAAAGAGCCGAGCTGTGCAGCAGCAGTGAGGGCTTTCCACATGCCTCACAGGATTATTTTTTTTCCCCGCTAAATTTTGACTGTGTACTAAGATAATGAAATGTCTGAACACAGAGCTAATCACTGCCATTCTTCTAGTTTCATCTTACTGTTTTCAAAGCTTTGCTTGATGGTCAGCCCAGCTGTTTCCTACTCCAACAGGCTACTGGAAATTGCACCATACAAAGCATTGACTCACCATGGGAAACATGGGTGTCTCAGCTGGCAACAGCCAAAACAAAGCAGACATTTTTAAATTCAACTCTCCTTAAGCAGCTTTATCCTTTTGGATTTGCTGATACTAAGACCAGTTAACTAGTATTAGAACAGAACTAGTTAATACCAAAAGTCTGAAACAATACAATAGTCATAGCAGAACATCAGGATGTGACAAAAGTCACTTTTCTAAAAAGCTGTGCAATTATTGCCTCAGAGCAACAAGAAGTCCACAGCAGACCTTTCCAAAATAGCGAAGTATGCAGCCATGACCCTAGTTTAGGTTATCGCTGATCAGTATCTAAGCATTCCCCAGGGCTACGTGCAGCCATTGGGACAGCACTTTTTACCTGGACTGTAACGCTGAGCTGTGCATAGCAGATTTCTCTGGGGTTTTATGGCCCTACATTTTACTGAGACTACAGAAAAAAACCTACATGCTCATTGTTTGCTTACCATTACAGGCCACAGGATTCATCGGCAAAAGTTGTATTTCTCCACTCCACTACGGTCTGTTCAATCATTTTGAAATTCGAGTATGGTCCTTCCCACTAAATCTTTTGATATATCACAGACACCAACCTGCAACAAGAGGGAATCTTTACCACTGTAAGCATTAACAATGCTTCTATTGCTTCCCATCGTAGTTCAAGAAAGAAAAAGCTAGTGGATCTCTGTCTCCACATACTATAAACATTGTACCCAAACAATCACTGGAAGTAGAAGTACTAACTATACTGTGGCAAGGTGCAGCATGAATGTAACTTGATTGAAATACTTAATGACACACAGAAATGTCTGAAAAGAAGGCTGACTGCTAATGAGAGGTACCATCTTTAAGCTAATTGATCCCAGTGCTTTTCAAGCAAGGCCTGTGTGACAACAAAAGATATTCTGCTAAAGACAGAAGAATGTTTTACTAACTTTTACAGCATTCTTGATGATGAAAGCCCTAATTTTTTCAGAAGTGTTATTACACACAAGATCAAATATCAGCAATTAAAAAACCATCCCAAGAGGGAAAATTTGAATAAAGTAATCAATAATTCAAACCAGCATAAAATATTGATTAGGGTTTTGGATCACAGACCAGTGAATATGACAATATGACCGGAAAACCAGCTGAAAAAACCCCAAACGTAATCTAGAGCTGCAGGGCGCAGGGAGGGAAAGACTTATCTACTGGTAGGGTGGAAAAGAAGATATTCAGCCCACAAGGTCTGCTTGTCCTGGAGCACAAGGACAGAAAGGCACATTCTGTTCTGTCATGAACAAAAAATTGTATCTTCAGGTAGGCAGATGATCGGAAGACGCGGTCAGGTTATCATCCTTGAACTCAGCATATCAGCTCTCTAGTATCATACATATCATACATAACAGCTCTTGGCTTTGTCTTCCTCTCTTTCTTCCTTACCGCCTTTTTATGCATGATGGGAACAACTGTTTAGATGTGACAAGAATCTGAAGAGGTTCAAGACCTCAGCAAAGTTCCAGGCACTGGTAGTAGGTATGTTTGCTCACAGTTCATTGCTGGAATCCAGTACACACTCACCAGGCTCAGGAACCAAGAAGGGGAAGAAATGGTTATACAGCAGTGTTGAAACAATGACCCAGAGTAAAAGAGGCCCACAGCAGGAAATTGAAATTAAGATGTCAGTGGGAAACCTGATACAAGTTAAATAGCTGTGCTGGGAAGGGAACATATCAACACCTACTTTGTTGTTCACCCTGAAGCTCTGTCACTAGAGTCCCACTTAGTAAACTGAAAGGCAACCTAACTGCCAAATAATCTGGCACAAAATCAGACTGGATGCCAAGTATTTTCTTGCAAAAAGAATTCAAATAAGTCTTTAGTAATTTTCTGTCAAATCTCCACTAGGGTATAGAAACTACTTTAATCACCACTCAAAATAGACACTTCTATTACAGTATGTTAAATGCCCAGTTCGTACCCAAGCCCTGGGGCACTTGAGCTCAAATCCCATTACCTTTTGGCCAGGAATTAGCTCCACCTAGCCAAGTCCAACAGGCACTAGTATTTATAAAAGTTAGGTGGAAACTGGAGATGATTTTTAAGAAAAAAGACCAAGATCCTAAACAAAGCCTTCTGGCAGTCTTGGAGATAGATGAGAGGAAAAAACAGCAAGGCATCTTGCAGAGTTCATCTGAAAAAGCAGATACAAATCTGCTGTACATGTGCATGCATAAAATCAGGAGAGAAAAAAAACAACATAAGACTTTGTTTAACCTCTGATACTTGTTCATTCTGGAATGCCCAAATGAGCTGCTGCTTTACTTTCACCTTATTATGTGTGCAGTATTAAAGATGAGTCCCTGGTAATCAGCAGAGAGATGCCTCATGTTCCTTTGAAATGTACCAGTGGTGTCTGGAGAGCAATACCAGGCAGCAGTTTACCGGTATTTAGCTGGGAAAACAAGGAGGATGCCCAAATAGTAAGTGTGTCCCAGAAATTTCATAATGCCCTTTAGAAAAATATATCATTAAAGTTTTTTAAAATAATCCCAGAAACACTCTTGAGATATTTTGGAAGAGGAGCTAAAAAGCTAAAGGGACCTAGAATTGTTGTTTTCAGTGTTTGTGAAGGTGCTTAATTGTAGCAATTCAGGCTTGCCATGTACCTAATAAGCTTTTAGAGAATTAATTTAAGGACAAAACGTAACTCACAAAGTTCCACTGACTTTTTTAACATATTATTTTATTTTTTAAAGATGTGCCTAAAAACCTAACTTTCCCCAGAGCCCATGATAAACAGTTATATGCTAGATTTACTTTAGCTGCAGAGGGATCAAGCTTCTCCTCTAGAAGTGTTCTCAGGACCAGGTTCTGAGCACAGTATCCTTCCTATCATCTATCGTACACAGACATTACAAACAAAGGTAACAAGTGAGAGAAAGGTACTTTACATCAAAAGGGAGGGGGAAAAAAAAACAAAACAAACAAACCGAAAAGAGATTCTCACTAAATTTGTAACCGAAGCTCCTCCGAGGCACAGAGGCCAGCCTGCTGATCAGCAGCAAGTTTCCGGAAGTGATAAGCAGACTGAGTACTTTGAGCCCTTTTTTGATCTGCAGCAGAGACAAACCTCTCCGCATTCAACACTAACCACAGGCGCCCATTTCCCCAGCAACAGCTTGCAGGCCGTTTTCATTTTGACTGAAGAACATTTAACCAGTTCAATTAGGAGCACCGCACCTCGCTGCTCTAACACCAGTTGCTTTTCACACCTACCAAATTGTTATTTGCCCAGTATTGAGCCGGGGGGATCAATGCTGCGTCCGTCGCAGACCTGCTTTATCCTGGGTTTTTTTTAAAAAGTATCTAAGCTTTAGCAAGCTAGAACTGTTACAAGGTGAAAAAAACACCTACAGTACCAAAAAAGAAAGAAAGAAAGAAAAAAAAAGCTCTTCCTTTTTCTCCTTTGCAACACCTCTGTTAACCTGAAGCAAAAGCAAACACTTGAAAAATTAAAGTACTATTTTTTTCAATATTTTTCCTTCCCTTCATGTTTGGAGTATTAAAGCACAAAGAAGAAAAGAACACAACAATAGCTTTTGGCCAATTTTAAGGAAACTTCATTAGTTTCAAGAACAACAAATTTCACATAATAGACACTCCAGAATGGAAGGATAGATTATTTCTGTATTATGAAATCCCACATTTATCACACTTCACCAAATGTAATGCTTGTTTAGACCAAAGACTTCCAAAATTGTTTGATTCTTCCCAGTTTTATTCAAGACATCTGTTCACTGACCATTCACCAGCATATTAAATAAACTGTGGAAATCCAGATTTCACTGTGGTTACGGAAATTATATACAAGTTAACAAAACATCGGTTTTGCCTGACTCCTCCTTCTTTTTCAAAAAAGCAGCCTCCTTCACTTGTTTTTCTTTTGATCCAGTTAGGAGATATACTTTGTATTCTGAGGGATTGCTCCATTTTTAAAAGATGAGTAAAAATTAACAATAGCAGCTTTGACTGCTATTTTCAAAAGTGTTAACACTATCCTTACTCAGACTTTCTGACTGGTTCAGTGGACACTTCCACAAACCTCTGTAAAGAAACCCTGGAGCGCACCAAGGGTTTCTGGTTATCTACATAGTTTATTTATTAACCTAAAAGTATAAAGTTGCTGTGAGTCTCAGGAGTTCACCCTGCCATTAGGCATAACAGCAACACCAGGATTGCTGGAGCCCTAACTGAAACGCTCATCCTGAATATCCACAGTTGTAGAACTATTTTAATGCAGTTCAAATTAAGCACATTTACACTGAGAACTGAAATATTTTACAAGAAGTCTCTTGTATCATTTTTTTAATTACTTCACTAAGAAATACGCTGAACTAAAATACTGGCATTCTTTCGGGGCAAAATATAGTGGCATAACGAGTACCTGGTACAGGTTTGGAAGTATTTTACATCAAATCTATAAAATCACATGCCATTACAATAATTTTAACTGAACAAAATTATTTTACAATAAAAATATGATTTGCATTATTAAAATACCATACTACAACTATATCTTAACAGGCAGATCCTTCAGACACTGTGAAAGTTATTTCCCCCTCCGCTACATAGAGTCTGTATTTAAGAACCGTGTTTCAGAAATGTTTCAAATTATCTTTTTTAAAATAAGCAATCATTTATAAATCAAACTAAGCCTATTTAAAATATTAAGTTGCTTCTTTCTACTTTACTGCCTGGCTAACACAGATCTTCTAAAACTCATTATCCTGTTATCCTAAATGATACTATAAGGAAACAGAAACTGAACTGATGCTTAGCTTAAAGTTTACTTTATTCAAAAACATCCAAAACAGTTTATTGTAGGAACAATATAAATATTCACGAACAGATGAAAAAAGCCAGAACAAAGCAAAGAATGTTAGATAAAACTGGCACTACTTACCCATCCATACCATCTTCAAAGTTACATTGCAACCCACAAGAAGCGTTGAGTCTGTCGCTTTCTCCCATAGAAGGGATTTTAAATTCCTAAACTATAACAGGAAGGAGCATGCTGACTATACGTGTTGCAGCTCACCAAACAGCCTCCAGTTCCCTTCCTCATTTTACCTCTTGTCACACTTTAACTTGGCTACCACTCTATAAACTCATGTGAAATGACATCCCCCTTGGGATACACTTATAAAATTGGATTGCTACACAAAGACTGGCTTCTCATCTTTGGGGAGTAATATTCAATTAATGCAGGAACTATTCCCTGACCCCGGGAAGCTTGAAGTAAGAACACACACATGCAGAACCTATTTTAAAAGTCGTGCTAGGAAGGTCTCCAAGAGTTTCCAATGCAATCTTTTTTGCTCTGACAGGTCTAAAGGTTATGTATGTAGTTATCACACCGCTGGAGTGGTTTTCAGTTTCGGTAATGAAACCTGGTACAAAAAGTTAATTAAGAATTTAGGAAACAGTAGTTCATATTTCAAGTATTTCACATCTAGAAATGGCAACTTTTTTTTTTTTTTAATAAGCGAATATAACGACTGAAACATTACTACAAAGCTGATTCCAAGAATATGTGGTTTCTGCTCTTGCAGCTGCAGCTCTCCAGCTTCAGGGAAAGCTATTTGGCAAAACCCAGTATGGATCCATCTGAAGCTCTCTTTCTCTCAGCACACCCATACCACTGTCTGGTTTACACATGTACCTTGACAGGGTTGACAGTGACAGGGATTTACACCAAAACTAGCCTGAGTGAAAACCATTATGGAGTTTAAATCCTACAGGATCCACCAAAAAGGGACAGAAAATGTTGGAAACTACTAATGCAGCATTTCTGCTATTCATCTATAAGCGCATCAAATGGCATAATGAGATAAAAAAAATTAAAGTGACAAAAATCTGGAGATTACAATCTAGGTGATAACCATTCAAAACTGAGAAAAAGCAATATACTATAAAATGTAGATTAATCTAATTAAATCATACAATTAAATGTCATAAAATTCCTTTCTTATGCTGGGGGAGGAAAGAATAAGTTTTTATGAACACTACACACCAACAGAATTCAAAATAATAATGAACTTAAGCCCCAGCCCTAAGACCTGACCTGCTGGTAATTTCCTAGAAGATAATTCATGATTCAAAGACTTCACATTCTACATAGAAACACAGTTACACATCGGGAAAGTGCTCAACCAAAGCCCACGCTATGAAGCACCTTGGGAGAAGATCTGGGAAGAGAATGCTGGCTCAGTAGTTCACTGGCCAAATCTTATCTGGTGGATCAAAGAGCTCCTATGGAAGCATAAATCACTCCTTTAATCAGCATCACAGCCATGTGCCCACTTTTCAAAATTCTGATTACTTTTAACTTTCACCAAAGTTGCTCAGCGCAGTCTAAGACTAGACATGAAATCTAAACATTGCCAAAGACCCAAGAACGGTATTTCAGCAACCACATCCTCTGGTTAAAGCACAATAAATTCCAGAGGTAGTTTTCTTGCTTGTAATCCTGTCTTCCCATCCTGTGCACATACAAATTTTCAAAACCTTCTGAAGCCCTTTGCCATTGTATGAGAAGGATGACCACTGTGGTTAGAGCAAAGAACACAAATCCACTTTCTAGCTTTAGGCTTTCCCACAGATTTCCTGCTGGCTGGCTCTGAGTGTGTGGTATCCTTTTTTTCTTTCCCAAAGGAACTGACCAAATACCATCATCCACCCACAAAAGGTGCCGGCAAAATAAATGAATACTCAAAAGACATTTTAGGAATACAGCAGTCCCAAACTGATAAGACACAAATAATTTGGATTATAACAATGCATTAAATAAAAATCTCCGTTGGCACTTAAATCTTTTGTTGGACTTTAATATCATACTCCCAGAAAGTGATATAATCACTGGAGGAGAGCATCTGTTCAGCTGTGGCAGGAAGCACAATGCTAGACTTTAAATATCCCATAAAATAATTATTAAGCTATTGTGTAACGTTATTATATTTTAAAAATAAATATATAATTAACTACGAGTGCACGATGTTAAGGACAGCAGAATGTCATTCCTTCAATCCCAGTGACAGACATGGCAGTTACCAAAACAACATGGCGAATCGGTGCTGTAAATTTGGTTGCGGAAGAGGGGGGAATCTTTCGTTTAACACCATGGTGGTGTTTTTCAGTAGCAAATGAAACAGTGTCTCTGAGCAACGGCAAAACTGAGCAGTGGATGAAATCATGACGTTCCTTTCATTCCTTTAACATGGTTGTAACATGACCACTACTTTTGTTACGTACTATTCAAGCTGATACAGGCACCATGACCATCACTTCCTTATTTCTCAAAAGTACAACTCACTGCTCAAGCAAACAAACCCTAATTAACAGGGGAAGGTCCTACGAGTGAAGCCAGAGGTATCACTACCAGGGATGTACTCAAATACAACTATCTGCTACAGCAAATGTATGTTTATTCATAAATCGCCACCCTCCTCCCTACACAGAGAGCTCAAATTAGTTTAATGAACAGAAATCTGGAGAGGAAACTTTTGCTGCTCATTTTAAACAACTAAACCCACAAGTCTCGACTACTGTTCTAAAACAGGGGCTCCTCCAGTAGGATTTGTTCAACAACTTTCTCCTCCTCTTCCCCTCTGCCTCCCCACCACTCACTCCTCTCTTGTCACCACACCATTCTTTTGTCACTTGCACATTGCTGTTTCTAGGCCCACAGGCAGTCAGATCAACCCAAAAATAACACTTTGTGTCTCCTAGTTTTCGTTTCTTTTTGCCTAAGAGGCAGATGGGGTCAGTGACAGCGTGAGCGGTGCAGCTGGCAGAGGCGAGGGGCTGGCTGCAGAGCAGAGGGCAGAAAGGTGCTCCTCAACCTGAAAATCCTGCTGCAGCCATCACTGGAAGGAACTTGTGCTCCTACATGGGCCCCAAGCTGAGCAACAGCCCACAGAGATGCTGGGCAAGAGCCAGTAACAGAAAAGATCAACTTCTTGGGGAAAAAACAGACCTCTCAATGTCTTTGCTAAGCAAGTAGTCAAGGTGGTCTGTAATTCTCTATTTTAACACCTGACAAAAGCTATTAACAGTTTAGTTATACCCAGTCCATAATCTCCAGGAAATATTCAAGAATTTAAAGAACAGGGACCAATAAATATACATAAGCAGGGAAGACTCACCCCAGTCAGACTGGCTCACTCCATCTCTGCAAACTGGAGCTGTGAACAAGGAGATCCAAGATGCTTTCCCAGACTAGGGAGGAGAGTTGTAATTGCATCATTTCTCTAGATGAGCAGTGTCAACAGTTTAGTCTCTGAGTCAGTACTGGGCCAGTCAATGCCCTGCAGTGGTCCCTGGGGCACTGAGCTATTAGAAGTGATGACTTTCACAACTGGCTGTGGAGCAGGATCCAAGCTGACTTACACTTATTAAAAAAAAAAGAATGGCTACTTTATTTCTCAGTAAGAGCAAGACATACTGACAGTACTTTGGGCAACTTCCAGCAGCCAAATTACTGTTAATGTCCAGAACGCTTTCCACTTCTGTCTGGGGGCCTCCAAGATGAGTAAATAAAACCTCATGTACTCTTACTTCTACCAACAGTCTGCAGAAAGAAAAAGCCAGAAACAAGTCTGACTTGCTAGAATCACTATGCGAACGCTCTTCACATGGTTTGACTGCCAGGTTTACACTTCCATCACTAAATCACACTTCAAGATTGCTATCTAAAAAAATCGGTAATTTCATGAGGGGGGTTGTGTGTGTGTGTGTGTGCTCTTTACTCCCAACTCCAACTCTTGCAGGGCAAGATGTACACCAAAAGCACACATGTCCAAGTGCAGGAAAGGGAGAAAGATTCTAGGGAGTTACAAGATAAAAAGAACTGTTTAAAAAGCCTAGCTCATGCTTTTAGACAAAAGCGAGTTAAGCACGCTCACTGAAAAAATATCAATCATTTTGTGACCATTTTGCAGTACATAATACTTATTTTATATACCTTACACACCTTCCCTAAGAAAATCTCAAACCCAAGTATTTCTGCATTGGATTATCAATCTAGAAAGACATACAAATTCCCAATGAGAAAGAAAAAAAATGCCACAAACATCTGTGTGTGTAGAGTGTTTCTGAAATAACACACTCCCCAAATATTTACAAATTCAAAAGCCACTTTGACACTAACAATTCCCTCAGACTATTCTCTTGGTTTTAAATTAAGTCATTTACCTGACTTTCACAAAGTTTCACTATGAAATACCACGATGCTTGAAAGAGAAAATTTCTCCAATGCAAAAATACAACAAATGAAGCAGAAACCACTGAAATACAATATAATGCACAGTATGACAGACCCTGTATTCATATCTAACACTGAGTCAGCCCACTTCATCCAGGAGCCAACAGCCAAATGCGTCAGGGTACGGAAGAACATAAGCCACATGCAACCCTTCAGTGACCTAAACCATGCATAAAACAGGCACATCTACATTTTTAGCTACTCTACATATTACACACAGACATAAAAATGCTGTAACATTTATTTAAATCATAAAACACTGGTTTACACCCAGACCTCTACTACTTTATCACCACATTTAGCCTAGGCATACAGACACTACAGGTCACAAATGAGGAAAGGAAAGGACAAAATATAAGTGAAAATGTCTGGTATGTATTTTTGTTAAAAATTCTACTCAACTCCCTAGAATGACTGTAAGCAGTTACTGTTTGATGATATATATATGCAGGCACATATGTGTTGGACTATACCAATAATTTAATCACCACCTCTTTGCTCAGTATAAATATAAACATATTCAAGCACACACACACAGATGAAACAATAAGTTGAAATGAAACACAAGCAAATAGTCAAAACTTAAGTTTCAAAACATTATAATCGCTCCACAATGTTTGTTAGAGACAAGACACAACTGCTTGAATAGGTTCAGTGACAAGGGTCATGAGAAAGAGACTGCCTTTTACACAAACTCTCTGCTTTACATGGAGTTTAAACAAAGCGTAGGGGGGAGACAGCAGTTTTGCAAGAAAGATGCTAACAGGTCAAGTGATGTTCCAGAAAAAAATCCTAGGATAAAAGAAAAAAGTGTCCCATTGGGAAACAAATTGTACACTGTCAGTAACAGGTATCAAGCACAAATTAAGAAAGCATTAAGTTTTATATTTATACAATAGCTAGGGCCAATGAACGTAGAAACTAACATTCACTGAACTCTCCACCCAAACCACTGATTTATGAAATCCTAAATTCTTAGACAGGATGACACACAAAAGTAGTAAAATAAAGTAAAATCGCAGCTGCAAATCCTGCATGCCAAATACAAGATGTACTTTACATGTACTATGAACACTGCCTGTCTGCTTCACCAACATCATGGAGGGAAATACATCTGTACCGTGAACATAAAGCAAGGGTTCAAGTCACCCACAATAAAAAAACATTAAGATTGACAGAAAATTGCATTCAAGACAGCAAATATAAAAGAATTGATGTATTAATTATTAAGTATTGTTTGATGATACATTTCCCCAAAAGTACCCTCCCTTGGCTAAGATAAAGCCTGGAAGCTAACATAACAAAATGTTTAGAAACCTACCATTTAAAAAAAAACACAATATGTACAAGTCATAACTGCAAGAAAAAAATGCTGAATTAAGTACCATTACAGATGTGTGTCACTCCAATGTTTCTTCCTGCAGTTTATACTGTAAAAGCAGATTGTGGGACTGGAGCAGAGCACTTCCCGCTCCCAAGGAACTCTGATCATGGTTCCTCCCCAGAGCTGATACAGACCCTTCTGACTCTTCCCCCTTACAGACAGGGAGCAGAACGTGGGCCTGATGACTACTCCTCCTCAAAGCACTCGAGTGACTTTCCCAGTCTGTCCTTCTTTTATGAGCCTACAGAAATGATCAAGAGGAGGTCAGTCTAAGGAACAGGGACAGTTCAGTGCATGACACATCAAGGAACTCAGACTGCATGGTAAATCCAGGTCAAGAAATCCCAAATAAGAAGAGGTATATTCTCATGCTGGCAGCAGTCAAATAAAATAAAAGCTGGGAAGCTCATCAATAAAAGCAAACATTTGTGTGTCAGTACTCCTACTTTAAAAAGGTTGTACCTCTAGTTCCTCTTCAGAAATTAGTCTCTTGCACAAGCAAGCTATAGTAAAGTAGAAAATCAAGGTAACTACATCAATGCAAAATCATATGGCATATTCCAGAAGCTTATGACATAATCTTAGCCATAGATTCCTTCATTTAATGTGCCTGAAATCTGAAATTAATATACTTTTACATATATTTCCCTATAATGAAATAAGTCATAGGCCCAAGGAAAGTGCTGAAAAGTTTGCTGACCTCTCCATTAAGACAGGAAGGAAGTTATAAAAATGATTTAGCCCACTGGCTCATGAGGCTAGTGATTTATCAGAATATTAATGGTAGCAAACATTTTAAATAGAAACTAAATCACAAAATCGCATTTTAAACAAAGTTTTTAGCACTTGACTGCAGAGAAAAACTCAATGTAGACAAAAAATACATCAAAATTCATAAGGAAAATGAAAAATGAGCCTTGCAGTTTTGAAAGGGCTTTTTTTTTTTTTTTTTTTTCCTTCTCTGGACAACTCATAATGAAAAGCCTTGTTTGGCAATACTGCAAGGAGGGTGCCCCTCCTTGTAAAAAGAGGCTTTGGGTATTTTTGAACAGAGAAGGAACAGGTGGGTTAAAAACCACTTTTGCCTACCTTTCCATCCTGTTAGCTATACATCAGCACATAAAAGAATTAACAACAGCCAACAGTTTATGGGAACACAGGCAAGCATCCCAAGCAGTTTAGAACTATACAAAACTACGTCTTGGATCGTTCTGACACAGGTATATCCAATCAAAAAGTATACAACAGAATCTGTCAAAATCATCAAATCATCCAGATTTTAAAGATTTTTTCAAAAAAAGGTTATAATGTTAAATAAAACTAACTACTTAGTTAACACAAATAAATTGTTAGTTGATTGCTTATAACATGAGGACTAATTACATCTAACATCTCCCATAGTAACTGCCAGTGTACAAACTCACAGGCTCCTGTAGAGGAAAGCAGAATAACCTGTCTCACACTTACCTTCTGCAGGATAACGTTATACACGGGTAATAACTAGGGCATTTTAGCTTGTTCCCTGGCAACATTTTGTGCAGTCACCTCCTTTGGTTAGAATGCAGACCTGTTACCCTCCTAATTATTGTCTAAAAATTAGCATTGCTGTAATTACTGAGTTGCTCCCCTGATGTAAGACTATATGTCTGTGTGAGGCAATATACACACAGCCTGACTGCTTGCAGCGCTGGAGTGGCCGAGGAAACAATGCCTTCAGAAGCAGCTCTGCGCTCCATTCACTAATTCCTTACAACAATCACTGGAAGCTACATATGTGTGCTGAGGTTCAGCTGGGCATTCTTTAATTTGTTTAATTTTTTTTGCTGAAGAAGGGAACACAATTAGGAAAGGCCAGTTGTATGGCAGTGCACAGAGGGAGGAGTGGCACTCAGCCTCCACTGCTGAACAAGACATCATTAAAGACCATCCACAATTACCTGGGCCGTTCCCTAGCACAACGGGTGGTTAATACCTATAAAAACCAGTTTTTCAGGTCTGAACTCAAATTGTGCAGTAACCACACAACAGACCACCTAAGGCTTTGCGACTGACCAGAGGGTCACACAGCAGCAGAAGGAACAGTGAGAGAACGGAAATCTGCTTGGATCCTTCTCATGAAGCAAAGAAAAGCCTGTGCTGGGAGCATCAAGTACAGGAACAGGGACACAGGAATGCTGGGGACCGCCAACCAAATCCCAAAGAACACTCCAAAGAAGGGAGATTCAGGGAACAGTGCTGATCAGTGCAAAACAAACTATACTGCACAATCTCCAGCATCATCTGGAAAACTTTTAATCAATCTCCCCACAGCCAGCTGTGTGTCTTTGTGACTGTCAGCCATCTCATGCCTCCCAGAGTTAAGTGTCCCTACCAGATAGGACTCCAGAGAAGTCTACTTCAAACAGATGCAGAGAGGCAGCAGTGAGTCCAGGGCAGTTGTTCCCAGAGAGGCAGCACCTAAAACCCCAAGGTGCTTAAAGCATTCACACTTGAAATGGACACAAATATAGCTAGTTGGTGTCTTGCAGAGAAGGCACAAATCGGGGTGATTACACCAATTACTAGCACACAAGAGGAGAACTTACTAGAATTCAACCACGATGCTAAAAGGAGGGACAGAGGACGTGACCACTGCTAAGCCACTGCTCTGAGAAGATGGTTCAGGTCACTACAACTAAAGAAGTATTTCTGAGTAATTTGGTTTCCAATGCATTAGGGTAGCTGCATGCAAAAGCGCTTTAAAGCACACCAGGTTTCCAGAAGACATACACTGCCTTTCTGCTTTTGGTGTCTCCAGGGTCAGCATCTCAACATTATCACTAATCTAGCCTGAGTCTGGATCAGAGCAAATTTATCTCAGGCCCGCTATAGTATTACTATATAACGTAACTGGGTCTGTTATGCCTGCAACCTACAGTAATCCCATGTCTGTGAGGGAAGTTAAAGAAATCCTTCCTCTTCCTCCCTCTTGAAAGGCCCTCTGTTTCTAGGGGAAATATTTTTATAGCATGTAAGAACTGCAACACCTCACCCTCTTTTCAACTAAACCTATTTTATTCAGTGTGCTGAAAGCCATGGTGAACACACTGCACTGGAGAAGTGCTGCCTTTCTCCTTGCTCTGGTTTCAGTGAAGAAGCAAGTGAACCGATTCCCAGATTTCCCATACTTTCTACAGCCAACACTCCTCAGACTTACCAACCAGGAGTAAGTTTGGTCGCTGTGGGGTTTTTTTGACAAGTGCTTCTTAAAATATTAGTTATCCATTTGTAAACACACAAGCCCAAACAAAGATGCCTGTGATACTGACACACAGAATTTGATGAGGAATCACCCAGAAAGATAAAAGAAACAAGCAAAGTATCTTTTAGGTTCTGCAGCCTCCAAAAATTACACGTTACATTATTTATTTATACATATAAATGTATATGCATATTTATATATACATATTTTTATTGGCAGCAGAGACAACTCAAAGAAAAGCCTAACCATTACTGATTAAGGATCCATATTCATAAGGATCAATGCAGTTCAAAATAAGTACACAGAATGCATTTCTAAATACAACAGCCTGTATAACTGTAGGACAAAATTAATTCAACATGTAAAACAAGTGTTAAACACTACTCTAGCAAACCAGTTTATCTACAACTGCATCCAAATTCCCAGTGCAGACACACTTGATAAACAGTTATGGAACACAGCCAATGTAAGAAAAGAACAAGTCTTAATTCCTGACTAATTTCACCCAGAATCTTGAAAAACAAAGTTTCCTGCTTTGTTCTTCCAATACAGTATTCATGAATTGCAACTTAATCTCCTTTATCTAGCAACCTTGTTAATTTATTGGTCTGTACCTCACCAGACGCAATTAACCCCTACATGCAGTTTTGCTCACGCTGACAGCCTGTGTCACTAAATCATGTTCTACAACTCTGCAAGTGAGCTCTGAACATGCAAGTAATCAACATGTCAGCTCACTGGGGAAAATAAAACCGCCTGTCTGGAATTTTGCCTCTTGTGGCACTGCAAGAACGGCATCACATCATTTTTACCAAGTAACTGTACTTGAGATTTTTTCCCCTATTACTTTGAAAGCTAAATATGGTGTTTATACTGTTATCGAATTAAATTCCCACTTTCTCAGAGCAATTCCTAGCTTTGACTACCTTCCAGTAGCGGTAAATTTTTGTATTATGTTTCATGCAATAACCGCTGTACTTTCATAATGGAATCACAATATATGCCAACACAGCTATTGCTGTAGTGCTGCAACGCATTTTCTGCCTTGTTTTAGACTTGCAGCACGCTGAGGAAAAAGGGAGTGTTGGGGCTTGTAGCTGTTACTGTATTGCAATCAGCAAAGTAAAAATAAAAAGTAAAAACTACTAAATCCAAAACAGGATACTCCTCAGGAACTTGCAAAAAACTATAGGTGATTTTTAATAAGTACTACAGTGAAATATTTTCACATTCATTTCCTGCTGTGCAAGTAATGCAGAGGAGCAGAGCTCTTTCGTAAGAAGTACTACATTTGGGCTAACAATTCAACTGGCAACACCTCAAATCAAAACACAGTCCAGGTCACTTTTCCAGCATGTCTGCAGAAGTATAACTTACTGCTTGGGTAACGAGGAGCACAGTTTTATAGTATAACCACTGCTGAAAAGGAGAGAGCCACCCCTGCCTGTCTCTCAAGAAGTTCAACAGTATGTTCTTGCCACTTCCTCTAGCCTGGCTGTTCTGCTCCTACAGAGGAGGGGGGAAATCAGACTTTAAAAAATGCTTGTCCTGTTAAAAAAAAAATAGCTTTTTGCCCTTTCAGGTCCATGAGTCAGCACACCAGCAGGTCAGATGGGCACCAGTGCTGACTTGAGGGAGGGGTGAGAGCACAGGGGCAGGAAGCAAGCAGCGCTGCCCGCTTTTAGTGACAACTGCTCATTGAGCCAGCTTAGCTATACCATAAAATTCACACCTTTCACCGCATTTACCCTGCATTTATATTCAAAGTCATAGAAGAATATTTTTATAAAACAATATTATTTTACACAGCCATCATTAGTCACTTTTACGTACTAATGAGCAGAAAGGAATTTTAAATTCTCAGGACATTCCCCAAAGAAGCTGTGCCCTCCCATACATACACAAGCCCTTGCTGAAAAAATACAAAACAAAAACCCCAAAAAGACAAAACGCCCAAAAGGTTAAATTCATGAACTACACATACTTCACAAAAGCACACAGTCAGTCCCCCAAACCCCAAACCTCAATCAGCTCACAAGATTGCAAAGTGACTTGTAGATTATGTCAATTCTAGAGGAAGAAAAAAGATTTTGGGGGTTACAAGTCCACTGCCAGAGGGTTCATACTGGAGGAAAGACCAACCTTCTGGGCTCCTCTCACACTGAGCCAGGCTCTACCAGAGTTTCAGCCGTGCAGCGCTCTGGACAGTCAAACCAAAGGGTGCACATTTATTCACCAGCCTAGCACTGACCATTGCCAAGCGCAGGGACAGGGTACACCTTGGGATCACGGCTTTAGCCTACAAGATGCACCTGCCTTTCCCCCCCACCTCTGCAAGCAGAACTGCAGATGCTCCTCTGACCCAACATGAGGGAAGAGGCTCACCCACCCTGCCGATGCCTACCCACCCTTCTGACAAGGATGGAAATCAATTAGGTCATTAATCTCAAATTGTAACTCCACAGAAGCATTCTTTGCTTCTGTCTTTCTCCTGTCTTCTCATAAACTGCACAGGGCCTACACACACTAGTATATGTACTACACATAGAATAAGCAGGACAGTAAAAACTTGCACAATCAAAGGATCAGAATTTATTAATTGGCCTCATCCATGATACAAATGTTTAAAGCATTTCCATCTCAAAACCTAGTTCTTGATTAAAATGTACTAGTAATAACTACATCCATTTGTCACACCCTCTGTCATTTATTTTTAGTTTATTCCAACACGTATGTCACAAATCCATAAACGTTTGTTTCCTTGGCACTGAAAGGACAGCCGCCTTCGCGGCAGCAGGCTGAAGCCACCAGCCGAGGAGGAGCAGATCAGGCAGAAAGCGTCAGGAAGTGAGAAAGTTTTGATAGCTGTACCCCAGCTTCCTTTCAAATGAGGAAATTGAAACCAAAATTCTGTTCTGCCACTGGAATTTATTTTTTTGATTTAATGCCACTTAAACTCAGTAGCAATAACAGAGAAAAAGATGCAGACGCACAGAAAAGCCCCAGTAAAAAATTAATCCTCTCTCAACCTGACCTGATCTGGAGTTTTTTTCCCCACAGCCTAAGTTTGAGCTTGTTTCAGCAAGCAGGTCCTGCCTGAAATATTGTAACAGATGGGCTCAGGTTGACATGAGCCAGGTGCTAAGAATATCTGGCATTTAAATGATCAGAGTTTTATTGCCCATTTCCATCAATTTCAGCTGACTTTGAATAAACCTCAGTGAGCTCGGTCTGCTTGAATCCACCTCTGATGGCTCCTTCCCAGCTGCGCTCAATACCCAGCCCTTCCACTTTGTCATTCTTTTGGCACCCTTGTTTCCTCACCATTTTGGTTAGTTGGATGGAAAATAGTATCTCAGTAAGAATTAGTCACTGCTAGGTGGTTTGATCATCAACTAGGTCTTTAAAAGAACCCTCTAGTATGTATGTATTATATTTTTGTATAAATAAATACAGCAAAGAAAATTTAACGTTGCAGATTGGACGTTCAATAAATAATTAATAAAACCCAGGCTATATGGCAAAGCAAGAGCATCTTAGTTAAATATTTTATTCAACTCACTGAAATGCTAACTCGCCACCATTAGTCATAACATAACTTCATAGAGTGAAAAGTAACAAATTAAAACCAAAGTTATACCATCACATGTAGACTATTTCTATATTTACCTACCTATAAAACACTTACAATACCGTCTCCTTCCTTGAAATAAAGCATACACTCTTCAGACCTTACAATTTAATCAAAGTCCTTTTAAAACACTGTGATACTGACTATATTACAAGAGTATGCTTGTGGCTTTATAAACAGCCATTTTCAAGGCAGCATTATTAAAAAAGAATTTATTGCAATACTTGCTGAACGTATCAGAAAAAACACATTCCTTTTTTTGTGGGCTGACTGACAACTCACATGTCACACAGTACTGGTTTCTGCATCGCACGGATCAGACGATGGTACAAATCTCTATCACTACCCTTAAGCAACCAGGACACAGGAAAATGAGTCAGGAAATTATTTTGTTTAGTTATCTAAATATACCCATACACATAGCACTGGGGCACTTCAGGCAGAAGTGCCAGAAACAGCCAGCTCTATTCAAAGAAACCTGTCATCTTGTTCTGACTTACACCATTAGTTGCAACCTTGGTAATCTTTGTTATTTCTGTTTTTAACTAGAATGTGTTACTTATTCACTCCGTTTTGTGCCCAGAAAAACAGAAGTTAAGTACACCCTGTTTGTTCCTTCTCTCCAATTACAGACTAGAAGCTACCCTTAATGCTGAAATGAGGATTGTAGAACTACTGTAAAGGAGAGGAACATTTTGGCCATTAGCTGTGAAGGAAGCTCTTAAGAAAAGTGGTATGTGTGGCCCCGAATCACATGAGAGTCAGATTCGACTTTGTTTCATCTGTAAAGCATCAACAGACCTGAAGCCCCTGAACTGCAGGGGCTGGGTTGTAAAAATCAAAACAGCAGCCTGATTGCCACAGAAGAGGTGGCTTATTTGATTTTTATAAAAATGCTACTGAAAACAGGCTATACAAAATAAGTAAGTTTGAAAGATACATTTTGACACAAACTCATGTCATAACTCCAAGCTGTTGAGGTGAAAGCAATGCCTTGATATAAAAGGAATGACAGCCCCATGGTCTACTCAAAATCGGCCACTTATCTTTGAGTAACCTAGATAAAATGATTTCTTATTTTACACCTTAATTTTACTAACTCTGAAGAGATAGCACTCAGCACTAGCAACCTACACATGATGGGCAGGAAATATTATCACAGCATGTTTAAACTATTGTATGTTATACGTTAAGCAAAGAAAGACACTTCCAAAGGAAAAATCAAATTCATCACTTGCTCTTCTGCCTGCATATATGAACGACCCTGCTGCTTGGTGACCCAAAGCCAGGATCTGGCTGCAGGTGACTCAGGAAGACAGGATGGTGTAAGAGGCGAAAGGCAAGAAACCAGAACAGTTAAAGTCATTTGTAAGTCTCTGGAGATAACGATGATACTGATTTTTATTATGAGATAAAAGGGTTAAAAGAAATAGAAGTTTTATAAAGACAGCATTTTTTCCATGTGAAAGGTTGTTTGTTTTTTTTAATAAAGGTATGAAGAAATCCCAGATTAACATCTTTATTGTTTTCAAAATGTAAAATATAAAATATGCTTTTTAGCAAAGACAAGACATTGACTACTCACAATGTATACCATAATGATCTGGAAAGATCAGAAAGGAAGAAGTTGCACTTCTGTATTTTAATACAAGCATGATCCAACTACAGGGTGGTTACAAACTATTTCACACTGTAACATCCTGTCAGCTTAGCAAATAATCATCTTGAAACTTTGCAGATGCTATAATAGATTATGTCCTTATTTATGCAGTATTCAGTCTTTGAAAGGACCAGTTAGCTCTTCAAATGGTGTTTTCCAGAGACTTCATTGAAGAATTTGAATATAACCAGGCTCTAATTAGAGAGGAAAAGAGTCATCTTTGGCCCAGCCAGGATCCATTTTTCATCTGAAAAACCTTTTTTTAGGTTTAAAGTCTATAACTGCACTTTAATAGCATGACTAGATCTTTGGAACTGCTTGCAAACACAGATGCTTCTCACACTGACCACCAAGCTCATCCCAAAAGAAGAGCAGAAACAAGGGAGCAGAGCAGGCAACAGCGAGCACTCCCTCGCTGCCAGCGAATACAGGTCCTCACACCTCGGCAGGTCCAAGCAGTGCAATTCCCAGGTTTATTTCTTATGATAACAAAACAATCTCTGATTTACAAAAAAAAAAAAAAAAAAAAGAAATCTATATAGAAAAGGTCTCAAATGACACTTTCACTACAAAAGCCCTGCAGATGCTTACTGCAGGTTGACTATTACATTTTATTAAGCCAAAACACCAAACAAATGCAGGCAGACTGAACCCTTTTCCAGAAAGCTTCAACACAAACCATGACGATCACTGGGTGAAGTACTGCAGCCTGTGCCTTACGGCCTTCATAATAAATTAAAGTCAAATATGTAACCAAGAATAAATCTAAGAATTCAATTTAGAGATTTTTTTTCTGTAATTCCACAGGGTATATTGTCTTTTTCTTTTTTGAATCTAAAAGCAACTGGCAATTACACAAACACCCACATTAACAGAAGACAATGATCATCTGTCTCTAGGCTAACACCTAATTAGCTCTCAACCAGCATCTGCTCTTTCACTTAGCACAAAGGATGAGAACGTAAATATCCACATACATTAGGGAATGAAGTATCTTCCTTGCCTTGTCTTAACAGTGTTGACGTTAGCTTCATTAAGAAAAAAATTAAGAAGTTTAATGACTGCGTTACAAGAACCCCCCATGACCCTAACTGCAGTTAGTAATGGCTTCTGGAAACATAAATAACATGCTATAAGGGCCATTAGAAATCAGGATTGGCTTACTGTTTTTAGAGTGGTATTCCACATACTCCTCATTTTCCATTTTACATTTCTGGATGGGGGAAACTGTCAATATGTCAGGAACTTCACCAAATACTGGTTTTAACGTCAAACAATGCAATGAAGATTTTCTTCAAAAGCTCTTAGTTCAGTATATACACAAACAGGCCATGAGTATGCTGGCTGTACTAGCGGTCTTAACATGGACCTGCACCACATTCTTCTTGTATAAAAACTTCCAATCAGGACTTCAACATTTGAAAGGTCAGAGTACCTAGACAAGCAAACAAAACCTCCCAAGGCACATCCACACCACCACCATACTCCCTATTTAATTCTGACCTAGACAAAAATCAACCCCCTTAGAAACTTTTTCTAACTCCCTTAGAAGCCTAACTTGCTTAAAAATTATATTAAAAAATAATAATAAATGACACCACCACATTATTTTAGTTTATCCTCAAAATATAGCACTGCTCTTTCTTTGTGATACTTTTCCTTTTTGGGCATAAAAAACCAAGTTCATATCTCCTGCTTTGTTTGTTTGTTTTTTTTCAGGAGAGTTCCTCTTAAATTTCTTACTTCCCTTGTTAAAAAAAAAAACCACAAACAAACCACAAAAAAAACCAAACAAACAAACAAAAAAAAAATAAACCCCCACACCTCGTGAGTGGTGCACAGAGCAGTAAGGTTACTAATGCAGATACAGTTACATGCTATTCCCCATTATGACATCATTTTCACATTGCAGCATCCATCACGGGACACTTTATTTCCTATAATAAATCACAACCACCTCAGAATCAAACCCATTGGTTTTGGATGCATTTGCATGGATTTTCCCCGACCTTATATTTGTACAGTGCTTAACACAGCGTGGTCTTGGGCCACAACCAAGCATGTCAGGCAGACAGCAACGTAAATAAAACAGAATACACCTAACAGGAGGAAAGTGGACTTCTGTGCTGAACCAGCTTCAAACATTACACCCCCTATTTGCTTTGCACGTCCAAAATTGCTTTCAAAGTGTCTTTACCAGACTTCAGCACTTCTGCTGACCACATCCTTACTGGTTTTAAAAGAAAGTCTCACATTCAACAGACTTTAGGAAAGTCCAGGGTTGTCGGTGATGATATACCCCTACTGTAACGATCCACTTCAGCTGCACCCGCAAACATAAGATCCCAGCAGTAATGACAAACACTGTACTCTACCTATTAAAGTGTTTTAACCCCTTCATTAACACAGAGCACTCACTTGTTACAGAAACGCTGTACCACGTTCTAACAAGACTATATGGCAGTATAAAAGACACTAACCAACCTTCTCCGCGTTCTTCAAGTTCTCCCTGGGTATTTAAGCTCCTCTTTCAACAATTTAAATCCCCATTGTGCTAAAAAAAAGCACAAGCACAGAAAGGATCCAAAACACTCCAGAAGAGAAGAGGTGGCTTTTGAGTCCATTACTAAGAAAAAAAAAAAAAAAAAGCCAAAACCCAAGCCAAACCCAGCGAATTACTTCTCCATTCATCTGGCGTGCGAGAAACGGGGGTAAGTAACCGAGGCCTCGGCAACTTCCCCAAATCTGCCTTTTTCTCAAGCCCAATGAAGTTCGGAGAAAGGTTTTATGGGCCTGAAAACCGGTCTGCTGTGCCCCCAAGTGTATCGAGTGGCATAATACGAGGTAGTAAAGAACCACCATACAAGAAAGTTAGTCAGGCTTCGAGGCTTTCGTGCTCCGCAGAGTGCGGCCGCGGGAGCCGCCACCCGCGGACTCCCCCAGCCCCGCTCCGCGAGAGGCGGGCTTGCCACCCACCACAGCCCTTCACCCTCCCCTCGCCATCTCTTACCTGCGGCCGGCGGAAGAGAAGCAGTCAGCGGCGGGACAGCGGGTCAGGGCTGGAGGCCGGGCGTTCCTCCTCCTTCGCCGCCGCCGCCCTGAGGTGTCTCTGAGGGCGGGACNNCGCCCGTGCCCCCCCTAGCCCCCCATTCTTCTGAGGGGCGCAAGCCTAACGGTCGCCATCGCCTCAGCCTTCCCCTCGAACGCTCGCCATGAGGGGGAAGAACCTCAGCTACGTTCCCCCCGCCACCACCATAGGACGGAGGGGCTCCGAGCAGCATCCCCCCGTCCCCTCACAGGTTGATACTCCTCTTTTGTGTTCCGTCCCCCCGCCCCGCCATTCCTCTGAGGGGGCACACGGCTTAACGGTCGCCATCGCCTCAGCCTTCCCCTCCAACGCTCGCCATGAGGGGGATAAGCTCGGCTATGCTACCACCACCGCTTCAGGACGGAGGGGCTCCGGGCAGCACCTATCCCGTCCCCTCACAGCTTGACCCTCCTCCCTCCTCCGTGTGTGTGCTCCCGCCCCAGCCTCCCGACCGCATTCACAGGGTGAGTGAAGCTCCATCGGCATCCGCGGTGCAAAGGTGTGGAAACCAACTTCTGTCCGCGACCCCCAAAATACAAAGATTTATAGCTAGTCGGGTTTTTTTTTGTGTGTTTTTTGTTTGTTTGTTTGTTTNGTTCGTTCGTTTTTTTGTTTGTTTGTTTGTTTGTTTGTTTGTTTGTTTGGGGTTTTGTGTGGGTTTTTGTTTGTTTTGTTTTCAATGAAAATCTGGCTGCTGTGTGGGTGTTCTGGCAAGTCTCTGAGCCTCCCTGCAGCACACAGGGACAAGGGACCTGTCCCTCATGGGGACACCCATTCCTCCATTTATTTACTGCTTTGGTCCCCTCAGCGTGTTTTGAGAGAGTTTTACCAGGCTGGCAATGATTCCTCAGCATATCAAGCCTCGAACATCTGGGCACTGATTCCAAGTGAGCCTGGCCCTACCACACCTAAGTCCAATCCAAAGCTCATTGTGGTTAATGGAAAGAAATGCTGATTTCTGTGGATTTTTGGATTAAGTTTATCTGGGGAAGTGTTAGTCACAGATGACTGCACACAGCCCATGGCAGGCAGGTGCCTACCTGCAGCTACAACTACGCATTAGTCATCCACTGTTGTACCTGTACCGCAATAATACCTTAGTAACTAAATGCAGCAATTTTTATTTGTGTACTGCTACCCAGCTGGTATTTTCTGTTCTCTACCGGCCCAAGTTATATGCTTGAATTGACCCCTTTTGAGGGAGCAGCAGTTCCTCCCACCCACCACAACCACTTCATTTGACCCTCTAAAGCTCCTACTTGAGTGTCGGTGGGCAAATAACAAATGCATTTTCTGAAACTGCCCAGCTGTTAGGATCCCTTTAGGGTGTTAGGACTGGGAACCTTGTAAAGGAATTTAAATCCAGTTTCAGCAATATGGGACAAATATATGAGGAATACAGGCGGAGAAGAAGTGGTTGTGTGTCTGAGGCACAGGACTGGGCAGCAAGTGAGCTGGACTCTGCTCCTCTGCTCGCTGCCCTTCTGCCCTGACTTCTATGCAGTCTTGAGCAAGTTACTTAATCTTACCTAGGTCTTCCTGTTCCTGCGTTGGACATCTTGTATCTGAAAAACACTAGGAAATTACTGGAGCATTCAGGTGGAAGCAGCACATAGGATATTCTGACCATTTCTTAGGGGAGAAGAGAGAAAGTAAAATGATTGTTAAAAAGAATTCCTTGTCTTCACTGAGAGTTGGATTAGATAACGAGATATAAAAAAGGCAGGAAATGGAAAATACATTGTTCTGCTGAGATCATAAATGGAGTCATTTCAGAACAGATGGACTCCATTTACCACTTCATCAACATTTTGTGGACCTTCCGAGTACACAGATTGCTTAACATCATTTCTGTATACCCACAAATATTTGCTATCCCAGAGTAAGATCTAAAATTCCTGCATGATTCAATGTGACTGACGTTCCAATTGTTTTTTTAATGGCAGCAGTTCCAAAACACCCAAAGTAAGTGTTTTACATACACTGTTGTGCAGATTATTCTTAAGCTATCGGTAACTACTATGGCACATTTCTAGCAAAATGGAAAAGGAAAAAAGTAACGTGGAAATTGATATTGAGTGAATTAGTTGCTGTATATGCTACGTATAGGCTTCCCCGGCTGATTTCTCTTTGGAGTGTGGTGCAGCTGAAGTACAGTCGGGGCTGGTTTTCACAACAAAGATGCTACCACCCCTTACTGGAGAGCACTTGACATTGCGGGGAGCCCTGCTCAATGCGACTAACCAAGGGTGTCATTGTAGTGGTTTATCTTTTGCACCTACAGATTGTTCTAAAATAAACGTCCTATTTGTATGTGATAACTACAAATCTTTGATATTGTGAAAACGTTGCCCTTAATCAAAGGTGCATCCAAAATTATGTCCAAATTACAGTAAAGCCATCACTAGGGTAATATTTGCTTCTGATGCAAGTGTTCTTCATTGACAAGCAAGCCTTACTATTTTCAAGATTTTTCTTAGAAAAAAGTTCTACAATGATACATACATATTGAACATATAAACCCAGAGTATTAAACATACAAATCTAATCTTTCCAAAGATTGAATTGGATACCTATTAACATATCATAAATCTTTTTAGATTTTTAATTAAAATAAAATGCAACACATTAGCTGATAAAATCCAACACAGAAAATGGAAAAAAAAAATTTGACATTCATTATTTAGATTATTTGTTGGTAGGGTGTTTATACCAAATCTAGTTGCAATGTCATCTACAAACTGAGTTACAGAGCATTATACAAGTCTGTTTTGTAGAACGTGGATATGTGCTTCAATGTGAATTGCCATAGTATCCAATGCCACGAATCATTATGAAATAGGGAAAGACCACTATTTTTAAAAGAAGCAGAATCAGAAAATCATAGTAATCTTTAAATATAATTCTCATGTGGTAAAGGTTTTAAACTGAAAGAGGGGAGATTTAGATTAGATATCAGGAAGAAATTCTTTCCTGTGAGGGTGGTGAGACCCTGACCCAGGTTGCCCAGAGAAGCTGTGGCTGCCCCAACCCTGGGGGTGTTCAAGGCCAGGCTGGATGGGGCTTGGAGCAACCTGCTCTGGTGGGAGGTGTCCCTGCCCAGGGCAGGGGGTTGGAACTTGATGATCTTTAACCCGAACCATATTATGATTCTATGATTCTATTTTCTCTGTGGTCACTGATCAATTTATAGAATGAGACAATAACTTGAGTAAATTATTTGCAATTGCTTGTAAATTTATGAGTTCAAAGATATCTCAGAACAGAATAATCCCAAAGTGCCAGGCAATACTTGCTTAGGAATGATATAATGAGAAATTATTTTGAGCTGCCACATTGCTATCACCCTCATTTACAGGACAATCAACTGCTGGAGCCTATTAAGTTTATGCTATTAAATGCAGAAGTATCTTAACTGCATCAGACAGGCTAAAGAGAAGGTAGAGTTCCACTGCTGTTACATAGTTTGCATTTCTAGGTTCTCACACCAATTGAGCAGACTTTTGGGAGTCATTTGCTGCTTTTCTGTAAATAAAGCAATAAATGCCGTACGTGTTTCTTTTGGGAAATGAAAAGCTATTCAGGTCTCTTTCCTATTTGTTATTTATTCAAAGCTATCCAAGAGTCTAGCATTTCTAGCATTCCAGATTTTGTGAAAGTCAGTGGCACTTAATTCTACAACAGTAATTTCTCCAAAGAAAACTTCAAGCCCAGTGCAAACTCACAGCAATGTGAACGGATAGAATAAATAAGGGAAAGTACCAGCAGTCCAAAAAAGCATTTGACTGAGGAGCTAATATGCTGTTTTCTAGAGGGACTGAAGGATTTAGGAATTCTAGCTCCAGAGCCTAGGATAGAATGGTTTTGTTTGACTACTTGGATTAAGATTCCGGGAAAAAAAAAATCTCCATCTCCTCCCCTGCTCATATTTGAAGGTTTTTCTCCAGAGCGAGAATATGCACTGTACTTGGAAAAGTCAGTGTCTGGGTAATCATTTAAGCCTTTACCTGCACTTGTGGATGTGATTCGGACTGCAGTAAGGACTACAGATCAGACTCTGTTTTAAAACTTTTCTGGATACGCAAGTTGATCTATATTAAAAATGGAACATTTTCTTCTATAAATTGAATTACTCTCAACAATGCTGCGTAACACAAGATCTGGTCTGTGACTTCCTAGAAAATGGTTACAATGATCTTATCGAGGGGTCAGCTCTTTCTTTTCGTTAATTGGAAAGTTATGCAAGGGAAGAAAATAAAGGAAGGCCATTTCTCTGTCAGACACTATACCACTGCAGGTGGAGTTTATAACAAGATGGAAGAAGTTATTGATTTAAAGAACACAGAAAAGAACAGATCATTTTATTTTCACAGTGAATAATGAAACTATTATCTAACTGTTTTCAATTTGCACTTCCAATACCTTTGTTTTAGTAGCCAGGAGGGCATATTGGAAAGAAAAGAATACTTTGGAAAAATCAGTAAGGAACAAATGGATCATATATATTATAGGGGAAAAAACCACTTTTACATAAATCTGAATACAAATCTGGAACAGAAAGTTCCCGGAGAATCCACTAGGAATAGATTTACTAACAAAAAAACAAACCCCCCAAAAACCAAACCCCAAAAGTCCATTACAAAGCAATTTTGAAAGTATGTGGACAAACTTCATCCAGTTAAATCAACATAGTCCTATTATATTGAAACCATTGGAATGAAAAATACGTATATTACCTGATATACCTTTTGTATTAACATGCTGAGAAATGGACTGCGTTTTCCTCCAAGTAGGAATATTATAACTATCCTAAAGCTGAAAGGGACTAAGAATAGGAAACATTTAAGTTTCTTACTATCCTGAAATCACCACAACCTGTGCCTGGTTACCCTGTTGGTTGGCATGGCTTTTGACATGTCAGCTGTGTTTAACTGTTGTCTTCTAAACAAATTTTGAAGACAAATCACAAGTGTTAATGGGTGGTCTGGAACTAAGCAAGATGTCTGCATCTTTCTAATCACCCTAGGTAATTAGAAATGTGCATTTGCTTTTACCATTACCATTACCCATTACCATTAGGTATGTGCATTTGCTTTTACCTAAAAAAAAAATAATAAAAAATTAAAAGTGTTCAAAGCTCTGAAATCAGGTGAGAGAGTGAAAAATCAGAGAAAAACCACAATACTTTTGATCTCCCTGAAATTAGTAGAGAAACCCCTCTTAAATTCAACGGAACCATGCTTTTAGTGGTAAATCTCAGAGTGAGAAAATGAGTAACCTCAAATTTGCAGCAGCAAAAGTTTCTCTCCTTTGCTATAAAAGCTACAAATTTGTATTGACATAGTAGTGTTAAAATTGTGTTCATACTGCACCTTCCCTGTTCCTGTACAACACATCACTAACTGAAATCAGCCAGGAAGCGATTAATTGCAGGATAAGGATTGTCCTTTGACACGTCCACATGCTGGTGGGTTGTACTGGTATTGTTAATGGTAACATTTTTCTGTGTGGACAGACTACCAAACAGGGAGAAACACAGATAGCTAACACAATTGTATCAAAAATGGATATGGGTGCTTGCTGTTCACTGTTCTTTACCAGCAATCCGCCCAGCTCAGAAAATCAAGTCTTAACTGATGCCAGCAGCCAGCTATAGTGCAGGACAGCTGTGATTACTATACAGGCCAGATAGGGCACAGAGGTAGGAAAAAGTGTACAAAAATTGAAACATGGATGAGGACACAAACTAAGAAATGAATATAAATAACTTTCTAATAGTGACATCGGAAATGTAAACATCAGTTCTAATTTATGTTCTCTGAGTATTGCACCAGCTCATCACATTTGATAACTCTAGTTCACCCTTAACTAAGCAACAGCAGAACATTCAAACTCTCCCAAAAGTAATGGTAACTAGAATTCACAGTGACTGGTTTTTGTGGACAGATTTTTATGTCTAAGCATTGATAACTAGAAAAAAAAAAAAGAAGATTAATTTGTAAACTATAGAACTAGTGTTATTTCATGAGTTGTCACTGTTCTCTATTGCTTTTACTTCAAAAATACTAGAAAATCACCACACTGTAATCGACAATATTATTCAATAGAACTACAGAGCAGTAACACCATTTGAGATGTAGGGGTTGTTTTGTTCTGTTTGTTTAAGTCAGACCACCTAAAAAAAAAATAATTACTGGACCAGCGCTCTCTGTGACTATTGGATTCCTTCCCTTTTACGTAAATGCTTCAGTTTCCAGATTCCCAGCTTCTGTATTTGCCCATACTCTCCCAGAAGTTTGTTCTGGTTTTGACAGACCATCACGTGACTTTGTTCTGAAGAATTTAGAAGTATTTAGTTGTTAGAGGTATTTATAATAAAGCTCTGTGTGTAGGAAGGCAGGTCTGGGGCAGTGAGAGGTGGCCATGATGGTCTCTGGCCCATTTTGAAGGAGGTGAAGGCTGCTGCTCTGCACAGCTGCAAGTGCCAGGGCAACCCGCTGCAACAGCTCCTCTTTCCAGCAGCTGGTACCGCCCTTACCCTACTTTTGTAGGCTTTTGACACTACTCATATTGCTTCAACGTTTTTGTTTTTAGGTAACAAAACTCAGTTTTCTCAGCTATACCCTTAGAGTAGCAGGATTCTGTGGGATTCAGGATGCCTAAGTGCAGGCAGTAGCTCAGCAATACCAGATAAGCTGCTACTACCTGAAGGCGCTACTGCCTGCGTACAAACAACAGTATAAATAGAAGCCTTTGTACTGCCTTTCCTAGTTGGAATAGGTTGCTTAGACACTGCACAAAAATGATTCATGAGAGAGCACACACTACAACTCAGAGATACTTTAAGTTTTCAGGAATTAGATTTATTATGTTACTTAATGGATAAAAGTTGCTTTTGTAACAGATTTAGTAAGATAAATAAAAATCTATCAGAAAAGCCTCCATTGTTTTATAAATTATTCCCCCCTTGCACTGTCAAACATTTTGAAAAGGCAAAGTAGCACTGAAGGAAGACAGTATGAAAGATTTGTACCTGCTGTTGAGTTAGCCATTGATTTTTCTGACTGAGAATGGGCTTTTCGTAGTTACTGACTACAAGGCAACTACAAATGAGTTTGATTCAAGATCCACTATGGTGAAGAGGGAAAAATAAACCCAACCCAACTTTAATCAGTCCCTTAGTTATTGTAAGAATCAACAACAGTCTTGTTTAGAAATAGGCCACATAAGGAGGGAAATGCAAACAGCAGCCATGGATGCACATTTTATCTAAACCCATTAGTTTTGTGAGAAAAATATTTCTTCATACTGTTGGTGCAAAAATCTGTTGCACTCAAACCAGCAAGGTAGATTTGGTTTTGCTTTGGTTTTTTGTTTGGTTTTGGGTTTTTGTGGGCTTTTTTGGTGTTGGTTTTTTTTTTAAGATGTGAGCTTTAAGTTCAGGAAAGATACTGTTACGTTGCCTGGCAGCATAAAGAAGCCATCTGAGCCAGGTTTGCCAGGTTTCACTGTCACCACATCCAGTACAGTAAATCAACTTTAGACCTGGGAAAATGCAGCTGAGAGCACAGTATACTTTCTCTAATAGCTAAGCATTTGATTGTTTAATGATCTTTCAGCTCAAGAGTCAAACATTGCTTCATACATAAGCAAAAGTACTTTATATACCTGTACAAGAGCCCTTTTCTTTTTTCTTTCTTTTTTTTTTTTAATATTTTAAACAAGCAAAACACTTACCAAATCTGCACTCGTGGTTCCTCTGAGTTCCTCCACCACCACACAAAGGCATTCTTTACAAGCCAGCTCGTGCATACGGCCAAGTGGTTTCTTCCACAGGTATTTTGTACTATGGGAAATTAGGACTTCATTATACAGGAGTTTGTTTGTTTGTTTAAAAAAAAATCAACCTAGCATCTGAACATTAGATTGCTGAATGATTTGCACAGAAATACAGCTTCAAACATGGATCTATGAGGGCTGGGGGACACATTTCTACTTCAAGCTGCTCAATTAATGAGGTATGTGGGGTTTTATTTTTCTTTTAAGAGCAGTCACAGCAGCAGGAAATACTCTTTTTAAAGCACTACCAAGCTCCATCCCCTCCCTGCTTCACTGCAGCCTGTTAGACAGGATTTGATAAATGCCATATTCACCACTAACTCTGTGCCACAAAACCGAAGGGTGGACTCAGAATTAAAAGAAGGATTAGGAGACTCAATTCAGCAAGTTTAAAATATCAAAAGCCGTCTTTTGAAGGACTCCTAGCAGGAGAGAGCAAAACCAAGACACAACCATTGCTGATAAACACCTTTGCAGCTATTTCAACCTGGTGCAGAACCTGGAAGCCTTCAGCATCCTTCCATGGGGAGCAGATACACGGTGTGGGTCATTCAGTATCCCAAAGAAGTAACTCACCAAAGCCTCACTCACAGCACCGCATTGTTCATACACCTCAGAAGGCAGAAAGATGCCTTTCTTCCCAGTGGCTGTTATGTGCAGGATCTCCATGGTTTCTTCTTGGCCTTCCCTTACTTATTTCTGTATATAAGTGACTTTCAGGATCCCATCAGCTTTTACCAATTCATTTACAGCAAACTAAAGATTCACTTTTCTTTTTTTTTTTCCTTTTTTTTTCCCCAAGCTTCATAAATATCCAAGTTCACCACTGGCTGGACTGCTATAGGAAGGAGCAAATGGGAACAGGCAATTTTTAAGCCAGCTACTGCCAAGAGCGAAGCCTATGGAACCATATCCCACAGATGTCTATAGTCAAGGTGTCCACCAAAGGCACGTCACTTAAAGTAGAATGTGCTGGAGTCCACAAACTGATCACATGGTCACGGTGGAGAAATCACTAAATATACTAGGAACTAAAATAAAAGCTGATCAGAATTAAATTTATCTAAATTTTACAGTAATCTGAAATGTAAATTAATTTGATCTAGCACTACCATGCCAAAATGCACAAGTAACAGCCACTTTCTGGCTCTTTTATTCCAATTTCCTTTTCAAGTAGATACTTGACAGAAACTTTGGGCTTGTAAAAGACCCAACAAGGCCATTTAAAGTTTAATTCCTGTGTTAATCAGGACATTGTTCATTAACTTGCAAAGGATTCTTGGTGTTGGACAATTTTTCTAGGACCCACACCCACCTCAAACATTCCATCAACCGACCTTTGACAGTTAACTACCCCAAGCTTCAACTGCTACAGTGAGGAGCCCAGTGACTTTGGCACAGGAGTAACTACATCCATGATGTAATTAAGCACTATGAGAACGGCAAAGCTGCTTTCAATTTATGGATGAAACCATGAATAGGTATCTGTGAGGACTGCTGGTAAATTACCTGGGGAGATACGGTCAGGACATGTTCACATTTAGGTCACTGCAACTGCAAAACATTTCTGAGGGAAAACTTGTGGAACAAGTATAAACCAGCTAGAAAATAAAACTCTCAAATTCTGTGCTTTCAAGACAGTTTCCAGACATGGTAAACTCGGTTCTTATAAAATTATTTTACATCATTAAGCAACTCAATCAATTTCTAGGAGTCAGTAGAATAAATAGTTGTTACTTTTTGACCTTTAACAGTAGCTGGAAAAATTAAATGTACTTTTTGTTACAGCCTCTGCCTGAGCAAATTTAGTCCCTTCTTGAGAATTTACATACTGTCCCATAGCTTTTACTCTTCAGGAAATAAAGCTGGAGTCACAAATTCAGTTTTAGCATCTCCTGTGTTTGAACATCCATGGAGATGCTGAACGGCTGGCTGCTTTTATTTACAATCCATTTTCAGGCTAAGACTCTTTCCTATCAGGTGCTCACACGTTATATTTAGGATGCACTCATGACTCCAGCTATAAAATGGAAAAGTACATTAAAAAAAAGAGTTGCCACCAGCCACTCAACTACTAATTATTTTCTAAAGATTAAGTTCTAGAACAAGTTTATTGTAAATATTTATAAATCCGAGCTGCAAGTTCTGAGGAAGCTGCACAGAACAGGGAGGCCAGTAAACACAATCATGTCACCTCTCACAAACAAGATTTACTTACATTTCAGCTTCTTTTCTGCCACAAGGTAGAAGACTGACAATTAGAAAAAAAAATAACAGACACATAGCTTTTAACTATAAACACACTTGAGCTCGCCTTTCTAAAAGGAGAGAAAAACACAAACCCTTAAGGTATCAATCTAATATCAAACAGGACAATATAGGAACATTTCAGCTGATTTAGGTATTTCAGATGGTCTCTGGTAGATAGCAGCAGCAAGAACATGAACTCTCAGTACATCTCCCTGCCCATTTATGTCAGGAAGCAAGACAACCAAAGTCACGGACATACTTGAGTAATACCAGCCATGCTTCAGGAACTATGCTGAGCACTGCTTTCTACCTGAAGGTAACTCAGGTTAGCTTTTGCATGCTTCTAGCACGCTGCCCTCAGGCTCCCATCCTGTAGCTGGAACACCACGCCAGCCCAAAGCCAAAAGGTCCTTGCACAAGCTTCCAAAGTACAGTGCAAAGTTAGAGAAAACTAGCACAATAAGAACCCTGTATAGGTGTGTATTCTTCCAATTAGTCTCAGACTCTGCTTCCGCTCTCCTGGAAGGAACCAGGGCAGACCAGGACACTTGACCAAACCAAGCTTCCGCTCTCCAGGCAGAGGATCCCAGCGCTCAGCTGGGGGAGCACCCAAAGACTACAAAAGCGTTACCAAGCGCCTGGAGTGGTCTGCTCTTCCCATAGGACTGTGAAGGAAAAGAGAGGGTAAGCGTCAAGAATGGTGATAAACTGCGGTAGTTAGATTAAACATTTATTTTTCATATAGTCACAAAATCTTCACAAAAGTATTGAAACTCAAAAAGGAATTAGACTTGAGTCAAATACAGAGATGAAATGTACAAGACAAATGAGCAGGCAAACTAAAAGGTCTTGAAAGTATTTTACTTCAGATTGAAAAATGAACAGTTCAACTGTTCTGTTTAAATAAAGATTTGCAAGATATACAGTATTTTATGAATACAATGCTGGTCATTTGAGGCAATGTAAAATACCTCAATTTTTCCTTCATGCTTTTTTTTTTT
>VZTM01017866.1:186492-229707 GCA_013400555.1 Jacana jacana | reverse complement strand
TTTTTTTCCCCCCTTTTTTTTTTTTTTTTTTTTTTTTTCTTTTTTTTTTTTGCAGTGATCAATCTTCATGATCCGTTCCGTGGCGAGCTGGGAAAAAAAAATGCAGTTGCTAATCAATGTCTGAACAGTCTGAAGCTCCGGAAGAGATCCAAGGAGTCACTGTCAAACTATCCTGTAGCATGAGATCATTGCACACAGAAGAACAGTCATAAAATAGGCAACTATCTACAAAGGTCTGAAAGGGCCGCATCCCTCTTGTGTTTCCTCTTTTTGCCGTGGAAAAACTGATGGTGTGATTTGCTGCCTTGATGTTGTTTGTTTGTGACTGAGGTACCGTGGCTTGAGTTTGTTGGACCTTGGAAGCCTTTGTTAGAACGAAATAACCGTGCAGATCCATGCTGTAAAAGAATGAGAAAACAGTAAATCAGTGCTAACAGGAAAAAGACGTGGCAACTACACGAGCCTGTCTCTGGATAACGAGGACACTCACTCGTGGGAGTGTCACCCTTGCAAAAACTGAGCTGGCAAAAGAAGCCGGGCCATCGCTCAGCCAGCGGCACAGAACCACCCTGCTTTCACTTGGGCGGCTGCAGACCCAAAGCCGTGCAGGTCAAGCCGGGGCAGCGGAGCACTGTGAATTTTGAAAAGGATAGAACTGTTCTCTCCTGCCCATTGTGCAACCATCCAAAAAAGAATGTTGTAGAGAAACATAAGCCCATCATCCAAGACGACAGAGGAAAATTGCTCAGATCTCATCTTCCATGCAAAATCAAGAGATTTAATTCTTTTAAAACCAGGACTAATTTTATACCACACCTTTTCACAGATGCAGAATATCTCGGATCATGCACATTCACACATTCCAGAGCCAGAATTAGCTCTGTGTAATAACACAAACACACAACTCATGGTATATCCAAGGTCTAGTTTGTAAACTGGCTCATTACTACCAGCAAGTCTTCAGAATTACTTTCCAGGAATAACATTCCTGAAGACTCCAGAAATATTTTCATACATTAATGAAGTTCTAAATTCTGAAAAAGTATAACAATTTCAACTGCATATATCCAAAGTCTATTGTATACGGAGGCACACGTCCAGATTATTGAGCTGTCACAGGAGCATTCTTCAATGTGAGAAATGCCCTTAAATGCATAAGCTCTGGTAGGTCTCATCGTCAATATATTTCCCTTTAGGGGGAAATTATCATCATAGATGAGAAGGAATGAGATGAAATGTCATGTATCAGCAAGGTATCCTCATCTCCTTTAACGAGAGACGTTTCAACAAGCACCAAAAGCTAATGCAGCAGCCAGTCAAGAGTTTTTAAAAATACGTTTTTGCTGGTTTTCGCTAAAGACCAGACAAGGCTCCTGAGTTGTCCAATTCTGCAGTATAGACTGGACTCGTGTGCTTCCTGCACAAAGGAAATGGGTGCAATGTAGCTGTTTACTTCTGGCAAATCTAGATTTCCCAAAATAAAGTCAATCCAATCTCATGAGTTTTAAGGCTGGGAAAGCCTCTGCTGTAAACTCATCTCTGCTCAAGAGGGCACCGAGTGATTTTAGATCCAATCAGTGCTCCAGGCTTTCTACTGGGGGAAAGGGGAGGAGAAAAATGCAGTGTTTCCTTTCCAGAACCAGCTACCCTTCCATGGAGGGCGTGTGAAATACTCAAATAATCAGTACAGTTGTTGTTTTCAAACATTTCACAAACCTGAGATTTGTTCGTGTTGCTGGATGTATTGGCTGTTTGGCTATTTTGTGTTTTCCCACTTGACTGGGAGGATTCCAGTGACACTTCTTGTGACCCCACTCTGTTTGTGGTAGACTGACGACAACTCAACTGTTTAGAGGTTTTGCAAGGTGTTCCATCAGAATCCTTCAGGAAAATTTAAAGTATTAGTGAGTTTTTCGTAAGAGTGAGATTTGCTGAAAGTGAGTCTTCCCGTAAAAATAAAGCTCGAGTGGACAAAACTTAGACCATGTTGATTCTATTAGATATCAGAACTCTTTCAATCCAGAATTCTTACTGAGTAAACAGATTTTAAAATGCATTGATGCACGATTCTGATTTTGGGATTTGTCTTGTTTTTTAAATCAAATTCCCAGATTAATTTTGTATATATGGCTTCTCCTTTTTTTTTAAAAAAGCACATGCTTTAGGACTTTTAAAAAAATACCTTCTAACAAAATACCTCATAAAGAGGGCATGTAACTGTAGCTACTGACTTCACTTTCTACTTGTCTGGTGTCCAAACACGCTGCAGCTTACACGTGTCAAAATTGCCTAAGAGGTAACATCTTACACAAGTTAGGATTCTGGATGAAATAGCTAACTAGGATTCTGGATGAAATAGCTAACTAGGATTCTGGGTGAAATAGCTAACTAGGATTCTGGGTGAAATAGCTAACTAGGATTCTGGATGAAATAGCTAACTAGGATTCTGGGTGAAATAGCTAACTAGGATTCTGGGTGAAATAGCTAACTAGGATCCTGAGCTTTCCAGATGTTTATTCTCTGGCAATACAAATCAGGGAAAAAAAAACACCAAACAAAACCAAAAGAAAGAGAATCAAAATCAGAAAATCTCCAGTACTTACTACATCGCTAGAGCTGGACAGTGTAGACGATGATGATGATAGAGGACCTGATGAAGAATTTGAAGAATGTTTACTAAGTGTTTCTGAAGTTTTATTTCTAGGTTTTCCCAGTGCTTCGTTCTCTTCAGCAAGGTTATTGTTGCATTTGTCCAGCTGCTGGGTATCTACTATCAAGGTTACTCCATTACCTATTAAAAACAGAACAAAACAGAAGCATCACCACATATGAACTGCTAAAATACATTGCTTTTTTGGTTTTTAAAACCCCCTCAGGTATTAAATATTTGTTCTAGCCAGCAGGACATGTACAGACATCCGCACACGTACATACTTTTAATACACGGAAGCACACGTACGTGTGTGTGTGTGTCTGCAGTGTGCGCAGGAAGCCAACACCTGGCAGAGGGTGTGGTGCTTTCCTGACAAAATCCATTAATGGAGAGCAGTGCAGGGGAAAGGGACCTGGGGGTCCTGGTGGGCAGCAGGATGACCATGAGCCAGCACTGTGCCCTTGTGGCCAAGAAGGCCAATGGCATCCTGGGGTTCTGGGGTGTATTAGAAGGGGGGTGGTTAGTAGGTCAAGAGAGGTTCTCCTCCCCCTCTACGCTGCCCTGGGGAGACCACATCTGGAATATTGTGTCCAGTTCTGGGCCCCTCAGTTCCAGAAGGACAGGGAACTGCTGGAGAGAGTCCAGGGCAGGGCTACCAAGATGATGAAGGGAGTGGAGCATCTCCCATAGGAGGAAAGGCTGAGGGAGCTGGGTCTCTCTAACTTGGAGAAGAGCAGACTGAAGGGTGACCTCATTAAAGTTTATAAATATGGAAAGGGTGAATGTCAGGAGGATGGACCCAGGCTCTTCTCAGTGACATCCAATGATAGGACAAGGGGCAATGGGTGCAAGCTGGAATAGAGGAGGTTCCACTTAAATATGAGAAAAAACTTCTTTAAAGTGAGGGTAATAAACACTGGAAGGGGCTGCCCAGGGAGGTTGTGGAATCTCCTCTGGAGACATTCAAAAACCATCTGAACACCTTTGTGACCTGCTCTAGGTGTTCCTGCTCCAGCAGGGGGAGTGGACTAGATGATCTTTCAAGGTCCTTTCCAATCTCTGATACTCTGTGATTCTGTGAATGTACACTATGAAAACCACCAAGCGTTACCCACAGTTTGATCCGGCAGTGAGATAAGACAGGGAAGAAGGCAGTGACAGCACTCACACGTGCTGCTTAGTAACACAACACACCTCAGCAGCACTCAAATGCAAAGGTTTACATTCTGCTCCTATACGCCCAATACTCAGCAACTCCCATCTTTCTTCTGCTGGAAGAAGGTCATAAGAAGCCCAGATAGGTCTGGTTGCTTTATGACACCCTGCACTGAAAATACAAGATACAGAACTCTCATATCTCACTAACCGCTACCTTAAAAAAAAGAAAATAATTTCAACTTAGATCTAGAGTAAATCTACGAGACGAGCACTGTAGCTGTCACTGTTACCTTCCTGATACAGGGTTATTTTTATTTTTTTTATTACTGTTTTATCTCACTTAAGAATCCCAAGAGTCACCTCTGATTTATACAGCAGACGTTTGTTGCCCCAGTGCCTGCATCTGCAGTTGTGTTTGCAGAGTTCAGCACACACATCCCAAGCAGCAGCTGGTGCTACTCTGGAGCTTGTGGAACTGCCCCGTGGTTGTCTGTCCTTACCAGGGGGTACAGCAGTGCCACAGGGGTCTATGCACTGCCACCTCGTCCCTGTTTAAAGGACAAAGCAAGTGTGACAGTAACAACACATCATTTAAACTGGGAGCTTTTCAGAAAGCATCCTTCCAGCCCTCTGTGCTGAGCAGAGCCGTGGCAGCAGGACAAGGCTGCTGTGGTACAGCCTTTTATTCCTGTACCAATCTAAAGTTTGTGGATGAGAACACAGGAAAAAGTCTGTGGATGAGCACACAGAAAAGCCACTGAGCAAAAGAAGTTAATTCCCATGAAGATGCAAACGTTGCTTTATGTGGGGCAAAAGCGACAGCAACGTGTGTGCCACGTCAGTTTGGAGGAAGTTTCCCCACCCTGAGCCACGCTTAGTCGAGACTTACCGTTACACGAGGACTCCGTCCTGCTCTGCATTCCCCACTGCTTCGATATCCAGTCTCTGTAGGTGGCCACCTCCTGCGTTACTCTAATTATTCTACCTAATATACTGTAAACCAAGGGGAACAAAACAAACACACAACAAAACAAACCAGACGTCACCGCAATTCATTTTTTAGGTAGACAAATTTATAAGCAATTAATGTCTGAGATTTAGACTCATAAAATTTACCTTTCCGTTTCGTTGTTAGGATAATATTTAGCTATGGGGGAAACTGCATGGCTCAAAACAACATAGGCATAATCAAAAGCCTGTTTCACTTGCATGGCACCATAGGAACTCCTCCCAACATCATTACCTTAAAATAAGAATATAATTAATTAAATAAATAAGATTGAAACTGCGGTTACTTCCTTAAAAACAGGAAATAGCAATTTTTTTCTTTATTTTTTTTTTTTCAGATTGCCCTTAAGCCCCAACTCACTGCAATTCCTTCTTGTGGAATAGAAAAGGCTTAGCAAATCACCAATATTGAAAGAGCTGACAAGACCTGTATATATTTACATGTGTGGAAGTCCAAAACGGCAATTCTCTGGGTAAAAGTGCAATAGATGAAGGAAAAAAAAGATAAGTCATGTACTGCATCTATTACACACAAAGTACTATCCTGGATGGTGGTTTTTAGATCAGAAATACGTTAATTCTCTCCTAAGAACAGCACTTGACCCACCCATTCAAGTCAACAATTAACTTTAAGTTAAAGGTAACGGTAGGAATGAAACCCCGGGGCGTTTATGGGACTTTACAGAGTGACAGAGCGGGAGCAGAGCGTGTGCAGGAGGATACATGTACATACATGTTCATGTAAGGTGCAACCATGAGACAGGGAAGCGGGAGGCATCTGTCCAGGTGCATCCAGCCCACCCTGGGGCCCAGGCTGCTGGAGCTCTACTGCTGCCACCGAAGAGCACAGGGAGGCTCTCTGGGGTGCTCTCTCACACCCCGCCTGTGGTGCAGGCATGCTCTTGGGTGACACGGGGACCGCTGTAGGAACATGTCTTAAAGCAAATCATTGTGTTCCGAGTGCATCTTGTGCTCACAGACACGAATGAGGCCTTTCTGTTTGCCATTCCACATTATATGTGGCCATTCCACACTAGTCTTTGATTTAGCTCCTCCAGATTAAGCATTCCCCTAACATTTTTTCTCAGCCAATATGTGAAATCTTGGGTTACGAGGGTACCTGGCTGCAAGGGATCTTCAATGTACAGCATCGATGGTCTGTAGCCATCCAGCATGCTTTTTTGCACTTCATCCTTGGCAACGTAAGAGCCACCGTCCTTTATCCGGATTCCAGTCTTCAGATAATTGAAGTGACGTCCATATAATTCAAAAAACTCTATTAAAAGAACACCATAGTTGGCACTGGGCGTGCAGGCATCTTCCCTGGGATGCAGCTATTAAGAAGAGAGGGAAAAAAAAAAAAAGTAATTTTCTTGGAGACTTCCAAGTTTCAAGTGTTTTTAAGCACCTTTTTTCACAGCAAAAATCTCTAATTATGATAAGATACAATAATAAAATGTAATCTCTAAAGCAAACATGTCTAAATATAGTATTTTCCCTCAATAAGGCAGTTTTGCAACTTTAAACCAGGATGCTCACAAAACTTCTATAAACTAATTATCCCTATAGAATAAGGCTGGCAACTCTGAATGTTTTTGTCTTTCACCTTTCACCAGTTCATAAACCACCTCCCTGGGTGACCTGTTCCAGCGTTCCAACACCCTCAGAGTAAAGAGCCTATTCCTAATATCCAATCTAAAGCTGCTGTTTTCCAGCTTGAAGCCATTGCCCCTCATCCTGTCACTGCAGGCCTTTGCAAACAGACCCTCCCCAGCCTTCCTGTAGCCCCTTCAGGGACTGGAAGGCTGCTCTTAGGTCTCCCCAGAGCCTCCTCCAGGCTGAACAAGCCCAGCTCCCTCAGCCTGTCCTTGCAGCAAAGGTGCTCCAACCCCCTGAGCATTTTTGTGCCTCCTCTGGACCCGCTCCATCAGGTCCATGTCCTTCCTGCATAAAAAAACAGCTTATAAACCTGGACAAACAAGCAAAATTCTATTGCATTATGCTTTAATGAAAGCACATACAGGGTGTGTGACCTGGACACCAAGGACTGCTGCATCTAACACCAACCTGTGACGCTGCTTCCAAATAAATTACATAATTGTCAAGGTTTTTTACCAGGAATGACACATAATCCTGGTACTGATACACCAGCAGATGTTCCAAACACCCCTCACACCAAAGGATGGGAGAAAGAACAGGAGACAGGTGGGATGTGTCTATTTTTCAATGAAAAGGGGGTGTAAACCCACAAACAGGAGAGCTTAAATGATTAAATTCAAGGAACTGATTAAATTCCTTCTTAATGTAACGTCCTTTTGCACCCTTGGCATCAACAGATTTCATTGAGCTTACCTGAAGGAAACTGACAGCCATTAAAAAAAGACTATAAGAACCGATTCCACCTGTAAATACTTCGTTCAGGTCCCTCTGCAACAGGAACTGTTTCAATACTAAAACTAGATAGGGCAATACAGGATATTTCTGAAAGAGAAATACAAAGGCATTAGGAGGCTGCGAGGCAGACACACAACGGACGCAGAGCAAACACAGCTGTTCCAGCAAGCTTCAACGCTTAGCCTAACTCTAACTTAATCTTTTCAGTGACAGGGGAGAAGCCCGTGATCAAGACAATTCCTTTACCTCTTCAACTCTGGTGGCAGATATTAACAACAGGAAAAAAAGTAATTACCTCATAAAATCAGAATGATTGCCTTTGAATATATAAACACTCTTGCCTTTCTCACCCAAGTGAAAAGGAAAGCAAAGGAGGAGCTATGGAGATACCTGTGTCTGGAACAAAACCTTCCTGTCACGGCCAAGGTGACGTCCCAAAGCAGACTGAGAGCCCTGTTCTGCCGGTACTTCAGACACCCAGCGCTCAAAACGCTTCTTCAAGATCACTGCATCCAGATCAGATTTTCAAAGGAGCTGAATACTCACCTTTGGGTGATGGGATGTGCAAACGCTGCACACGTGGAGAACATGGAGCTTTTGGAGAGCAGGGGAGGCTGGTGCTACACCTGCACTCTGTGCACCCACCCACGGGGAAGGCCGGGGAAGGCCAGGGAAGGAGGGAAAGGGGGTCAGGAATATCACTCCTCTGATCAACACAGAGCTACAAAGTTCCTCAGCGCTAGAGAAGAGATGTGGATCCTGGTATCTGTGATTGCAACACATTAAAGGCAAAGAAGAACCACTCCAAGAACTTCTCTGCAGGGATTGGGAGCCCTGTTGAACTGAAGATCCCAGCATCACCATTTTGACCTATTAAGAACTTACAATCACAAGCTGAAGTGTTGAATATAGTAGAACCCAAAATTTAAAGAAGCTTTTTTTCTCAGGAAATTGCAAAATCTTAATTAAGGTTTCAGCCACCTTTGATTTTCTAAATCAACTGGATGAAGAGAATCAGGCATTTCCAAGGGTAACTCTGAACATGGCACCTCAGTTAGATCTTCACTGATGTGGGGCAAGATAAGACCCAAGAGGAGGCCCTTCAAGTGTTTCCTACTGAGGTCCTCAGGAACGCCAGTGAAGTCACTTGGCAAGCAGACATCAAGTGTTCTCCCAGTTCAACAAATGGCCTTTCCCAGTAGCACAGCCATTACCTGCCATATGTCAGGACCCAGTGCCACCTCTGCCTGGCCACACCAGGCTCAGCTGCCCCTGCCCAAGGCCAGCTCTGGTGTGGCAGAGCTGCGTGGCCTTGGCTGGGGCTGCTGGGCAAAGAGCCGTGTGGGAAAGCGCCATGTGGGAAGCCTGGTTGGAAGGATCTCCATGATACGCTCCAGAGACAGGTTTCACCTCGGCTGCTCCCTGTGGAGCCTGCTGGAGCCACGTCACTGTGCAGTGAGGCTGCCCCTCATCACTGACATGGTGTCCCCAGCCTTGACCTCCTCACTGGGGACTCGTCTGCTGGGCAGGGAGGTGACCCTGACTACTGCCACCAGAGCCAACCTGCCCTTTGGGATGTACCCCAGAGGGCAAGGTCCCAGCTCCAAAGCCAAAGCAGCCTCTCCGAAGGGTTACAAATAACCTGGGCAGCAGGAACTTGCTAACAATTTTCTTTTAAGCACACAAAAATGCCTTCAAGTCTCAAGAGAAGACCAACTCCTATCTTGAAATTAACAAGTACGTAGGCGATTTTGGGCAATCGTGGCTTTATGGACTGATGTAAAACTAAATGTGTATGTGGAGTGTTACCAGAAATGCAGCCCCCGTGTTGTGGCACAACACCGAATGGGGACTGCCTGCCCGCCACGAGGCACTGCAACAACGCAGGGGGGGTAAATCTGAAGCCAGCCACCTAATGCCAGGTAGGAGGAGTCTGACAACAGAGAGCCTGGGCATCTTCTCTCCCCAACAAGGAGCTACACAGCACAAAACTACTGGTCTTGACTGAGCTGGGAACAGCTGACCAACACAATCGAGGTCTATTCCTCAGGTAGAGGCTGAGAGAAGAAAGGTCTCCAGACCTGCTCCTCCTTCATACCATGAGCAGGGATAGAATCCTAGACAGAAGCATTCAGGTTGGAAGAGACCCTTGGGATCACTGAGTCCAACCATCAGCTCTACTCTACAAAGTTCCCTCCTATACCAGATCCCCCAACACCACATCTAATCAATCCTTAAACACATCCAGGGATGGGGACTCCACCACCTCCCTGGGCAGCCCATTCCAGGGTCTGACCACTCTTTCTGGGAAGAATTCTTTCCTAACGTCCAGCCTAACCCTACCCTGCTGCAGCTTGCAGCCATTCCCTCTCCTTCTATCGCTTATTACCTGTGAGAAGAAACCAGCATCATCCTCTCTTNTGGCCTCGTTGAAGCCCATGTCATTAACATCGGCCCATTGATCCAATCCATCCAAGCCCCTCTGCAGAGCTTCCCTGCCCTCACGCAGATAATGCAGGATGCAAAAGGGCTTTTAGGACAATGTATCTAGAGCCTATGAATGTCAGGAAATAGTATCAGACAGCACAAAATAACAGAGCGCGTATCTGTGGCAAGGGCACAGTCAAAGTAAAGCAGCAAATCAAACTAACTCATCAAACACTCAGCTGTGTGGTGCTAGTGCAGTGTTGCCTCACCTTGATAAAATCTTTGATGAGCTGGGCTGCTTTAACCCCGTTCTGTACATTAAAGCTTATGTCAACTTTTACTTCAGTGAAAGAATCCGTCAGTTTAATAATAGGTACCTGCAAAAGAAAGACAGATGAAGTCAGTACAGATTTCCAAGACACCTTTGGTTTCATTCGTACTGATACACACTGGTGAAACTGAAATCTTTTATGAATTTGTAGAGAGGAGGCAGACAGAGAACACGGGACTCCTGTCTGTGATCTCACACTCTTTGCCAATCTGTTTACATCCACTCTGCTTTTCTAACTCCCCGGGGCTATTTTCGGTTCACCACCCTCTTTAACGGAACTTTACACTTCAACGTGATTGGGTTTGAATTGGTTTTAGCCAGCTCCCGTGCAGAAGCACAGTTCTAGTGGGGGAAAACAAACACCAGAGGGAGACAAACGCTTAAGAAATAAAGATAAATGGTAACAGACAGATATTCTTAAGAAAAGGCACGCGCCTGTCATCGTGGATCAGCGACTCCTCATCCGAATTATCTTCAAACAGGGAGCAGGAGAGACTGAGAGCACTCTGAGTATCTCCACCTGGGTGGTTTTCCCTCAGCCTCTCTGATAACAGCCATCAATCAGGCACCTGTTTAGACCCCACCCTGTTTACACACTTTTCTAATTATCAGAAGTTAGAATGAAGTTAATCCTATCCTGCCTAAGACATACCGTTCCATATCTACACAAGGTTGTACTCACTACTTCTATCTGATAAAAAATCATGTCTGCTTACTCAGAATAAGGAAAAACCGGATTGTTTACTGATGTACAGACTCAGTCCAGAAATTCACAAGTCTCATCACCTTCATTCCCAACCACAGCTGCTACGATCTCGCTTAAAAGCAAGTGTATGCTGTGCAGTATGGAAACCCCAATGATTTTCTCCAGCAGAAGAAATGTTTCTGCGTGAGCACTATCAATTATTTTGTCAGCCATGAAAAATATACAGAATAAACCAGATCAAATTTATACACAAAATAGTTTCTGCTCATGAAAATTCATCCGTTTAACCGAGATCGTTCTTTGATGAGAACCTTAACTCAGAACAAAGAAATACCCTCTTCCCCCAAACTTACAGTTGCTTTATCTAAAACCTTTACTGAGTTTTCATCTGCTACATTGTGCTTTCTGAGAGCTTCTTCCAGCGTCCAAAGAGGTAACGTCTCCCATTTCCCAAACACAACTAAATCAATATCACTGAAATGGAAAGAAAACACAGATTTATTCAAATTAAAGGACAAACAACCAACATCCGCACACAACTGCAATAAAGTTGTTGACAGAATGGAGCTTAACCAGATAATTTATTCTTTATTTTCTGAGGAAAGGGGTGGGGATAAACTCTTACACCTGGGGAAATACAGAGCATTTCAGGTTACCAGGGGGAGGGCACAGACAGTCTCCTGGGGCCACACTGCCAGCGGAGAGCCATCAGCTTCTCCTCAGTGATTCAGAGCAAGAGATGAACTTGTGAATTGCCACCTTTGGCCTGCATTAATCGGTAAGGCCGATTTAACAGCTCACCACTGAAAGGGACAGTCCTGTTCCCAATCCTCTACCCCAGGTGCTCGGCTCGGTCTCCTCCTTTGCTCTGTGTCTGGTATCAGCAGCAAATCAATTCCACAAATTAATGGGCCTGGCAGAAACCAACTGCCCCCCTCCGCCCTCACGGGTGAAAAAACCCTCAAAACATTCTGGGGTGATTTGCTGCTCCTTTGCAGCTCCTAGTTGTTTTCCTGTGTGCCCAGAGCGGCACTGGGCATGTGGTAACCCGCCTCCGCTCCCAAGAACAGGGAGCAGGGAAGGAGAGAATAAAACGTGGCAACTTCAACTTCAGGAAGCACCAAGCTGTTAAATAAGATCAAACCATCTAATTAACTTCCCTCATTAACTTAGCTCCTTGAAGAGGCACTTCCATCCTGCTACACTTCCCCCCTATACGTACATACATTCATTTGACTACATGAGCTCACGCCCTAACTCAGTGCCTGAACTCAAACTCAGATGGGCACTGGTGTCCAAGCTGAAGACAGCAAAGGCCACTCTGAGACCCCCAAAGGTTTTTCCTCTTTGCTCCCCAACTACTTCTTTCATTTCCCCTGCTTGGCTGGGGACACAAGGAAGGCCAGCATACGACCCTGTGGTTACACCAGCCGGCCCCTTCGGTCCTAGGGAAAACACCAGAAGATTTAGGAATACTTCTTTCCCTCCCCCTCTTCACAGGTCTGCAGACTGACAAACACCACCACTGTAAACCACAGCTGTGGTAGGTGAAACACCTCCTGCCCACAGGCAGTGTCAGCATAGGCAGGCCCCGCAGCAGTTGAGCTGTACCCCATTTAGGTGTACCTAAGGACTGGCAGCACTCAGCCAGCTTCAGAAAAACACCTTCAAAACCTGCCTGGAGAGTGGGAAATGCTGCTGGATGCTTCTCCTCTGAATGAAATTAGCATTAAAGCCACTACTGATGTTGACAGTTAACGAGGAGGGCAAAAAAACAGCTCCGTCATCTCCTCGAGGATGAGGACAGACACTGGCCACCAAATAACACAAGGTCCAGCAGGTAAACGGTCGTGTGCCCAACCCTTCAGTGTCAGCTCAAGTCAAGGGATAGTAGGCACAATCTAACACAGCATCTTTCCGAATCCCAGAACCTGAAATCTGCAATCCCTGTACAGCTACTGACGGCTGGGGAACACCTAGAGCAAGGGGACCTTTGAGAGAAGGCAGCCACCAACTAATTACCCACACAAAAACGCTGGGTGTTTTGAATGTTTGGCCACAGGCAGGGTTTCTGTGGGTTTATGGACTATGCTTAAAGTATCTGCATTTATTCTCCTCCAAAAACTCAGCTGAAAGAAATATGGAGAAAAGGCAGTATTTGAAATCAAACAGACACCAGCAAAGTGGTTTTGATACACCGGTTTCAAAACACTCCAGCAAATCTAGTCAAGAACTATTGCCATCAGTCTCATGGACAGGAGTATCTCTTGCATATCAGCATCCAACCAGGTTTAACTAAACCTATTTAAAATCAGGGGGAAAAAAGGCCAGCAAAGAGGTCAAACGTGGTGTATCTGTACGATGAGGTGTATCTGTACACCTCACTTCTGACCTTCCAAACCCAAACCCAGCAATTCAGCTTTCCTGCAGCTCCTCAGACTCATGAAGCATCTGTCAGACACGTTCTTTTTTCAAAGAGAGGTGAAACGAGGACTTGGGTACCCATCCCCTGGAGTCAGTACTGGATATGAACTCCTCCCGTTCCCAAAGCGGGGAATCCATTCAGGTGTTAACCTCGGCCTTACACTATTTAACTGTGTTTCTCCCCCACAGCCATTTACGCCCTTCACTCTATTTAATTGTCAAAAATACTTACAATTTCTACACCAATGGTACCAGTGTCACTGAGTAACGACTTTTATGAAAACTAGCAATAAACCTGAAAGAGGTAGAGGCTGATGACTGCACAGCACTCACCAAAAAAAAGGCTAAAAGAAAAAAACAATTCTGTATCTAATCTTTTTGGTGCTAAAATTAACATTAATGAGGTAACAAATATTTCATTAATTGTCTGTGGAGATAAAATTTAGCTCTTCTTTTAAGGCCAACCTCTTATTTTGGTTCAGTCATTCAATGAAGCCAAATCACAAAATACACCTTTTTTGTGAACATGGTAATTCAGATCTTTTACTGATATATGTAAAATCTACATATATAGACACGTGTATTATAGCCTTAATTATTATATTTCTGTACAATTCACAGAGCACTAGAAACTTAACACTTTCTTCATAAAACAAGTATACCCACAAGTAACACAGGGACTGGGAGATGAGATAAATCACTCTGGGGGCACAGGTTCCACAGGTTCTTTTCTCTTGTACAGAAGTTACACTGAAAAATTACTAACCTTGTAGGTAAATATAAACCGGTTTTAAAACTTCCAAATATCTGCACCTGAAAGACAAGAACAGGATACATGAAAACCAGCCTTCAAGGCTTCCCAAGACAAACAAGTTCTATCGAGTTGCCAGTAAAGGCTGGCTGTTGCTACCCTCCCTTGGTAGGTCTTGGTATTGCTCACAGGCAGAAGCACTGGGTTCTGCTACAGCCCAGTCGTCTGCAGTGGAGACAATCTTCACTGTTAGTATCCACAAAACACTAATAACTTCGATATACACACACCCCTTTTATATTTTTTATTTAATTACAAAACCTTCTTTGTCATGTGAAAAATTTCACCATGGCCAAATTTGGCAAAACCCATAAACCACAAGATTTAAAAAACACTCACAGTGATAGAAAATTAAAAAACCCAGTAATCAGCTCCATTTATTTCTTGCTTTCGTCTCTCAAAGGATACTCTTGAGGTTTTAGATACATTTTCTACAAGTATATGTTTTAAATATGATTTGCATACTTCATTATTTCTTTCTGAATTACAGAGCATAGAATCATAGAATGGTTAGAATTGGAAGGGACCTTAAAGATTGTGGAGTTCCAACCCCCTTGTCCTGGGCAGGGACACCTCCCACCAGAGCAGGTTGCTCCAAGCCCCATCCAGCCTGGCCTTGAACCCCTCCAGGGATGGGGCAGCCACAGTTTCTCCGGGCAAGCGGCACAATTCTGCTTATTTCTGATTAAAGAGCAAACAAAAAAGTTTCAGAAAGCTTCACATCCCACGGATTTAGTTTATTGTGCTGGATTTTGACTAGGGTTGATGGTTGAGAAGATGGGGTTTCCACAGTTAGCTGTCTGAACCCACAGTCTCGTTAGCTCAGCCCAGCCTCACAGGGAGGTGGGACTCATGCGCTAAGTCTCAAAAAGGGTGACTGGTGAGACTTCAGTGTAAAAATATCAACCACAGTTGGACTAATTTTCAAGCAGAGAGTCTTCTGATGTGTTTCCTGGAGCCACCTTACAGACTTGTCTATTCTGCTTTACTGGGCCTCATGCACTAGCTTGATGGCCACCCGTTTGTGTGTCAAGCGACCCGCTTTTGAAGTATTTGCCCTTCTGGGTAAGAAAAAGGGGCAGATGGGAAGAGAAGATGTTTTGCAAGGAAGTGTCTTGATACTTGAGTAGACCAAGCACCAGCAGGAATACTTCCTCTTGATTATTTTGTACCACTTCACGTTTTTTACCCCCTCCCCGCCAACAAAAAGCACCACTGGCAGTGAACTTCATGTTGAAAATCCAGAGCTTCTCAACATAGAGGACTGCAAGAGATGCCACAGGACTAGCATCCAGATTGTACTAGATCTTGACAAAAGCATAAAGGCATCATGATGATAAGAGTAGATTGGATGTGGTGCTGAGGGATCTGGTGTAGGGGAGAACTGGTAGAGTAGGGCAGATGCTTGGACTCGATGATCCCAAGGGTCTCCTCCAACCTGAATGATTCTATGAATTATTATTTTTATTCCAGGGTAGTAATAGAAGCATCCTCTGTGGCACTGGGTTCAGTCAAACAAGGATTTATTTGGCCACCCAAAACATCTGCAAAGTGCGTTTGCACAATAAAGCAGCCACTGATGGGTTTAGAAAAACCTAAATGTGCTTTCACATTATCAACCAAAATAGTGAGTTCAGCTGAACAGCAAAGCGAGCCTTTAACGAATAAACAACCCCAAAAGTATTCATAAACTTACTAACACAACTTATATGACCTTTACCAAAAGGAATGAGGCAACATCTGCTATTGTACAATAATTTGGAGTATGAGAAACACTGAATTATTAACAAAAGCAACCCACACCCACACTTCAATCTCTCTCTTGTCCGATCTGGAAAGGTGGAAGATGGAGAAATGGGAACAGAAATTTTGAAGGATTTTGATTTACTATTGAATAGGAATTTGAACTGTCGTAGCTCTGTAGCCACGTATGTATTTAAAGCATCCCAAATACAGGACACTGCTAGGACTTGAGAGACATGTCAGTTTTTGTGGTGTGCCAGCACTGCCAACTACGTTTCAATTCTATGCAGACAGCGTATTTGCATCCGTAAGGGAAGATAAGATTCACGGTGCTTGTCATGTACTCCTACTCCTGTATACTATTTATCTTACATTTCTGAGAACTTCTTCATGTGAAATTCCTGAAGTAAAATTCCTGAAGGAGCTTTAATTACGGTACGTGTCCAAGTATGACCTCACTACTCACAACACAACTGGGAAAACCGCGAAAGCTTGGAAAGTCCTTGCTACCAGAATCCCTCCATCGAAACAAAACAATCTATCCACAGCCAATTTAAAGCTCCCTTCCTTCTGCATCGTTGGGTAGGTTCTCCTGAAGTTTGTCAAGTGAAGCAGAGTTCACCTGTCTACTTCCATTCCCAATCAGGGCATTTCCACAACTGAAGCACGTGAAGTTGAAGTACGCCACGTGGCTTCTTTTCACATCTACAAGGCCATGTAAGACTCAGAGACAAAGCTGAGGATGTTATGACTGATGTACTCCCTAAATTCCATTGTGTAAGCTCTTATTTATTCAAGAGTTAAATTCTCATATTCCACTCATCAAAACACCTTGTCCTAAAATGCTTTCATTTACTGTTTTGGGTTGTTCTGTTTCAGTGTAATTAAAGCCTTTCTTATGGTCAGAGTCTTGCTGATGCCAAGAACGGTTCTCACTTACTAGGAATGTTTCCTTCTAAGCACATTCCCTTGGGTAAGAGAGCAAATGACACAATTGCTGACTTCTATAAATAAAGTAACACTCCAGGATACCTAGTCCCTGTCCCCCCCCAACCTCCACCTGCTTTTTCAGCATTTTCCAGAGTGGAACAGGGGAAAATAACCAAAAACCCCAAAAAGTCCTTGCACAGAGACATTGCACACATGCTCTAGACATTTAGATTCATGAAGCCCGATTTTCCTTTCCTTGATATCTACTTTTTATAGAGTACAACTTACCTACCTATTTAGTGCGAAACTACAAACTATGTGTATGTTTAACAAGTTTATTTTAGCTGGATCCGCTGCATCNATTGTACAATAATTTGGAGTATGAGAAACACTGAATTATTAACAAAAGCAACCCACACCCACACTTCAATCTCTCTCTTGTCCAATCTGGAAAGGTGGAAGATGGAGAAATGGGAACAGAAATTTTGAAGGATTTTGATTTACTATTGAATAGGAATTTGAACTGTCGTAGCTCTGTAGCCACGTATGTATTTAAAGCATCCCAAATACAGGACACTGCTAGGACTTGAGAGACATGTCAGTTTTTGTGGTGTGCCAGCACTGCCAACTACGTTTCAATTCTACGCAGACAGCGTATTTGCATCCGTAAGGGAAGATAAGATTCACGGTGCTTGTCATGTACTCCTACCCCTGTATGCTATTTACCTTACATTTCTGAGAACTTCTTCATGTGAAATTCCAAAGTTCCTGAAGGAGCTTTAATTACGGTACGTGTCCAAGTATGACCTCACTACTCACAACACAACTGGGAAAACCGCGAAAGCTTGGAAAGTCCTTGCTACCAGAATCCCTCCATCGAAACAAAACAATCTATCCACAGCCAATTTAAAGCTCCCTTCCTTCTGCATCGTTGGGTAGGTTCTCCTGAAGTTTGTCAAGTGAAGCAGAGTTCACCTGTCTACTTCCATTCCCAATCAGGGCATTTCCACAACTGAAGCACGTGAAGTTGAAGTACGCCACGTGGCTTCTTTTCACATCTACAAGGCCATGTAAGACTCAGAGACAAAGCTGAGGACGTTATGACTGATGTACTCCCTAAATTCCATTGTGTAAGCTCTTACTTATTCAAGAGTTAAATTCTCATATTCCACTCATCAAAACACCTTGTCCTAAAATGCTTTCATTTACTGTTTTGGGTTGTTCTGTTTCAGTGTAATTAAAGCCTTTCTTATGGTCAGAGTCTTGCTGATGCCAAGAACGGTTCTCACTTACTAGGAATGTTTCCTTCTAAGCACATTCCCTTGGGTAAGAGAGCAAATGACACAATTGCTGACTTCTATAAATAAAGTAACACTCCAGGATACCTAGTCCCTGTCCCCCCCCAACCTCCACCTGCTTTTTCAGCATTTTCCAGAGTGGAACAGGGGAAAATAACCAAAAACCCCAAAAAGTCCTTGCACAGAGACATTGCACACATGCTCTAGACATTTAGATTCATGAAGCCCGATTTTCCTTTCCTTGATATCTACTTTTTATAGAGTACAACTTACCTACCTATTTAGTGCGAAACTACAAACTATGTGTATGTTTAACAAGTTTATTTTAGCTGGATCCGCTGCATCTATGGCTCAAAATGAACAGCTTAAACATTAACTTCTTGCTTTACACTACAGCGAGAGCTGAGGACATTGGACCAGGTGACACTCCACCTTCTCAGAGCACGTACTCAAAAATGACATCTTACAAGTAGCTAAACCAACACCGATCGCCAGAAGGTTAGTGATTAACTGGAACGNGTGCGAAACTACAAACTATGTGTATGTTTAACAAGTTTATTTTAGCTGGATCCGCTGCATCTATGGCTCAAAATGAACAGCTTAAACATTAACTTCTTGCTTTACACTACAGCGAGAGCTGAGGACATTGGACCAGGTGACACTCCACCTTCTCAGAGCACGTACTCAAAAATGACATCTTACAAGTAGCTAAACCAACACCGATCGCCAGAAGGTTAGTGATTAACTGGAACGCCTGAATGATTACCACAAAGGACTGTGGAAGCTGAACACAGTCGAGTTCAGCAGTTCAGCTCCCAAGCAGGGCCGTGAAGTGAGTTTTAGAAGAATAACATCACAGTTGTTTCCAGGTTATAACCTGGGACGCTGCTGTCACCGGCCATTCCCTTCGAGCCTCCAAACAATGGAAGGGTGTCGAGAGGAGAATTCTTCTTCGACATACCAACAGCAGACAAAATGCAGAGGTAGGCTTTGAAGAGCAGATACCTCCTTGAGAAGAAGGACCTGGCAGGCTCTTGCTCTCTAACGTTTTCAAGAACAGTGAGGACAGGCAGCCACCACACTCGGAACCGGCAGGATTGGAAAAGCCAACTTCAGTTTTCAGCTGCAGGGTGTGTGCTTCTTCCCAGTCCCATCAGAGCTAAGGCCAGGGCTCAGCTGTCACCCTGTGCTAGGGCTTGTCATTTGCTTCTCCTTCTTAAACAGGCCGTGGCTACAAAACCCAGTTTCAGTAGTTTAAAAAAACCCGTTTTCTCAAGGCTAAGGGAGCTGGGGGTGTCCAGCCCAGAGAAAAGGAGGCTGAGAGGAGACCTTCTCGCTCTCTACAACTCCCTAAAAGGAAGGTGTAGCCAGGGGAAGTTGGTCTCTGCTCCCAGGTCACGGGCCATGGGACAAGAGGGAATGGCTTCAAGTTGAGCCAGGGGAGGTTCAGGTTGGAGATTAGGAACAATTTTTACACTGAAAGGGCTATTGAGCACTGGAATGGGCTGCCCAGGGAAGGGGCTGAGGCACCATCCCTGGAGGGATTTAAAAGACGGGTTGGTTGACACAGTGCTCAGTGACATGGGTTTTTATCAGCGTTAGGTTGATGGTTGGATCAGATGATCGTGAAGGTCCCTTCCAACCTAGACCATTCTGTGATTCTATGGATAAAAATCTGCAACTACTGGAAAAGAAATAAGATCACAGAATACTTCAAGTTTGACAATATATGTCTTTATATATATACACATTAATTTTTAATATAAAAGACCTAGCTTTCACAGCCTGTCCTGCAGAATGTCTCTGGAAGCACCAAGTTCCTGGCAGCTTGGCTCCCCATTACTCCTGCTCTCGATTAGAGCCTACAGCAGAGTTTACCTGCGTTAGAGGAGAGCTAAACAACACCCCTGAGAGATGCTGAAGTCTCTTCCACACACCCCTTGGCAAACTTACTGGTTTTGCTCAAGGAGAACATTACCAGACACTGAATCTCCCAAGTCACTATACCTGTGCCTAGGTGGCTGTCACCGAGTGGAGAGTGCTCCTTCCATACATCACTAATATGTTGTCCTTAACTACATGAACCACCTTGAAAACACGAGTACATTTTACACACAAACCCACACAGCTTATGCGGAATTCACAGTCTGTCAGCTTCTAAAAACACAGTCCAAGAAATAGGTTAAGAAGATCTGAAATGAACAGTGGGTTTAAGTCACTCATGTCAAATCGCTATCTTTTACCCTGGTGGGATCAAAGAGCATTCTTTATACTAGAGATTTTGCTGTCTGAATTTGATTTGCTGCTCTGGCTAACAAGTCCTTATTTTCAGCTACTGTTATCTACAGAGAGATGATTATGGCTACAAATCTGCATTCTGGAAATGAACACCGTGTTAGATTCAATTATGCTAAATATCCAACTGTGTCCCCATAAAACCATCATGAGTTGTAAAAGCAACTTTTCTGGGTTCTCTTTAATCCAACTTTCAATAAATAACAACCAAAAACCAAAACCACCATAGCTCTTCTCAAAGAAGAAACTCTCCTTTCGACTGAATGAAGCACCAGCAAAAACCCACGGTCAGCAGAAAGAGGCATGACAGATTTTAAGGTCAATACAGAGATCTGCAGACTGGCTTGTTCCCCTACAAAAGAAAATGTTCCTTTATATTTGTCATTAAAAATTCCCATTAAAAATACCATGGGCTACATAACATGGCAGTGCTGGTGTTCCAGCTTAATAGACTTCTTTGAGGCCACAGGTCTTTTGACTAGAAGCCCTGCTACAGACTTTTTCAGTGAAGCTATGCATTTCTGAAGATTTTTCTTTCAATACAACGCTTTACAAGCATGCCTGATACGTTCCAATTAATCTCAGGAAACAAATATTAAGGAGTCTCAATGCTGCCACACCTTATGCCCTTCCTTTGACTACCGTAGGTCTAGCTTGTCTTTAGATCTGTCTATGTGTGATAGAAAACATTGGGACGTATTATTCTAGGGATAAAGATCACCTCTCATTTGACCAGAAATCCTTTGGGATTTGACCAGAAAATCTATGTGTGTCCATGTGCGATAGAAAACGTTGGCATGCATTATTCTAGAACTGAAGATCACCTCTCATTTGACCAGAAATCCTATGGTTGGGGTTGGTTTTTTTTTAACATGGAAAAATAAACAGTATTTTCATTATTCAATACTCACAAAGTAAACACTATAAAAAAAGCAACTTTTTATGTCTAACAAATGTAAGAGTGTCTTACTCACATCTGCATTAGGCCAGAGCTCTTTTATAACGTTTTCTATCCTGTTCACCACCTCCATCCGCATTCTCTCTTCTTCAGGTCTGGGAGACATATACTTATAGAAGTCAATGATTTCTTCATGAAGACTAAGAAAAGAAAGATACACACAGACAAAAAGAAAAAAAGAAGAGGAGGTCAGGAAAAAACCCACAGGAGAATGAAACAGCAACTACTCTAATCAAACATGCCTCTGAAGCTCCTACTTACCTACTTAGTTAAGGGGCAGTTAAAGAGTAGCATGCAATTAGAAAACCCAAAATCCCGATTCCCAAGAGTTTGTAGGGTTGAGTTTCCTGTTATTTCCTTATGTCACAGGTCACTGTTGCACCGCAGCTGCTAAAAGCACGGGGGGAAGCACATCTACGTGCAAGCACCCCCAATTCACACTGAAGTCACGCTCTGTATTTTAATGCCGGTGTAAAGCAGAAATGGTTCAGTCTTCAGCCACGGTGGCGGCTGAGAGCCCACACCACACACTTCCCAACGCTGCAACGGGAGGTTTGCAGCCAGCCTGGTGCCAGCCAGGGAGCCTGAGGCATCAGCCCATACTCGGCACCCGGCTTCTGAAAAAGCTGAGAGCAACTGTGCCAGTACCAGAGCTAGAAAAACCAAGCTTCTTTACTTCAAGAAGATGCTAAACTAAATGTGCACTCTTCTCCCCATAACAAGGAAATAAGTAGTAGACACGTGGCAGCACTGGCTCAGAAGAATTAACTGATTGACAGAGAGTTAACCCATATGTTTGACAGTCCAGCCTCTTACATGTGCGTCTCAATGCCAGTAAGCTGTGTTCACATTGCCTGTGATTGGAGCCCCAACAGATAATGCCTTCTACAGTGCCACAAATTTCTGTGCTGCTGTAGTATCATAAACACATCATCATCCTCTTGACTCACAGCGCGTTTAAAAAAACCAGACACAGCCCTTTCACTCCAGCAAAATTCAGAGGAACCCTGGCACAGAGTAGCTGTATTAATTTCATTTGTTTCCTGTAATGACCATTACAGTAATACCTAGTTAGTTTTTTTAAAGGTATTGTTTCCAGTTACCAAGTACAAAGGCATCTCTCCTTAAAGCTCTGAGGGACCATCAGAAGAGGGCAATTTATTAAGAGCAAGCCCTTAGATGAGATGTGGAATCTAATACTTCCCCACTGCACACACACTTGAATAAATCAAATGTTAATAACTGGAACATGTATACAGGTGTCCACAAAACTGATTAAAATCTCTGAAAGACGTTTTTAACAAGAGGCAGGGTAGGGATAGAGCTCAAACCGTCTGCGTTATGTTCTTCAATACTGCACCATTAGGAACAACACAAACTTCTTTCTCTCAGAGACAGAGGAATAAAATACCTACAGTACTTGTCACTGAGCATTTATTGAATTTTCCCCACACAGGCAGTTAGGAGGATAGTCACAGAAGCCTAGCAACTGGGTGGTGGCCATCACCACAGGCTCTCTATAGCCAATGACAAGAGAAAAACTCCTCTGAGAGAGTTCCTCCAAAGGGAGAGCCAGACAGATAACTAATTTACATGTTCTACATCAATCTTTGGAGAAGCTTTTCCTCCTCCGGCACCTACAGAGGGAGCCTTACAAATGCTAAAACTAAAATCATAGAATCACTCAGGTTGGCAGAGACCCTTGGGATCATCGAGTCCAACCATCAGCCCTACTCTACAAAGGGCTCTACACCAGATCCCCCAACACCACATCCAACCTACACTAAAACACAGTCAGGGATGGGGACTCCACCCCCTCCCAGGGCAGCCCATTCCAGGGTCTGACCACTCTTTCTGGGAAGAATTCTTTCCTAATGTCCAGCCTAACCCTACCCTGCTGCAGCTTGAAGCCATTCCCTCTCCTTCTATCACTTATTACCCGTGAGAAGAGACCAGCACCAACCTCTCTACAATGTCCTTCCAAGTAGTTGTAGACAGTGATGAGGTCTCCCCTCAGCCTCCTCTTCCTCCAACTAAACAGTCCCAGCTCCTTCAATCGCTCTCCATAAGACTTACGCCCCAGGCCCTTCCCCAGCTCTGTTGCCCTCCTCTGTACTCGCTCCAGCACAATAACACAATCCCCCCAAAAAAGATCTCCTACAAAATGCAAGGTGCCATCTCCCTCCTCTCCCTGCCTTACTGCCACATTCATGCCAAGTCCTTTTCACACACAAGGATGTTCTGAGCAACGCGGCTGCAATATTCATACTGATAAATGCTGTTTCTGGCATTTATTTTGACAGTGCTACAGGATGTCTTACCTCCTCCTACAGTCCCTTTCTTGCTTCCCCTTGGAAGCTTAGAACCTGGGGGTTAACGGGCACATTCCAAACCGCTGCTGCCATCCCATACATGGACACCAACTCCTCCGCCTCTGGCTTTTCAGCCATCTCCCATTCTTCTGTTCTTCACTGCTAGTCAGCATGTGGGCACTTAACCCTTCTTACAGCCAACCTCCCATCACAAGAATGGTGTTTGGATGAGGAGCACCTGCTAAAGGGCCAGCTGAGCGCTTCAACAACCAAGGCCACTCTCCATCCCCACCACTGGTCACACACGCTGAACTGCTTAGTCTCCACGTGCTTGACCATTAAGGTAGCATTCAAAAAACAGGAGCAACAAGGAAAACGGGCAAAAACCCAATGACATAACTAGAAAACACTTATTTTTCAACTGTCACTTGGTGAACCAGCTTACAGGAAGAGCTGGGAGTCAGCCAACGCTTCCTAACACATCATTGCCCAATTCGCAGGCCACGTTGTGGGGAATTGACCATGCAACAGCTCTCTTTCTACCTCTGCTCCTCCGGACCAGGTGGAACAGACCTGTTACACCCACAAGGTGAAAGATTTGCCCCAGAGCAATGTTTTAGTAACAGTAAGATTGACAGCATGCATGCACTGCATGCCACGAGGAGTATCACCACGTTGTCTGAGGGCACTTAATGGCACAAGAAGTGCTGGGATAATATGGAGGGACTATCCCGGGGGAGAAATCCAAGCAGGGCACAGCACAAATCCATACTGTCTGCCATTAGTGGGCCCAGCTGCTCCTGGGCTTCCGCTTTACAGGAGTTAATTGTTGTCCTACCCCATAAGGGAACTTTGAAAGAACAAAGGCAATCAGAAACAAGGTCCCCAAAGGGCCAAGCCATAGAGACACCGTGGTTCACAGGGCCCTTCTCTTTATTAACTCTACTGATGCTCTAATCGAGGTAATTATGTCAATCGGTGCGTTCTCTTGAAGCACAAAAAGTCACGATGCCGTGTCAGAACCAGGTGCATTTCTTTTTCCAAACACAAATAACACACATCCATGTCTCTCTGAATGGGACCCTTCTTACTCTTACTGCAAAGCTCATTCTTATTCTTCATCTAAAGCTTTATGACAGAACAAAAACTTAAGTGGCATGCAAACATGCACAAGCTTACATCACATGAGCACTGAATGTTACTAAATAATGCAGGAAAAACAAAATTTGAACTTTTTCAGTGATAAAAGAAAGGCTTAAAGACTACTAGAGAACGTCCCCACCGGCAGGCCAGTTGGAAATACTACAGAGGTATCTGTGTTCCATCTGCTCCGAGGCTCCGTGCTGCCAGGACCGCCTGGGCTGCACAGCCCCAGGATGCAGAAGGCCGGCAGAGGCTGTAAAGGCTCAAGACTAAACCTGGAACCGTATTTCCCTTCCCAATAACGGCTGCTGCCAAGAAATATGAGCATGATTAATTAAAGCCAAGAGAAACAGAAGTAGCCACATGCAGATTTCCGAGCAGTACAACACGACTTAGAGGCGCGACTCCAATTAATGGGGAGTTAACTCGAGCTGTATTGAAAATGGAAACTCAAGGTTATTCACCGTCTTCATCAACATCTACTATAGTCACTCTTTCTCCAAACAATTGGTTTGGATTAATGGAATCTGTTTACAAGAGTCTCTAGTGAAATTTTGTATCTTTAGCCAAAACGAAGATCAAAGAGACCAGGAAGTTATTTTTGGCATCATAACAGTATTTCATTATTTAATGCCATTACATTCATCAGTTATTTTAGATAGAAGTCCTTAAAAGGTGACTTGTTTCTAGAAGGAAATTACACTGTAGTAAACCTGATTTCACCACGGAGAGATTATTTCATGTGGCTTTATAGCCCTACTGGAGTACACTAACACCCAAGACCTGCTTAGGATGCTCGGAGAGAGTTCTCTGAGATGCACAAGAGCATTAGTTTAGTGAATTTACTACAGCAAACAGCAGTAAAGGAGCAGGGCTTTGTCCTGTACCTCAGGAAATCTTAACACGGGGGGAAAAGAAAACCAAAATAGTCTCTTACACTTTCCCTGTGTGTTCATAACAAAGTGCTAGCTGCACCACATCTTGTTTTCAAGCCTGGAAAGCTGATTCCATCAGAATTTCACAGCTTGAACAGAAATACAGAGAAGAGAAGCCACTAAATTTACTGGATTGTAGTGTCTGTTCCGTTGACCTGACAGAGATGGCGAGGTGTCATCAACGAAAGAACTTCTGGCTGCACGAGTTGCAATGACAAGGACTTGCCACCATAACATCCCTGAACAGCACCACGAGGAAGTCAAGTCTGCCAGCATCTCACACGTTGGATCAAGCAGTGGGATCACACCTTACTTTATCCTACAGGACACGGACACCTTGTAGGCTCCAAATGTGCAACTCGGGACTCTCAAACTACTTTACTTATAGCCAAGAGGTTGTTACTCTGGAGCATGAATCTTGCCGCACCTCTGGCAATCAATTAAAGAATAATCATCTAGGAACAAAATGCTGTTTGTGTTCTATACACAGAGCACAGACAGGTACAGGGACTGTGCCCTTCAGCTGCCTGAGACATCAAGCGGCACAGCTCATCCAGAACTGGAACCAGGAGCGATAGTGGGAGGACGCTCTGCTTGATGAAACCAAACTGGAGATCCTACAGGTTTCACTTCTCCACGCTAGGACACTGATGCAGACTAAATGACCACCAGCCCCCTGTGCCCACAGAGTCAGGCAGGTTAGAGGAAACCAGCCCAACACAACCACCCCAGTGGCTGCCCCGACTGGGACCATACCCTGGACTTCCCCTGCCCGCCCCGAGCAGCCCAGTCCCACTAGCCACACATAGAGAATTCTAACTGGGTTTCCTTACTCACAGGACAGCAGCTAAGCCTTGCCTTTGCCCTACCACTGTGCAGTATTATACTAAGCAGAGTACCGAGTTTTAATTGAAAAATTTCCTGCTTTTGTCATTCTGGAACTGTGTCATACTTCCACTCTCCTCTTCACCCTTCATTTCACAGGAGAAATTACGCAGACATGCATGTTCTAATTCCTCTCATCAGGGTGTTACCCACAGCTTCTGCTCCAGCTCTTAAAAAATGACTGAGTTAAAAATCCTGCTCATCCATCCCAAAGAGTTTCCTCTGCCATGGGCATATGTATGGTGTGACACGGGAAATGCCATTTGAGACACCACTGAAGGTAATTTAAAACAATGCCTATTAAATGTATGTCCAAAAAAATCACCTAGTCTTCATGCCCTACAACTTACTCTTTGGTGGGGTTTTCTGCAGAAAGCTTCATTTTCAGAATGATGAAAATCAAAATTATTTAGAACCTCTGCCAGCAGTGAGCAAAAGCAATGAACACTCAGGTGACTTTGGCCTGCCTGAAATTCTATGTTTTAAGATGAACCCCTTCTGATTTAAGAGTCTATTGATTTTTATACTCACACTCAGATAGCATATTCACAATGCATCCCTGTAGCACCAAATAAGCCTTTTGTACTGGGATTTTCCTGGGATGAACAATTCCTACAGGACAGTGCTGTCGCCCCTACCATTACACATATAAAATCAAAGGCAACAAAGAGTAGTGTTGTAGAATTTCAGGTTTATAACTGCCCTTTGGGGAAGAATATGAAGGAGGAACATGAGGTATTTTAGCTTCTTGAAAGCATCAGTACTTAGAGAGTCCTAGCTGCATCCACCCTTCCGCTCCCAAAAGCAAACTCCCACTGCACAGGAGAAGAGAGAACTTCAGTCTGAAGCTGCCCAAGGTGCTTCAGTAAGAAAAAGACAACTGTTAAAAAAAAAAAACCCAAAACGCAGAATTATGGCAGAAACTGCTGATCCTTTGGAAACTTCATGAACCAAGCCAAGCTTTCTGCCTCTCCCGTGTGCAACACACTTGATCCTGCAGAAGGTTTGAACAGAACTGTAACTCAGGTAAAGGCAAGACAGGGAGCCCCAACCCTCCCTCTCCCCCTCACGATTTTAGTTCTGGTTTAGTATTTATTTTCAAAGCAAGAGCGACACTCCACAAGACGGGGAATGCACCAGCTTCCCAAAATAACTTTCACTTTTAACATTAATCTTCCACAAACTCAATAAAATTATTTCCAGATTACTATTACCATCTACACGTGTTGAATAACAAAGCAGGAACACCAGCAAACACTGTAAAGACCACAAATTATTTTCCCTCCTACAAACTCAAGCAAAACCACACATTAGAGTAGTGAAGGGAACTGTAAATATGAAGCATCTGCTGAGGTCCTCTCTCTACCACCCAGTCCTCTGTAGCAGACAAATTCCTTTAATATTAGCTAGGTTTTAAGCTACTGAAAAACCATCTAAGCGGATCTGCAGGTGATTTAATAGGCAGTTAAGTTTCACGGGAACTGACACATCAGACCTGGAAGGAAACTAAAACTGTGCATAATAAAGCAAACAATGACTCTGACCATCACTTCATATGCTTAGTTACTGAACCCCATCAATATACTACACATCACCTAGTAACTGTATTTTGAACCACGTATGCCTTTAAAGGGAGCTTTAAAATAAAACATCCCAAAAATGCCTCTGTTTGTAACCTGGTAAAACCAGGAAAGCTTAAGGAGCTGGGTTTTTGATCACACACGTTTTTCTTCAGTTCAGTTCCCCTGTTTGACACACAGCTTTACAGACCATCTCTTCACAGTTTACCTAAATGAAGACATGCAGAAAAAAAACGGGTATTCCACCACTGAATCACAGAATGGTCTAGGTTGGAAGGGACCTTCAAGATCATCTGATCCAACCATCAACCTAACGCTGATAAAAACCCATGTCACTGAGCACTGTGTCAGCCTAGCTTTTAAGTCCCTCCAGGGATGGTGCCTCAGCCCCTTCCCTGGGCAGCCCGTTCCAATGCTCAATAACCCTTTCAGTGTAAACATTTTTCCTGATCTCCAACCTGAACCTCCCCTGGCTCAACTTGAAGCCATTCCCACTTGTCCGGTGGCCCATGACCTGGGAGCAGAGACCAACCCCCCCTGGCTACACCCTCCTTTCAGGGAGTTGTGGAGAGCGAGAAGGTCTCCTCTCAGCCTCCTTTTCTCTGGGCTGAACACCCCCAACTCCCTCAGCCTCTAATAATCTGACTACCAAATCACTACAAATCAGCATATCCACTGTATAAACAGTTTCCCAAGATGCAAATGGAGAATTGCAGTTTGCAAGGCAAGGGAGATTTATTTCTGCCCCTTCCATTATAGCCCAGGCATTTGTTACCCGTCCCCAGCTTCCCGGTGACAAGGTCTGTTATAACAGGATTATACAAACCTCCCTAATCCATCCACGGCAAAGTCTGCCGAGTTAAATCCTGCCATCAACTCCCCCCAAGTGCTAGTGCTGGGGGGAGCCCCAGGAGGACCCCTTATCGCTTCCACCCCAACAGCAAAGGGCAAAAAGGAGCAAGGAGAAGAAACACCTTGAAGCGACATACCCACATGCAGAAGACCCCCTCCAGCACCCAAGCAGAGCTGGAGCAGCCCTCAGCATCTACCCAACAACGGCTTGATCTTTCTGACTAGCATTTGTTGGCTGCTGATTACTTCACAGAATTGCCTTTAAGGACAGAGGGAGGGCAAAACCTTCACAAACAGCGATGTGATTCAGGAACCCAGATCCTGTTTTCAGGACTAACGTCTTTTGGGATTAATCCAATAACTCTGATACTGAGTTTGGAAACACATTTTGAATGGAGTTAATTTGTTCCCTTCGTTGATCATGTGTATTTCTTCAAGTGCTGTGGAGTAAAGAGAAGATGTCCCTAAGTGTACAAGTCCTGTGATTTCTTTCCTGTGCAAATATTTGAAAGCATGTCCCATAGTCCCCTCTTTTTCCCTCCTTCCAATCAACACCCATCCCCTCAAACTCCTCAAATTAATGGAGGGGGTTTTTTTTTGTGTTCTGGATTTAACACTGACTTATGGGTTTAACTACATCATAAAAGGCACTAAAATAGCTCTGCCTCATGGAAAGAGCCGAAGTATAGTAGAGAAATATTAAAACACAGGAGAAAGAAGCAATGTGGGCAGTTCTTTTCAATTATTCAAATCCTTATCCCATCATTTTTTATTTATTTTATAGATACTTTGCTTCAGTCAGGATGAATGCTATCTTCTTTGAAGTAATTCAAGCTATTTCTAATCAAAGCCCCCAAGTGTAATCTCCAGTCAAGAAGAGACTCTTTTTTCCTGTCAAGGTAGAGGTGAGCATTTTTTGTCTGTTTATAAATTGCAAAGTGTGCTTGGTCTTCCTAAAATACACTCAGACACACGAGAATTTCTTGCACAGAAGTTTGTCTCTTAAGAGGAGAAAAAGAAAGTCCTACTGAACCTTAATTATAAGCCAGATACTTGAATGAGTCCTAGCAATAATCAATATGAAGCCTAACTCTGCAACTGACCCACTGGCAAAACCCTACACCACATGCATACTCAGAGTTGCTCCCTATTTTCACAGCAGTTCCAGCAAGACCATCAAATACCAACTGGAAAGCTCATTTTGAGATAGTACCCTTACAGACATGAGTTTTGCTAACAGAGGAAGGGGGGGGGGGAAATTAACACCGCTACCTCAACTGAGCTAAACGAAGAAGTGCTAACAAAAGAAGATGAAGCAGGAGAGAAAGGGTTTGTGCAGGAAAAGCAAAGTGGGAAAAGCAGAGATGGGAAACAGCTGGTTTATTTCATAGCAGCTTCAACTCCCGTAATATCTAATTATCTTGAAACACACCAGTAATTCCAACATCTCATATAAAATACTACCACCACATTTTTATTAGAATAGAATCACAGAATCATTCAGGTTGGAAAAGATCCTTGGGATCATCGAGCCCAAGCATCAGCCCTACTTAAGGAAGTCCTGTAAGCTCAAGTTGACCCTTCAGCTCACTTGTACAAAAGCATTAGTTGGAGAAGTCACATGTACGTGGCAGTTGTGCAGTTTGCAACCTCAGAATTTAAAACACAGACACATATTTTTTTAAAAGCCTTCAAGTTTAAAGTGCAACTGTTAGCATGCACTACATACATATTGTAATAACAACTTGGGCTAAGTTTCCAAACATCTAAAACCACAGAGAAGTCAAAGCTATAGATACGAATACAGGCTGAGGGAGCTGGGCTTGTTCCGCCTGGAGAAGAGAAGGCTCCGGGGACACCTCAGAGCAGCCTTCCAATAGCTGAAGGGATCTACAGGAGAGCTGGAGAGGGGCTCTTTGTCAGGAAGCATTGTGACAGGACAAGGGGTGACAGCTTTAAACTAGAAGAGGGGAGATTTAGACTAGATACCAGAAATTCTTTCCTGTGAGAGTGGTGAGACACTGGAACAGGTTGCCCAGAGAAGCTGTGGCTGCCCCATCCCTGGAGGGCTTCAAGGCCAGGCTGGATGGGGCTTTGAGCAACCTGGTCTGGAGGGAGGTGTCCCTGCCCAGGGCAGGGGGTTGGAACTAGATGACCTTTAAGGTCCCTTCCAGCTCTAACCATTCTACGATTCTATGATTTCCTGTAGTGAGGAATTCCTAATTCCTCAGCCTGGCGATTCCCACTGCTCAAAAGGCTCTCACTCAAAAAGACCAAACAACAGTTTACAAGTTTGGGTTTTTGTAAACAAGAGCTTAATGAGAAGTAACTTTCAGTATCTGTAGTAGTTCAATTTATATCAGCTGAGCCTTCCCAATAGCACAGTAATTGTTTGGGTTTATGTCAGGATTGTAACAAAAGCTACAGACAGCAAATGCTTGCAAGCAGGTCTGAGCCCTTCTGTACGAGCAGGGAGGGACCGGAGCGATACAGCAGGTCAGATAATACGCCTTTGTTGGTCTTCATAAAGCCTGGCTATCAGGTCGGTTCTTTATACATCACCAGTATATTGCTACTATTTTCTTAGTGCAATAAACATTATCACATAAACAAACAATCTGTGCCCTGCCAATAAGCGCCACGGGTGCCATCTGGGCAGAGGCAAGCTGACTTCCGATGAGAGCCTCCCACGGATAGCCTGTGCCCAGGACAAAAATCTCCACCTGGAGACTGATGGGAGCTAAAAACTCACACCACAGGCCTTTGTCACCAGGTAAAGGGCACCATGTGTGACGGGTCACCCAACATGAAGCCAGGCAAACCCCACACAGAGCTCAAAAAAGGGGGTTCTGACACAAAAGAGAGGGGAGAAACGTCCTCTACTTTCACATGCATGGCAGGTTCTCCCTGGCAAATGTTCCTCTTGTCTATGACTTGATGAATTATTTGACTTGAAAGACTAGTCAGATGAAAGGAAGGAGAGCAATGTAATTATTAACTCCTGTCTCCTTCCATCACAGTTGATTTAAACTTTCAAACGTCCACCCCAGCCCCTTAGAAGGAAGAGACACTACCACAATCCCAGGCTCGCGCTGCTTACCTCAAAAGCTGTTTAACCAACCCAAAAAGCTGTTTAAAGTCCAAGTTCCTACCAGTTGCCACTGCTGCTGACACACTTGTCCCTGCAAACCAGTCACACACACCTGAGAGCACGCTCTGCTAACTCCAGAAAGCAACCTCGCATCCATCTGTGCAGCAAGCCGCCTTTTTAGCTGCTAAGGAGGCAGAAGAACCAAGAACAGAATACAACTCTAAATACCTCTGCTTCAGTAACCCATTAGATCAAACTCAGAAGAATCTAATATACAAATACTTGCTCAAATGACTAGCCACAGCTGCAGTTTGTTAATAGCTTTTCAGCTCCAGCATAAGAGCATTTTCCAGTTAAAGCCAGAGTGCCGGTGTGCTGCTTGGAAAGTCAATGCAGGTTCCTAAAGCTTTCCAACATTTTCTAACGCTCACTGTTTGGAGCCACAAGTCACTTTGGTCACTTCCCCTGCAGTAAAAGTATGCAGAACTTCTTATAAGATTTAAAATTAACACTTGCTATCAAAACCACAAGGTTTTTAGTTTGTATGTTAAGTTTATATTCTCCCAGCAAAATGGCCAGTGATCCCAACTTTCCTGTTCAGCATATGTTCAGAATAAGCTCACCACCCCTTAATTATTCATTTCTGCACTTTGGTGACACTTTGCTAAAATACTAATACAAGTTCAGATGTGGTGCTGTCATATCCAGGGAAAATCCAAACCCCAGGAGCAGTTCTCCCTCTTGCTTCCAAATGCTCAAAAGCCACTGGAGCGGGAGCATTTTGAAGGAGGAGGAGGATGAACAATCACATGTGCCATGGCAGGGTCCACAGAGCATTTCAGGGAACTTTTGGCTTTGATGATGTGTTATCTTTACATTACAGGTTGCAGAGTTTCAGGCTAAACAGCACAGTAGTCATTTTGGGACATTGGATGCAGCGATATGTTCCCTTAAAGGTAGGTTTTACAGCAACTATTTGTTCTCATTCTGGTTTGTTCTCTTCTGCTCAGATACTGCCACTTGCCAGGCAGGATCTACAAGGACCAGTAAAACCACGGGCCAGAAGCAGTATCACTCAACCTGCACAGTATTGTGGGGAGTCGCCAGCCTCCTTTTTGCTCTGATTCTCACTCGGAGATAGAAAACTACCAAAAATAACCATCAAAAAGGGACAATGCCCAAGCAGATGACAGAAAAACGTTTCCCGAGGTAACCTCTGTTAGTCCAGTGACAGAGATGCACGCTCAAGAGCTTTGGCATCAGCTCCTGGAAGAAATGCTTCCTCCTCCAGTGTAGGTGACTATTCTCGTTCTTCAAAGCACCTGTAGAAGCCGGTCCCGACTAACCCTGGGGATCAAATCATGGGTTTTATCTTCTTCTTTCCCCCAAAGTTTCAGCTAGTACACCTGTCAGAAAACTACCAATACATGTCTAGAAAATACTACACTGAAATACATTCCATGAATACAAAAATCTCAAAATTCACAGACTTCAATATATGCTGAAAGAGGACTTAGAAATTATTTCATGCAACTACCTCAATTGCTGGGTTCTGCCCAGACTTAAGGACACAAGACTCAGCACATGGTGAAAAAAAGGGACTTAAAATGGTTTGAACTAAAACCCCAGAATTGACCCAGGCCTAATATCAGGTAGGTGAAAGCTGGCATTCAGGTTAGGGTGGGACATCCCCGCCACAGCAGAGCTCCTCACACCGCCCAGAAGCTGTGCATTAACACGCTTGTGTGCAGCCTCCCGACAGAAGCAGCAAACGGAGAGCGAGGGGCAGTGCAGAGCTCCGAGACCCACTCCAGACTCATCCAACTCACTCACCAAAACTGCTCTCAAAACGAATTTCAACAGTAACTGGAAAATTAAGCAAAAGCATTTATTGTACCAAAAAGATGTGTAGAAGTGGAACAACAGAGACCAGCCATCAGAGAAGCGTTAAGAGGGTCGCTGAGAGCACCACAACCTGCTAAATCAAAAGCAACGAGGAAGAGCGTGTTCCAGCAGGCCTGAAGCAGGTAGGCTTCAAAGGAGTCAGCTATTCCAGCATATGATGCTCAGTGGATTAACGCCGCCGGGCAAATACCACATTATCCCAGAAAGGAGAGAGGAAGTTTGTTATCACACAGGTTTTCTCTTCCTTTGCTCCAAGGTGCTGTTATGCCAGGAGCTGACACTGCTACTGCACTGCCACCGAAACATTAGCTTGTACCACCTGTGAACACACGGCCACATCTGGCCAAGGTGTAACAAGGGTGGCTTCAGAAGATCCCTAGCTAATTCAAATTTAGATAGATTTCAGCTATGAAAGCAGTTGCAACTGATGTACAACATGATTACAAGACAGCAACAAGAGGAAGACTGTACCATCCTTTCCACCTAATCTTAAAAACCATCCCATCCAACAGCTCAATGAGGCAAACTTCTTTTCTACCTGATGCTGGAAGCAAAGGTACATCTAAAGAAGCTGCTTATCTCAAATCAAACTAGCACTTCAAGGCAAAAATCAACATGATTGTTTTCCCCTGTGTGTACCTGCCAAGTAGGACCACTACAAAGAAAAATCCCCAGGGATGACCGAGGGTCAGACACTGCATCCAAAAAAACCCAGGCTTAAGGCTAATTAAGCAGAAGATCCTCAAGCACATGAGTTGAATATGGTTCAATATCAACCCAAGACTGTGTGATTTGCAATGGTGAACCTTATTCAGATCAACACAGTTCCTTCCCTGCTCTATGTTTAACTCAAGACTGTAAGTGACAGTTGTGCAAAGCCTGCTGACCAGGAACACCTCTGAATACCAATGAGACACAGCCACAGGGCAAGGCACAAGTCCAGAGGAAAACTTCATTTTCAGAAAGGGTACACATTTTAGATTAAAGCCAAAAACCTCACTGAGGGAGAAGGGGAAGGAATGTAAATGCATATATAACGGAGTATGCTTTTAGTGGCAAACCCCTTGAAACCAACCAAACAAAAAAAAACCCAAAACACCAACAAAAAAAAAAACCCTTTTGCTTTTTGTAATACATAAGAAAGTATCAGCTGTTCCTAAAGGAACAGAGGAAGTGAACAGCTTTAGAATTAACACAGTGAGACAAAAACTTAAGAAGAAAGTTACGTTATCTCACTTCCTCAGTCTAGATCAATCACATCACGAGGTCAGGCAAGGTCAACAAGCTTTGATTAAGGACTCGCTATCTTCAGGCTACACACTGACAGGGAACAGTAAGATAAACACCTCAGTCATCAGACTACAGCAAGAAACTCCTGCATGCTGTATTTTAACGGTATTCTTGCTCTAATTACAGTATGACATTAGACGAAGGGCTTATCTACACTTGATAGTTGTGACAGGTTAATCCAAGTTCTTTCAGATGTTACTGGGCCCATAAACACAGTGATTGTAAGGAAGCACCTGACCCTTTAAACGTGTGCACTTAGATCTACCTGGAAGTAAATCTACACTGAGTGAAGACCACGAGCCAAGCTTCCTACTCATCTACACACCTCTTCCTCCACCACCCTCGTTTTCCCAATTTGGAAGTTTCCATAGGGCTTTAACGCTTGCATCTGGCTGCTCTCACATCCCATTACTTGCAGAATCACAACACTATTTCCTCCATGCTCTCTAACAACATTTTCAATACAGTGTTGGCTATTTCCCCCCTAATAAATCATGCTGACAAGAGGGAGGAGTAGAGATGCACAGACACTTCGATCCTAAGCCTCATTTGAGCGTCTGCTGCCATCGTTTTTTTTCCAGTAAAAATCCTTTAAAATGCAATGCAAAAAAAAAACCAAACCAGCAAGACATATGCAATCCAGTGTGGTGATGGAGAATTCCACCCCGAGAAGCCTTCTCAAGCAATTGTAGCAAGACTGTGCCTCTTTAACTGCACATTGCTTTTGAATAATTCAGATGTAGTTCTCATGCCATGGAGGACATTACGAGACCGTCAGCGAGGCTGATCTGGAATGAGAGCTGCCAAACAATCTTAATTGTCACCACGGGAGGAAGCAAATTAACAGATGTTGCTGATGTACCAGCACAAGAGATCCTCAGACCCAATCGTGCAGTCCCTTCCTCCTCACACCGAGCCGGAACTGCCATGGAGCAGCTCCTACCTGCAACCTACCCTCAGAGCTTACCGTGCCCCAGAGGTGGCACCGTGCCCCACGGTACACCACCCGTTCACAGGCTGTGCTGCTCAGTCTCACACAAATTCTGTGACACAGCTTTAAGGGTCAGAGAGGTAACCACTGGGGACAGCGGGTATCAAAAGACCTAGACCGAACGCAGCAATACTAATACATTAATTGCATGATTATGACACAACATATGTGTCTCAGCAATACAAAGTCATTGAAAAGATTTAAACAGGCTCTAGAGATCTATAGGAGAGGGTTCTGTGCAAACTCACAAACGAGTTCTGCTGCCTTGATCCATGTCTATCTTTTGCTTTGACATCAGAAGTTCATAGCATTCCTGGAAAAAATTCCTGCTGTGTTATCTGTTGTAGGCTAAAGTTACAAAATGATTAAAGTTCAAATTGCTCCCTCTGTAAAGCCATTTGCAACCTAGGGAAAATATCTGAAGCTTGCATCCAGTTCACTCTCTTTTTTCATGCTTATAGGAATATTTTCTTTAGCCCCAATTTCTAGGCAAGGGACAGAAAGAAATCAATACTCAAACATGATCGACATCTTGAGCACTCTTTGGGAGTTCATCCCTAAAGATAATTCCAAACTACAAACACTTGTAATTTAAGAAATCCTAGCATGTTCCAACACCAAATTAGCATGCAAACTGCTCACAAGGAACAGCAGTAGTATTTATTTACTGATAGTATGTATTATGCAAGATTTTCACTGCTTGCGTTGCTCTATCAGTACCAGCACACACGCCTCCCAGCACAATACCTGACCGGGCTCCGGGCCACCTTCTGCCAAGGCTGCCAGTTCCAACCTCCAGCAAAGAGTGCAGGGCAGGAGCCATTGTTTTACATCACATGTAGCATAAACAAAGAACTCTGAAGCAGAAGTCACCTCTTCAGTTTTGGCACAGGCAGTATTTTGGAGCATACCCCCCCGTATTCAAGAGACATACTGTGAACCATCAAGTTCCGAGGTGAGTAAAAAGGAATACAAAGTACGCCGTTATTGCCAATTTTGATAGCGACAGATACATCTACAGCTCCTCAACATAACATTTTAAAGTTGTTTTGCAAATTTCCAAAGTAAAAAACAGACCTCATACTCAAAATAAGGGGATATAGCCTACCCAGGTAGAAAGTATAACAAACAGAAAGATGGTTAAAAATAAAATCAAAAGAGAGAAAAATGCAACAATAAGCTCTCATCATACAGGTCCCCGTCGATTTGCTAGGACTTCTACCACAATCTCAGGCTTCCTAAAACTGACCTTATGCTAACAGTTTGCAAATTAAGAATAATTTACAAAAAAAAAACCCAACACCACAGTTTAATAAAGATGCCGGGGGAAATCTTTTTCAACTGCATACTGCTACAGAAAACACGTATCAGCTCTTGGGAACCGGCAGGCATACAAGAGGGAATGCCATACTCTTCTTATTACTTAATATAGACATCCCTATCTACCAAAACCAGCCCGCCAAACTTCTGCTCCTTATATAGCCACTCCAAGGTAAATAGGTGCCCAAGTCCCCAGTAGAAGGTAAGAACTGGAGAAACCAGAAGCGTTCGCGAGCACAGGTTCACACGCTGCTTCCTCACACGTGTAGGGCCCAGCAGGCCTCTCAAGTCCTCCCTAAATTGCTTAAACAAAACATGCGGGAAGGTTGGCCCCGGCCCAAAACTCTGCAAGCGCAAACAGTCCCGTTAGATAATATTTACAGTCTATTTCCTAAAAGTTCCCTCAAACCGTCTTCAGTCCAACAGCTTCATCCCCCGGCAAACTCGTTTCTCTCTCCCAACCGCGCCGAAAGAAGTGGTTTCTCACCGCAGGAGGTGGTGGGGAAATAGAGCTTTTCACCCCATAAAACCCCGGTGACGGCCTGCGAGAGCTGCCCAAGCTGCCACAAGGGAACTGCCAGGACCCTGCCGTGCCACGACTCAGGAGGAGACGGGAGAGCCACGCTGGACCTCACCAGACAGACACGAGAGAAGGGTCTGCACTCTGGTCACATCCCTGCACTTCTACCCTGCAGCTCACGGAAAGGAGAGAGGACTGCTCCAAGAGGCTTTTCCAGGGAGCAAGCAGATCTCTCTCTGTGACTTTTTTTCCTGAATAATTCACTTTTACACATGATCTACATGGTGAATTCGACTGCAACCTGCGTTTTAACATACATGTCTTCCTGAGAAGCCACACATGGGCCTCCTTGCTTCACCAGAAGTCCGAAGTCTGTGCACAGAAGTGCTTGTTCTACTGATGGGAAGCGTTTGTATGTGTTGAGTAAGGCGACAGCCAATCCAGCACCACCCATGCATTCGACTGAAGCACTTCAGAGTACAGGATGAAAAACAAGACCATTGATCAGGATTTTATCACATTTCCCTAAGTTAGGCATTCAGCCTGGCAAGACCTTGTGCTGCCAGCACGTGCACCCCAACATCTTAATGGTCTTTTCCAAGCTAAACAATTTAACTATTTGGCGATTCCATGCTTGTTCTGCTCACCATACACCCACCTCTGTCTGTCTGTGCTNAGCTCTCTCAGCCTTTCCTCCTCAGGGAGATGCTCCAATACTTTTGTTGCCCTATGCTAGGCTCTCTCCAGTAGTTCCCTGTCTCTCTTGAACTGGGGAGCCCAGAACTGGACGCAGTATTCCGCGAGGAAATTATGCTGCTGTGACTGACACCATGCAAGGACCTGAGAGGTAAGAGCTGGAGAGACACAGGGTAAGTTACCCCAGGCAGGCGGCTGCATTACTGTCCCTACAAGTCCTCTGGTTGGGTCAAAGCCTGCAGAGATGAGCTTGCACTTCCTGCCTTAATGTACTCAGCTTCTTTTAGAAAAGAGATTAAAAGACCCGAGAAGCTGACAAATTTCACGTGAAAAAAATACCGTAATAGAACTTCTCTAGCAAAAACGTATGGCTTTAAGCTATTTTCTTCCTGAAATAGTTATGACTTTATTTCACAGTATCCTCTGTAATCCTACCAACCAGCTCAGCAGCCTGCAAGCGTGTCCATGTCCACACACAGACGTCTCCTCTGGAGGTCACACGATTCTTTCCCTTTCAGGTTGAAGTTTCCATTAGTACTTCAAAACACCCTGCATTCAGTATTTCAAAACACACAGTTTTCTATTCAACCCCAGTTCCTCCTCAGGAGTACATATTAACAACTTCCCTCCTTAAAACTCACTCACAAATATTAATTGGGTTCTTGCCTTTGGCTGCAGATTCCCATGAAAACTAACCAACTAACCAACTCCCTGCAGTCTCAAAATCCACATCTCCTACCTGGAAACTGCATTCACACAGGACTCTTTCCTGCAGCACAAGAATCACGGAAACCTATGAGAAGGCAGGCCAAACTTACGTGCAAGTCTTTATTTTGGGGTTTCATTATGCTCCAGGCTTCTGACTTAAAGCAGTTCTTCCTTTGTCACTTTTAAGCTAGTCTCCACCTAAACTCAGAGAAAGGTGCAAAACATCTATTTCAGCATCCAAAATCCTTTTCCTTCCTTCTGAATTGTTACCCTACTAACACGATTCGCTCTTGCCCCTGGGACAGACAGACAGACACAGAATCCCCTCCAACAGCCCAACCCACGCATCCTTCCATCTTGCTACCGCGCAGCCTGTTGAGACAAATCCAATTAAATTCCTTGAAGGTGTGTTCTGTGCTAAGTCAACAGTACCATCACACACACACTGTGAAACTCTGCATCCCTTTTCTGCCCTGTCTTGTCAGTTTTAGTGCCGCTGTCTGTTGCCAAAGTCCCCAGAGGGTGTAAGACACGCACACTGGATCTGACTGGCACAAAGCAACTTACAGACAACTGATTTACAGCCTTATTTCAGAAGTCACGAAGGTAAGAGTGCTGGAATAATGCAGAGTACCTGTAACACAAACATCTACATTATTAATAGAACTGCAAGTCTGAAAACTTTGAATAAATAAGGGAAAATATTACAGATAGGTCAGAACGTGAGGTATAACATGGCACCATTGACCCTGTGGGAGTAAAATCTGGCCACGTGTTGAATTGACACTATTTCGGCACTGGCAGATGTTAGCAAATATTGGGCAGACTTTGTAAGAAATCTGTCCTGAAATCAAAACCTGGGGGTTATTTTTTTAATTATTTGGTTGTCTCTTTGTGCGTGCAAGTAGCACTGCCTAAGAAAGTACAGTGCTCAATAAAAACAAACAACCTGAAAAGAAAAATCTCAAAAGATCTGCCTGAACAGACACTTAGCTTTTCATCAAAATCTCTACTATTTCAACAGGTTTAAGTCACCTACATTTTTAGATCACGTAACGATTCTACGATTCTGCTTTAGACAGCCAGTAACCCGCTGTCAGGTGTTTACATGAACTGTTCCAACCAGCTAAAAACTATTGGCCTGCTTTTCCAGGCACCTGATCAATGTAACTGCGTATTCAGAGCTGGTTTTGCACGGCCGTACACACGAGTGACATCCTCGCACTGGAAATACGAATGCCACATGTCACCTTTCATCTGCCCCTGCCAGCGAGTCAGGCCTAAATCTTTCTGAAAATGGGACTGCTCCACAACAACTGCCACATTCAAAAGACTCAACATTTAAAGCGATTAACTGAGAAACTCACAGGACGGTACACAGGGAAAAGCATCCAGCCTTGACTGTTTTTCCACAATTTGCATTAGAACAATTAGGAAAGAAGAAGTACCTGTTGACACATGAGTAACATTGTAACAGAACACCAAGTATCCTTTTTTTCCCCAACAACTGTCAGAATTGGACAAAACAAATTTGGGAATCCCGTTGGCAATAACCAGTTTCAAATGTTTACTTTACCAGCACCCTCACTTCCTGGGTTACAAACCTTCCTACCCCTCATTACTCTCAGGTGTCTCACGACCCGAGACAGATGCTGTACAAGACAGTTTCTAAGAAGAAGCTGGCGTGCAGGAGCGATGGCAGCACCTCAGGGCAGCGACAGCAGAGGCTTCACGCGGCCCTGCCAGCAGCCGCTCGGTCACGCTGCAGCCTTCGCCAGACCTAAGCATTTTCTGTGCTTTCCCAAGAGGCTTCAGCTCCTTTCACAAATTGTTTTCACAATTTTTGCATTCAAGATTTGTTAGCCCACTGCCTCTCAATACCTTTGGAATAAATACCTTTACTTTGGAAGCAAACACCACTTGTTTCTGTAATTTATTCAATGCAACGCAGGGGTGTATCTTGGAGACACTCCACCTTACCTTGCTTTGAACAAAGCAAAGAGCTAAACTAGAATCTCAGCATCACAAAGATTTACCCCACAAGCTAGACAGTTGAGCCAAATGTAGATCAACGTATTGGAGTACCTTTTGATTATATTACACAAAAAAAACCCCCAAAAAAGCGCACAATGTGCTTCCACTTGGGAGTTTGAAACTGACTCAACCAAAATCCTATTCTAGCAACAGATATCACCTTGAATCCTTTGGTACGGTTGCTGTGGTTGTTATTTTTATTAATCTCTTGCTGAAGCTCACCCTTGTTTCCCCCCCTCTGTATCTTCAATACGTATTTATGGCTTTAGAAAAGCACTTCTAAAAACGTCCCTCAACTTTCAAGTAAATAAGTGACAAGCTAGAAGATAAACAGAGTCCAAAAACTAACTTACAAAACCTCAGTACTAAGTATGCTTTGCACACAGTACCTTTAAGTCTTGTAAAGAAACTTATGGAAGGTTCTGATATATAGCAACCAGAGCACTTAAAATAGCACACCTCTCTAGTGTCATTTTGAGTTGCTACAACCCTAGCAGCGAAGGCAACGTAGAAGCTGGCAAGAAAATAGGGAGCCAGAGGTGGTCAGAGTTCATCTTCCAAAGCGACCAGGGAATTTGAATAGGCATTTTGACAAATCTTACATGGTGGCATTTTCAGAAGGTGAAGGTTTCCGGTGGGAGGGGGCTGAAGGACCCTTAGGTGCAAGTCCGGCACAGGAAAACTTGACACACCCAAATGGTTACTGGTTTCTAAAAGGAGCTCTTGCCGGCCTTCTGCTGTCACCATACACCTCTGCCATCTGAACCCTGGAACGAAGCCAGACAGGATCGGACAGGCTGCTACACCTGCACACACCACACCAGAAATCCCTACTTAACAAGTCAAATACACGTCAGCGCGCTCTTGCCGCAGGGAGGAGAGGTATGCTCTGGGTCAAGGCAAAGGTTGTATTTTGAGAAGCGTGAACTTTAAAAAACAAAACACATAAGTTACCAAATTACTTTTATCCAGGGCATCACCCATATCAAAAGCCATTCCTGTGTTTAAAAAAAGGGAGAAGGGAGGGCTCAAAACAGTTTTCAGGTAAACAAGACAGAAGATAGACATTTGTCTGCCCTTGATCTCTGGGGGTTCATGCCAACCCCAACCAATGAGACCTGGGCTAATGCTAAAAGACTAAGGAAAAAGCCCTCAGATCAGCACGTGTGTTCCACAGTCAGAGCTCCACAAAAACCATTACCAATCCCACACTGAAATCCGTAAGACTCTGTACACACATGGAAGTTTATTTCTGAGAGCGAGTGCCGGCGTGCGCGCACACCTTCTCCGCCAGGTCTCAGAAAACACACTCCCACCGCGATTACCTAATCTGCACGCTTCCTTCTTAACAGCAGCAGGTTATTAATGTTTGGAAGTTACCAAAGCTGCTATGCGCGTGTCCCACAGGCAGCACCGAGCTTTGGAAGCGCTTGGGCAGTGCCTGCAGAGCTGACAGCCTGCTCTCCTGCCCTCCCTCCTTCCCCAGGCTCGGCCACCCCGAGCCCCATCCAGCCCGGCAGCCGGTGCGGGAGCAGCAGCGGTACCGGAGCACCCAACAGCCGCCACAACGAATACAACGGGCGGGGGAGTGACAACCGGAGCACCCCGTGATACGAGGAGCGGATCGTGCCAGCGGACCGGGAGCATGTCACCCACCCCACGTGCGGCCGCGGTGACAGCGGAGGAGCTGCGGGGAGCTCCCGTCCCCTGCGGATAGGCGTGCCCGCACCATTAGCATGCACACGGGCACACGCCGCCTCCACCACCCGCCTTCATTCGCCCCCCGAGCCCTTCAGTCGCCGCCGCCCCGGCCGACC
>VZTM01017866.1:159414-185701 GCA_013400555.1 Jacana jacana | reverse complement strand
GCCACCGGCCTCTCACCCGCCGCCCAACGGCACAAGGGGGCTGGGAGGGAGGAAGGGAGGGAGGAGGCGCCGGGCCCCTCTCCGCCGGCGGCAGGTGCTGCCGGGGGTCCCCGCGGTACGGCGCCGCTTCTCTCCGCCCCGCAGAGCGCGCCTACAGGCGTCTCTGCCCCCCGTAAAGGCACCGCTCGGATGAGACCCAGGGCTTCCACGGCCGCTCGTTACCCCGGCTCCCGCGCCATCGGCACCTTTTTGGGGACAGCGAGGGACGCCTCTGGGTCTTCCTGCCTCTCGTTCGGCTCCACAGGAGGGAGGGAGAGGAGGGAGCCCAGCGGGGCTGGCGCTGCTGCAGAGGGGAAAAGGGCACAGGCACGGCGCAGCAACGCTCGGTAGTACAAGCCCTGCTCAGAGGCAGGTTTAGTTTTTAGCGTTTTAGTGCTGCAGCCTTAAAACATCTTCCGTATAACCCCAGCTGGAAAGTTTCCAGCAGGCTGCATGGGGGGAGCCCCGGTGCTTCCCACCGTTCCTGAACGGCATGGGAGATAGGAGGATTTCTCTTTAGGGAGGTGGAGACTTTGGAATTAAAAAACGCCATTGCAATGCCAAGCACCAAGCGGTCCCCCGAGGCGGACAGTCTGCAAAGAAGAAGCCTTAGCACTTCTTCCCAATGACAGCCAAACCACTGAAGTTCTGGCTTCTCCCCACCATCCTCCAGTCTCCCAGAGGAGGACGTTTGGTCCTCGAGCCCCCCTGGGTTTCACCACAGGGTGCCTGATCTGCCACTGCCCAAGAGAAACTGGCACACAGCAAGAAGCTGTAGGGCAAAATTTGGTCTTTGAGTCGAGACTTGATTAACTGCTTGGAGAATCAGGATCCGTACCTAAAAGTACCACCAAAGCCAAGGGGAAACCAGTGGGACTTAAGCACAGCTCGGAACTGGGGAAAAAACATCCTGAATAACCCTCTTTTCCAAAACCCACGCTCTTCAGTTACTCTAAAAATCATAAGCACGCCAGAACAAGGCAATGAGAAAATTACTAACCTGATGTTCCTCTTTAGATCAAAGAGACAAATAAAAGTTTCAATTCATAAACTTGTTGTTGTTGTTGTTTACAACAAAAAAAAAAGCAGCCCACAGGAAACTGAGCATATGTCTGTCTGAAAAAGGATTTCATGTTATCCTTAAGGAGGTAACAGTAACAAGAGAAAATACCTGTTGGTTTTTTTTAAGAAAAGCTACTTGTGTAAAACCCGATGATTCCTTCTACGCCCACAGCACATAAACGTAAACCAGGTTTGCTGCAGGACTGAGGTTTATTAATTTACGGGATTCCTCAGTAGCAACCCTTGTCCCACACAAATAAAACCAGGGCACAACACGGGTGGTGCGACACACACAGGCTTCAAGCTTAGGCAGTATACCTACAGCGTGTAAAAAAACCCTCAAACCCAAAGCCAATAAAAATCTCCCACCACTTGAATATGAAGTCTTTTTTGTTTGTTTTTTTTAAATCATGACTTTGAACTTTAGCTTACGAAAAAGAGAACTTCTCAGAAGAGGTTATTTAGAAACACCATGCGTTTTCTAGCTGCATCAGCCATTCTTCAGTTCTGGAAGTGCCTTTCACTTGGGGAAGAGGCCAATGCAATTTTTCTTAAAAGTTTTAAAAAATTAAAAAAAAATCAAGTCAGAGAAGAAAGAAAAACAAAGAATCCTCACTGAGATTTTTGTCAAAAAACGAAGACAAACCCAGGAGAAGCCGTACTAAAATCCCAAAGCATCTAAAAGTGTTGTAGGTATCTATGTCCACCCCGGGGCTGCAGCGGGACCCTGCGTTTTGTTGGGACGACGTCGCAGCCACCACCGTTCTAACAGCAAACAGGTTATTACCACGGTGTCTTATTCCAGTTCACGAGCATTTTGATTTAAGCCTTTAATATAACAGTAAAGCAAGTGGTTCCTGACACCCAGATTTGAAAGAAAACCTTACCATATCCTCCGCCTGCAAGTCTCAAACTATGCTTTTGTGCAGCCACCGGATTATGCCTGACAAAATGCCTCTCACAGAAACAACCAACTCAAAGTAATACAGAAACAAAGTTAAACTAGAGTGAATGGATGCTATTTTTCCTGGAGGGTAAAAAGTTATGGGTTTCAATTTATTTGGAAATTAGACAAAAAAAAACAAAAACCCATCTCACAAGTAAAAGCTTCTTCAAACGGAAAGGCCTACCACATTTGGGCCCCAGTGGGAAAACTTCAAGTTCCTTAATCTGCTGTGACTGTCAAGAGTTTTCAAGTTTTGCCAATTATCTTAATGTTACATATTGTAACAGAATGTCCAGGGCACACTATATTTAGATTGTTTGCTCAATTCATCTGTGCCAGAAAGGAACAGTTACATTATTTTCAATTACCGCTACCATTGCCTGAATTTGAAATCCGCAGCAGTAAATGTAAGGAGAGACGTTTCTGTCCAACCCTCTGGGAATGCTCTCACTGAAAATTACTTACTAAGGAAACAGAATTTGAGTTTATGCACATTTTTGGTTGGCTGTTTTATGTTAATATTCCACAAGATGTGCACTTCATTTATAATACTTAAACTACAAACAGATTTTAGATTAATTTGTTCTCCAACGGAGTCCTCATTTTATAATTTCACTGTGCTTCGATTCTTTTTATATTTTCTCTCAAAATACAACCGTAAAACCAAGCCAAGTAGTACTGGTTGAAGTTATTCTAGTTCCCCTACAATGACAGTCTTTAAAAAAAATCCCAAAAACCCATATGGGGAAAAAAAACTACCTTCAACACACACCCCAGTAGTTAAAGGATTGGCTACAATATGGTATAATGATGGGCTGAAACACCTTCTGAATCCCAAGGCATAGATGTGTAACAAGTACTTCACAACAAATGCTTATTTAAATCTTGCTGGTTGTTTCTTTTCATAGGGAGCACAAATAAAACCACGTAGTGCCAAGACCTCCTTATCCACACAGGTGGAGATTCAGGGTCTCGGGAACAGGGCAGGGAGCACACAGCCCTCTTCACGCTCTCCAGTTAATACCACAGACCAACTTCAATCCAACACCTTTAAAACCTCATCTCTGAGCCAGGTTCTGTTGTGCTCGGTGTCCAACGGGGAGACAGAAGCAGCAGCAATCCATATTTCCCAAGGACTGCAGTTTTTAATTGCACCACAGACAGACTATGCCTCAGGGACCAGGAGAAGCAAACAAATTGGGTTTCAGATACCTGTTTTGATACCAGACCTGTCTGTGTGCTAACATGAGCTGATGAAGATCACTCCCATCTATTTACTGACGCTGCACGCTGTCTACATCAGTCCAACTTCTGCCACCCCTTCTGCTAAGGATCCTGTCTTGGTCTCAAGCTTCCTCTAAACCTATATAAACTAGTGCCAGAAGAGCCCCCAAAACATTTAATCTGCACCACATCATCACTTTGTCTGCTGCCTTAACTTGCTTTAACTGTGTCAGAACAGCTTTTATAGCCCCAATTTTACAGCTTAGCTCTTCTGTACTTATAAATCTCCTCAGGGTTTAGGCCCCGATCTGACCTTCTTTAAATCACTGGTAACTTGCCTTGTCTTCCACAGACAAAAGTCTTCAGAAGTCTTCCATGTTTTTCCCATCACCTTGTCCCTTACATGCAGGATATCCTCTCTAAATTAACATACACAATTACTGCCTCTCGTTCAGTCACAAGCCCTCCATTAGTCACCAGGAGCAAGACACGCTCAACTGGTGGCTGGGCAGGTGGTGGAGTAAGATTTTCTTGTTCCGAGAAATAAAAGTACAGACATCAAAATACATAGATAGACAATTATTATTAGATAACTAATAACACAGACACCCCAAAGGAAGATAAAGGCTCCGTTTTGCTATGGGCTACTGCTGAAAGCTATAGATATCTTACAGCATGGGATGCTAAGAAATCACATATAAACCCATCATTAACATTAGCCATGAGGTTACCAAAACAACAAGAAAACCTCCCAAAAGCTATAGCTTACCCCTCCATCAACCCCAACATATCTGGTAAGATGGAGACAGAGCCACCAGCTTGTTGCTGATTCGTGCCCTCAACCAAAGAGGCCTAGCAAAGTGCTCCCATCTCCTCGGATGAAAAAAGGGAAAGGGATTATTTTACCCAGTTTATGTTGTGGTATAAACTCACAAGAAATACCAAAAATATTAGCCAGAAATGGCAGGTGTACCAGAAAATAAAAGCAAATATTTTAAGCACTAAAAATCATATATCCTATACTTCTGCAAGCAGTAGGGTTCATACTCTGCACGTCTCTTTTTATGACACAAATGAAGAGATTCAACTCATTAGTGCACAGCAAAAAAACCAATAAAGTCCATGCACTCCTTCACTCCTGCTGCTGCAACAGTTTTACGATCTAAATGACTGCCTTTTCACTTGAAGGAAAAAAAAAACCCAGGGTCTGATAGATTATGTTAAGAAATCCAGGTTTTCTAGTGGATGCCCTGTCTTCTATATCTTTATCTGCAACTTTCAGAGCTGGTTTTATTGGGCCTGGAGAGGAGAGGAATCTAATTGTTGTTTTCCACTGCCAAATAGAGGTTGTAAGAGGAGATGGAGGCAGACCCTTCTCAGTGCTGTGCAAAGGACAAGGGGCACGTTTTGCAGGAGGGAGAAGTCCTACTGGCTGCAAGGGGAAAGAGAAAAGGTGTTCACCGCGAGAGCACCAGAACAGGCTGCCCAGAGCTGTGGGATTTCCATCCCTGGAGACTCTCAAGGCCTCGCACAACCCATCTGACTCCAACTCCTGCAATTCTGTGTAGTAGCCAGAAAATGACACCAGAGTTTTCTGTGTGAAAGCCCTTTTAAGTGCTCCAAACAAATATTAATGCCTTTTATCAGGCTGATATTATACTATCCTCCACGTACAGCATGAATAACTATCCCTGGGATTAAAATCTGTGCAGCCTCATGCCGTAGCCTACCTGCTCTTTCCTCAGCTGTTACGCTCCAGCCCTCTGCACTGCCAGCCCCTGCCACATCCCAGGACAACCTTTCAGCTGCTCTGCGCTCCTCTGGACTTCTCCAAGACCAGGCTCAATGACTCTTGAGCCCTCCCGGCCTCACTCGCTCCTTCCATTAGCAGTCATGGCACGACAGCACACATTTCATCCGACTCCTGCAAGGCAATAGCAGGATTCCTAGGCAGGATGGCTGCTTAAACTCATTTCTCACTTTGTCTTGCATTTCACAAAATACCAGATGTCAGGATTCCATAAAGTCAGTCATTTGCAAGTTTTCCAGTCAGTTCCTGACCCTGCTTTCCAGTCTAAGAGACCAAAATCTAACAAACAGTGCAAATTTGGGCATCGTAGTTCCAGGCCTAACACCACAGGAAAAATTTTGCCAAAAACTAGATGTCTGTGCTAAGGCAGCATCTTAAGGGGTGTGGGGGGGAGAAGTTCAATTTCAAAAATCAGCATAACAAAATGCTTTTGTGTTTGGTTGTGGGTTTGTAGTTTTTTTTTCCTTACAAAACACGCGCATGAGAAGATCCCATTCAGAGAAACAAAAGCAAAGCTCTCGATATGCAGAAGTTCACATACGATTTTCATGAATCCATAACACCTTTTAAAAATAGTTTCTATACTTTACAGCTTAAAAATCTGTCACAAATATTTGAAAAAGCTACTTTAAGGAGATATAAAGTTACTTCAGGAAATACCCTTAGTATATAAAAAAAACAACCAACTTTTTATTAGATTTACTACTTCCTTGAATCCAACTTCATCTTGACGTAGAATTACAAGGAAGGAAGTACACCAGGAGACTTGATTTTCAGAAATACCAAGGAAAATAAAGTAAAACCAGAGAAGCCCACGTATAAGCATAGGGTTCTCTTACACCCATGTCCCCAGCAAAAAGCTATGATATCAAACTTATCTTGAAAGAATCTGAATCAGTTTTCGATAAACCTCCTGAAGTAACAGATCCAAGTGGTGACAGTAACCCACACACTTGTCACACCCTTCCCTCGGGAAGCTTGCCAGAAGAGCCTGTGCTATTCTAGAGACAGGTAAGAACAAACATGAACATTCTGCCAGTCCTCAATCCCCTGAAAAATACCCTTGAGCTTTTAAAATTTCTCTCTTGATCTGGCACATCCACCGAGCAGAATATTCTCTAAATTGCCTTTTTTTGTGCCATTACAGTTCTCCGCCAGCGTAGGTGAGGATGTCTAAACTCTGACAGTGGTGGTACGTGCAGACCCCAGGACTGCAAGAGCACATTCTTATCACTGCTATCACTTTAACCTCAAAGTATGCCTTTTTTTTTTTTTTTTCAGACTGATGTGACTTCCATATTGCATCAACCCCAGGAGTATAAAAATACTGAACATTAAAAAAATGCAGTATTAACATGAAAGCAAAGCTGCTCCGCTCAAGAGACTTTAGAAGTTCAAAACGGTTATATTTTTTGGAAAAACATTATTCAATAAGGGAAACCTTGACGTTCCTCGATGTTTCAAGTTGGGGTTTTCCCTAGTGTCTCCTGATATGCAATGAATCTTCTCAAATTCATCTTCACATTGTCAAGAACACACAGCTGATCTGTACTATATTGTCCTTTGCCTTCTTTCCGTATCTGTAAAACCAAAAAAATACATATTTTACCAATGGAGATGTTTCTCCTCTTAGATCACCTACGGTTTCTAGTACTCTGTAGAGATGCTTTCTATCAAGGGGTGCTACCCTGCCTTTTGACAACTCTAACGCGTTCACGTGTCACATGAGTACCTAGCAATTACTTCTGCAAATCCATTTACTATAATACACCTCTGCCTAAAGCTAGGCTATTATTGGCATGCATTTTCATTCACAACCTGAAAGATACCCTTACTTTCTGTAGCTTTTTATATGAAAGACCTCACACATCTAACCAAGGAACGGCAGCACCGCCAGTTATCTATTTTGTGTGTATAGGGCTTCGCTTTAAGGACATGAAAACTCCCGAGGCTTCATCTGACTAAATAAACAACATATTGAAGGTCATTCTCTATTTAAGACAAGGATGTACTTAAAATTACAGTTTAGAATTTTGACCTTGTGACTCTTGGAAAAAGAGAATACACGATCCATTTTAATTAAGTACCAACAGAACAAAAATGTCCACCTGCAACCGCAGAAGGTAAAAGCAGAAGAGCAAGGTAAAAGCAGAAGACATCAACGTAAGTTCAGAAGGGACTTCCCTCCCACCACGGTGGCTGTGCTCCTCCACAGACACCTGCAGGATTTTCCTTTACACAGGTTTCAGAACAATACAGTGGTTGGGACATCAGTAATGCTGCTGGTGTCATGCAGATGTTGCAATGCAGATGCTGCACTGCCACCTGGATAGTTCCATGAACTGCAAGTAAATGTATCTGCTTTCCTCTAAAGCAGAATAGTGGGAATTCAATTACTTATTTTCTTTTCTTTTTTTTTTTTTTTTCTCTCCTTTTTGGTCATCTTGTAAAGGCATATATTCCTGATGAATTATCTCTTCTGGCAGCCCTGATTTCAAAGCTTTAACCACCACTGTGTGTTGAGATTCAGACCTGGCTGCATTTGATGCCTACCCTCATTTTGAACACTGGCTGAAATTCTTTCAGTGCTGGAAGCAACTTGATCTGTAGCGCCGCCTTTTCTGCTTCTTTACCGTCTGCAAACACATCAAAAAGTGCATCCAAGGCTTCCCCTGCCACCACAAGAGATGATTCCTTCATAGCAACCTCAAGAAGAAATTTTCCAATCATCTGAAATAAGACAGAAAGATTGATTTCTTCCAGCAACGCCTAAGAAAATGGGAAGAAGTGTCAAGAGTGGTGTAAGGCCTGCAAATGCAAAGCTTGCTCTGTCACCTTTAGTGTTTCAGCTGTGTCTTGTCCTTTGGCCAGGACGCTGCCAGAAATTCCGAGGATGCTCACTACGTTCACTCTAACACTGGCGTTGCTGCTGTGAATACCAGCTTCACATAAAGCCAAGAGCTGCTCAGGAGTCATACACTGATTAACAAGGGGAAAAAAAAAAAACACAAAAAAGACAAACATATTTACATTTCCCTGGAAATTTTCAAACATGACATTATTTGCTTTTACAGAACACAGGCAAATTTCTAACACAGAAACAGTATTATGAAAACTACATGAATCCTAAAAAATGTAATCGAGCCAGAAAACAGTTGAACAACGCCTCTCAGCTTCCTAAAGTGTTCCTTCCAGGACATAACCAAGACTGTCATGAAGCTGAAAGTTCTGAGCCCAAAGGGATTTTCACAGATTGACCTCGCTCGATAGTTATTTCTAATTCATTGTAGCTAAACTTACAGTATAGAAGCTCATTTTTGAGTTTAAAGCCAGAAAGGACCAGCAGACCATATAGTACTACATCTTGTATAATAAACTATTATGCTTTGTTCATGTACTTGGCCCACTAACTCCTATCTAACCAAGATTCTTGAAGGACGACTAGCTTCAACTAGATGACATCAGGAAATAAAGAATCCACATTTCTAGGTGTTAATTTACAAAATGCCTGGTGTTATATCCATCTCCTAAAGATGCTACCCATGGCTTATTGCTATTTTAGTTTTGAAATACTTTTAATGTTTTTACTTGTTAAGGAGGAGATCTACAAAAAGGCACTCTGTAAGGTCCATGAAAAATACAAGGAGTGAATAAGCTATTAAATCTGTTCTTTCAGTGCTCACAGTTGTTGAAATTTAGCACTTCATTTAAATGGTTTTGTTTCAAAAACTTTCCAGCACAATCTCACATGAATTTGAGCTTGAAAAGCTTTTACCTGGGAGATGTTCTTTGATGCCATTGTTTGTAGGAGAGCTCTCAAAGCGCTGGTTATGGCTTCCAGGAATTCTATGTCTGTAGGGAGCTCTGTCAAAGAATTGAACCCAGAGCCAAAAGTTAAATAGGACGATGAAGGACACGAGAACCAAAGAAACACAAATTCCTTAATCCCTTAATTGTTCCTCAAGGTACTGCCACAAACAGGAAGAGCTAGATTTTCAGAGACTGGTCTTTGTAAGTTGTAACCATAGTGATTTGTTTGAATTTAATGTATTAATTGCAATCTGGAGGTTAGACCACAGCAAGGCCCCATTTTCAGGCACATCCCTGGTTAAGATGCTCGTGTGACCTGACGTATGACACAAACCACTGCCCTTGGAGAAAAAGCTTGGAAACTGGAATCACATTAAGGGTACAACACAGGAATTGGGAAAACTGCAGAAGCCAACTATGTACTTTAACTCCTTTCTTCTGTCTTCTAAGCAGGCTTTCTAGATACCCAGAACGCTGGCCTCATTCCAATTCATATGAAGAGTGTGGTTTCCAGTGCTTTAATAACCTTTCAGAAATGTATGATTCAAACACTGCATGATTCTTGTTCTGCTGCAAATTCATCAATACCAGCCATCGCTTCCAATACACGCTCTGCATTTCTCAAACCTTTTTAGTCTCCTCTAACACCTTCTTATTTTCTGGACTACTCCAGAGGCACAACCTCTTGATTATTTCAGGCAGATCCCCTCTTTTTCCATGTAAGGAACTGGATCTTTATGCCTCTATCTTACTCTGTAAACCACAAAATTCCTTCTAACCACACATTGGTGTGTTATCATCCCTATCTGGCAGTTTCCATTACACAGCATGTAACCATTAAAAAAAAATGGCATGCTAACAAAAATGGATGTGGGCCATTAAACTAATTTATTAGCACCCTCTGCCTTCAGCTACCCACCTCCCCAGTTTCACCTAAGAACCAGCTACTGCGAAGCACAGAAGGAAGACCCTGAAATCTTGCAAGTGCTGCTCTTTGAGCACGAGGCAGACAGTTTACATGAACTTCCCTGCACATGTCGTCGTGTTTATTTTCGTTTCCTGCATTTTAGGTTTTCAAGCACGATGCCCTCGGTAATAATGTTCCCCTGGACCGATCACATGCTTTTAAGGACACTGGGGGAAAACAAAATGTGTTCTGGAGCATTAATGCAGTGTCATGCCCTACACTACAGCAAGGAAGAACTATGTACACTGCAGTTGTGGCTACAAATGAAGATTGGGAAGAAAAGGGGAAGGGAAGAAGGAAGGGAAGAAAACTGAGCTTCTCGAGCTTTTAAGAGACAAGAAATGACAAAGCCACGCATATGCCAGACTTCAACAGATCTATCTCTGGAAAAAATGTTTTCTGACAATGTTGAGAATTGGCAAGCTTTTGCAGCCTCAAAGAATATTTTTTTTTTTTAAATAACAATAATAATAATAATTAAAAAAAAACCCCCACATCATCACTGACCTTAAAATAAGACCAGATTATCAGAATGGTTTGAATGAAGCAGCTTGGAACCAGGTTTTGTGGTTATGTGTGTGTGTTTCCCCTCCCCCCTTTTTTCTTTTTAATCTCAGCTCAGCTTCTCCAGTGTCAGTAACAGAGAGATCATAGCATAAATGGTCCAACAGGATTATTGGAATGGTGCTGATTTGATGTATAAGGTTGCAGGAGGTAGCTGGAAATGCTAACTGCTGCATATATCACCACTCGCCCATCCAATAACACTGATACCAGCAGATCTATGGGGAAACCATCACAGTATCTCTATGAAATAATGTGCCTTGGAGGCACTACAGTGGATACATTATAGTGTTTACCAGGATATACCTGATATCCTGAAGGAGTATTTTTCGAAAAAAGGAATATATTGCCTTTTCCATTAAAATCGAACCACCACTACAACAGGAAGTTAAGCAGCTTTAATATTTGGTCATAAAAACTTTGCACACTTTCTTATTGCAAATGTATTTTCAATAAAGCTATGCAATCACATGCATAAAGCACACCTTGGTGACAAGGCAGCTGCTATGTTTCCTACTGTAATAAGCAAGTACCTTCTGGAGATTTTTTGCAACAACCTCCTTTGCCAGGATTTCCTAAGACTCCTAGAAAAAAAACAATGTGAAAGACTGCTAGATACCCCTTTTTTCTATTCTATAAGTCTATTTAGGCTAGTTTGCACATTTAAAAGGAGAATGTCCTGTCCTCTTCGTGGCCTGTCTGATTGATGAAAAACCACTACTCTCCCAAATATGATCTAGCAAACAGTTCTGGTGTCCCAGCAAGACAGGATCCATCCACTAACTTTGTGACTTCCTGTATGCAGGCATGGATGTATTCCTGCATTCTGGATCAAGATGCAATTTGGATACACACATCTTATCAAGATACACCGTTTTGCCAGCACATTTCCAAGATCCAGTATCCTTATTTTGAAACTCCAAAGGGATAAAATTAGTGCTACAATGGCATTAAAACTTAACAACGTACACGGCCACCTTATATCTATATGAAATAGGTCAGCAAGCCCTTTTTAGCTAAACACCTTACCCATTTTAGAAAAGACTAGCTGCGAGAGATGCTGTGCAAGGGACTGAAGTGCTGAAGCTCCTCCAAGACAATCCACGTCGGACACTAACAAAATGCTGTGGAGACACGTTAAAGCTCTGCACTGCACCGCGTTCAGTCTGAAACACACACACACACACAAATGCACTTAGCAGAGCCCTTTGAGAACAGATGTCGAGACACAAAGACGAATCAAATGAGGCTGTGATCCAGTGTGTGCAGTTTATGCAAATATTTGTATCTCTCTGTTCAAAATCATGTATCAGATCTGCCACTGTCCAGATCTTAAAAGCAACCCAAAGACGGACAATCCTTTTAAGAGCTCTAAAACAACTGAACAGACATGGAAAATAGTAAAAGAGACAATGAAATTCCTACTTTTTAATTAATGGTTTCCAAGACGGATTGTGCATACAGATGTCTAGAGCAACACTGTTCGGAAAAGCAGTTTTTTCAAGAATCTGAGGAGGGGAAAAAGAAAGGTTTAGCAATAAAGCGGTTTGTTGTTTGTTTTTTCTTTCTTCATTAAGGTGTTTGGGGGAAAGACTGAAATTTTAGCTTCATGTCAAACAGATACTTCAAGCTACGTATTTCAAAGCTTTCCAGGTAGCAAATGTCTCAGCTGCTAACAATGCTAGAATCTTCCTTTGTCACTCAGATGGTGCAACTATACACTGGGCTAAGCATAGCGTATTTTTAAGCACAGCATATTTTAAGTATCCAACTGTACTGAACAAAAAGTGATTTTCTAGGTTTCTGCTTTTTCATTATTTATTTATTTACATCTTTCTTCTTACAGATTCCTCTACAGAATTTTCAGACAGCTGCAAGCCTCAAAGACCTTGCTGTGAAACTCGGACCGCTTGCTATTAAGTACAAAAAGCCTTGAATGTTTTCATCTGGCACCTTACGTCTTGGGTCAGAACTCTACCACGCTGCTGAGCGAGCCTAATAACCAATTCCAATGACTAACCTCATCTTTACAACCCCAAATAAGAATGAGCAAAACAAGAACATCTGAATTCTGAGCAGTGTCCAACATTGTGTATACGCAGGAGGAAAGAAGAACTCAAACTTTTTCATTGCTGACTGTTGCCACTCACATACTTCCACCTCGCTTAGCTAGTATGGAAATCTGCCAGTCACACTTCTAACCCAAAGTTTCCTTCCTTTTTGCAGGCCATCTTTTTCATGTCCAAATCAAGGAATAACCACCTTTGCATTTTGGAAAAGCCAAATTTAGAAAAAAAAAAAAAAAGGCACCAGATTTCTGAAACACACAAACCTTCTATTCCCACTTACATGAGGACATTATTTAGGTCAAGGCAGCTCAGGTGATGATCCTTCACCTCTAAGCCAAAAAAAGCAAAGCTAAACTGATTTTTAAAAAAATCTTTCTTTTCTCCAGACAGATTGGGGTAATTTGTTTGCCTAACCCAGCATATAAATCAGGCACAGGGGAAAGACTGTACAGTGTGTTGGAAATAAAGTAAAAGACAGTACCTTCTTTGGAATGAGGTTGTTCAGGAATGCTGAGTTAACCTCATCAGAGAGGCACAGGGGTGACATTAGCAGCCCACTCCCTTCATTGTATGAGTTTTCCATAAACAAGTCGCTTTCATCACTGCTGGAGAGTTCTTCCCATTCATCATCAGAGGGATCTGAGAACAGAAGACAGAAATGTAACAGCACTCCCGCAATAGGTACCTTACTTTTCAATTATACTTGGCTCCAGGTTTTGATTTAGAAGTCTTTAAGTTCTTGGGCTTCTAATGAAGGCCACACAAACCAAGTGTCATTAAGCTGCAGTTCTAAATATTATACTAGTTCTGTTTAAATTGCTTTATTTTTTAAAATATTATTTACTTTGTATCAAGTTTACTTATGAGAGAGCTTCATACACAGGTACTTCACTTAAAGATACAAAAAAAAAAAAGGTATTAAAGAAACATTTCATAGAACACTTTCTAAGGTTTTAACTTGGACTGCACCATTTTACTTTTTGAGGTAGATTCAAGCATACAAATATACCAGGTTTAACTTAACTTGTTTACTAACAGCAGTCAGTTTAAGGCAACTATTTCCTCTGGCGATACTGGAGCCACAGACAGATGCCCTCTGACTGGGCTGGATGAAGATGTTACTGTCTCCACCACAGCAAGGTCAGTTAAAAGGAACTGATGGCAGCAAGGTGAGCCAGATCATCTCTGTCAGCCTCTTCCAGCAACATGTTTTGAGTAAACTGAACTAGGTTTACAGTGACAGGGTTTATGATGTACTCTACTAGCAGAGCTGTAAGAGCAGGGACAGTGCAAGGGGCTGAGGTATCACCAGTGAGCACAGCTACCACAAAGGGAATCATCTGTCCCCAACTCAGGGCAGACTTGGCCTAACCAGCACAAGCTAAGCCTGTCTTTGATATTTGAACCAACAGATCTACACCCACAGGGTTTACACCGATTTATCTGAAGTTATTTTAAACCTGGTTACATTTTAACTGGTGTGACACTGGTGTTACACAAGCCCTGAGTCAATGGGTTGGACTGATCCCCCTCACCAGCAGGTGAGAGCTCTGCCTGCAGACATCGGTCAGGGTATTTTAACTGCTAGGATGAACACACACAAAAATCACATTCACCCCAAGTAATTCTGCCGACGCAGACTCACGTGAGATCTAGGTAGTGTAGCAACTACAGTAACAGTCATGTGCTTCTTCTGTGCCAAAAGGTAAATTCCCTTGGAATACAGCAAGAAAGGTCCTTCTGAACACATTTCCCTTACACTGAGTGGCTGCTTAGGAATGGATTTGAAGCTATAGACTACTGTTTATCTGATGCAAAGTTACTCAGGCTGTGGCAACTTGACCACACTGGCATCTTCTTTTACTTATAGAATCATAGAATGGTCTAGGTCAGAAGGGACCTTCAAGATCATCTCAGGTTCAACCATCAACCTAACTCTGATAAAAAACAGTACTAACCCGTGTCACTGAGCACTGTGTCAACCCAGCTTTTAAAAACCTCCAGGGATGGCGCCTCAACGCCTTCCCAAGGCTTAATTACCCTTTCAGTGTAAATATTTTTCCTGATATCCAATCTGAACATCCCCTAGCACAACTTGAGGCCACTCCCTCTTATCCCATCGCCTGTGACTTGGGAGAAGAGACCGACCTCCACCTCTCTACAACCTCCTTTCAGATATCTATAGAGAGCAAGGTCTCCCCTCAGCCTCCTTTTCTCTGGGCTGAACACCCCCAGCTCCCTCAGCCTCTTATGATAATAGCCAATTAATTCTACAGCATAATATGCTAGTGCCTTTGCATGAGAAAACACTTCTTTTAAGCTTTACCAACCCGCAGTAGCGACAAGCACGAAAACAAAGCAGACATCCCCCTTTCAGCCAGTCTCTTGCCTCTTCTAAAAAATTACAAAGCAAAGCAGACAAAAATCTCATTTGAAAATTACGTGGCAACTACACGAGCTGCCCATGCAATCCAGCAACAACAAGGACAGCAGCAGTCCTGTGTTCACAGCGAGTGACCAGGGCAGAGCAGGAACTCCACGCTGGCACATCAGCCCATAACCAAGATCAGGCTTCTTGTGCCATTCTTGGAAACACAGAAGCATTTCCAATGGCAATCCCATCTTAACTAGCGCTGGTACCCGACAAACTGCAGACTGGACAGCAATGCTGGAGTCCCCTGGCTTCCTTCCCGTGTCCCCGATAAGGGGAGAGAGCTCTGCTTCCTCCAAATGCCATCCAGCGCTCGGTAAAACACGTCCCTTGCCAGCCCCGTTATCTCCCTCAGTTCTGTGGCAAGCTGAGTGTTTCTATGAACTCAGCATAATGGCAACAGCTATTTTAGTCCTCAAATAACTTGAAAATTAAATGAACAGCTGCCTCTGGATTCCTTTAAATTTCTCCAGACTATGTTTCTGTCTGCCTGTGAATGGGTAAAGTACTGTAGTGAAATACAACACAATCAACCTTACATTACACTGAGTGAATGGCAGAATATGCAGCTTATCCACAAGAGATTTTCCAATTAAAGGGGAGAGCTTATGAATTACAGCTCATTAGATGAGAAATGCAGTTATGAAAGGAGCTTGGTATTACTAGGTGCAGAATTTCCTTGCGCTGCAAGAGCAAAAAAAAAAAATCACCACTGGGAATATCTGGGAATGACTGTGGATTTTATTAGAATCTGAAAGATTTACTTATAAAGTTATCTCCCACACAATTACTTTTGCATCAGGCTCTCAAACTGTGCTAGCAGTTACAACTTGCAGGTTTTGGAGGACTTTTGTGGTGTTCAGGCAGTTTGCTTGTTTGTCTGAGACAGGATTTGAGAATCCTTTATTTGTCTTCCCAAAGATTTGGAGAAAAGCTACAGAAACTGACTACTGTAATTCATGGAAGATACAGAATATCTATTTCCCACTCCCCCCAGAGTAACAGCCTTTCTTTCTCCTCCAAAAGGTGGAAAAAAGGCTCATAAAGGCAGAACTCTGAACAGTGAAAATCTGCATTATCAGCCAAAGCTGTCTCCCCTCCTTTTGCTACAGTCGTAGTGTAAAAACTAAATCAAAACTAGAAGATTTATCTGCTTTAAAAACACCGATGTCCCAGTCCTGCACTAGGATTCACACCCCTACTGCATCAGACGAACACTCAGACCACACTCTAACTGAACCAAAAATTTGCTGTAGCATTTTTTAGGAAACACCTCTAGAGCACAAGCACTTTCTGGTTTGTTCTTCAACATTGGCACGTGTAGCATCATGCAAAAAATACACGATAGAAACTATTTAACGAGGAAAAAATCCCAATAAAACAGACACTACAGTCCAATCCGCCCCCAGATGAGGGTGTCAGGGACAAGTCTCTGTGCATTCACCCTTAAAAGCTAAGGTCACTGAACAGCAAACTAAACATGACCTATTCCAGAAACAAAATGCGTCAGCACCACTTGCAATGGAAGAGCTTCCTACACACCTTCACTGCAGCACATATTCACAATGATCTCCAGGGCAGTCTGCTGAGCCATCAGTAATGCCGTCACTTCTTTCAGTTCCCACTTATCAGACTGAAAAAGAAAAAATATGAGCCAAATTTGATTTTGTAAGAACAACATTTCAGTGCCATTTAAAGTATCCAGGCTGTCAGTTAAAAATACAATCCAGCCGTTTCTGCTTCTCATCCCTCCCCATTAAAAACAGAGAAAGAAATAAAGAAGAGGGGGAAAGAAACCCTTATCATCTTCCTGCTGAATGTTAGAACAAATTTTACCTTTAAGAAACGCCACCCACCCTGTTATAAGAGAAAAGATTAGATAAGGTTAGCTAAAGCCCTAACAGAAACTTTCATTTCTGTTATTCATTTCACATATGCACTCGTGAACGCATTCGTTAACCTCTGCATCATCTCCACTCATGACTGAAGGGCTACAACCATTAAAAGTCTCACTTGTCTTACACAGAGATGAGGACTTCCTGCAGTAGCTACAGGTGGAAGTGTCAGACAAACCTATAACTTCTGCTAGAGGAAAACAATGGAAACGTGCTTTCCTGGGGTGCCATGCAATTTGACCACGCTGGAACAAGCTGTGCTGAAATTCTCCATGCTCACCTTTGAGGTTTCAGCTCAGTCAAGCTATTTGGGAGCTGGGATCAGTAACACTCACAGGTAGTTTACTCTGGCTAACGCTGAGTCAAGACCAGTCAGATGCTCAGCCAAAGGAAGCTGTCAGAGAGCCAGCCAGCCACACTTACTGGAAGTAGATCTGAAATGTCATTTTCTCTCCTGACTTTTCCTTTCGGTATTTCTTCCATGTCATCCTCACTCAAAGCGCTGTTGTCTATAACACTGCTCATGTTTTCCTCCGTTTCTGCCTCCACAGCAAGTTTTAACCTGTTTTTTTCAGCTTCGTTCAGACGAATGATCATTTCGCCAGCGTCTATTGCTAACGATTCTGAAAATATCTTCAGGATTGCATTAACCATGCTTCCCAGGCTGCCTGGTGGGATGGTGTCCTTGATATTCCAGATAGTGCCTAAACATCAGATAGTCAAGCTATAAAAATGGTTAAAAACACTCGATTCCCTGTAACAGCCACACGTTTTGTGAGGGCAGCCTCCACTCCTTAAACTACTGATATTTCAGCATGGATGTGCACGCCCTTTCCCTACAGACTTGTATTTTTTCCTGTTTAGCATTTCATATACTCATTTGTAATAACTACGTTATGGCCAAGTATTAAGCTCAAGTAAATTTCAGCATGTAAGTAGGCACAGAATATTTAAGTGGAGTGACCCTGGTGACACTTTAGCTGCAATAACGAATCCACATGAAATAACCATTTTCTAAGGATTCTCAAAATTAATTTATTACACTCCAGTATCAAAAGTCATCATGGTTAAGCATTTGAGGTAGAACCAAGAATGCAAGATAGAGAATATGAGGTAAAAAAAAAAAAAATCTATGCTTACTAAGATGAAAACAACTCCTGTACTACTTACTATTGAGTCGTTTCCCTGCTGAAAACCAAATGAAGAGGTAAAATGGGTTCTCACACTGAGCAGGTACTGAGTTCAGAACCAAGATTTAAGACAGTTTTGGAACTAGTTGCAGGTATCTGGCCACTCCAAAACACAACCCCAAAAGCAGAAATAACCTCATGAACCATCTACACAGGCTTTGACAATCCAGGTACCAGACTACCACACAGAGGCTCCAGCCTTCCCTCCTTCCCACCCTCCTTCGCCTGCAGTATTCTCCCCATCACAGAGCAACAAACACCCTTGAGCACCGTACCCGCTATCAGCGTTCTCAGAAGGACATGCTTCATGGTGCTCTCTGGACACAACATCACCATTTCCAATACTTGCTGTGCAGAAGCATTGAATGAAGAAAGAAGATCTGGGTTATCTTCTGTCACTGCCTGCAAGCAGTTCGCTGCAGCAAACAACAACAAAGATAATTAACAAACCCAACAGTAGCTTTCACTCTCCTAACACAGAGGCTCCATCCTCCTGAAAGCTGGAGTAATGAAACATAGGACAGAGGAAGAAGCATTTTGCTCAGCATCATGCTGTAATGGTATGACACTGTCCTTCACAAGCTGTGTTTCACATTAAAAGATGTTCTATGGCAAACCTGTACCTAAAACAGGCGAGGACACCACCGCGTCAGACACGGAACAGGCTGTTATTAATTTCAACTAAAAACCCAGTTCCTCCTTTCTATACTAACTAGGGACAATGCCAAAAACCACTGTTAGCACACACATCTGTAAGACCATTCTAAGACTACTACAATACTACTAATAAAACCACACTGAAAGCGATCGCAGCCATTTGGGGTTTTTTTAGACTATGTTCTTTGCTCTACAAATTAAACCCTTCGTCACCAAAGCCAGCAAACAAAGCGAAAAACACAGCCTCCATCTAGAGCTTTTTCTCCACAAAATTCTTCCTCCTATGTAACCACCAATGAGCTGTTCTCCTTCACACCGAAAACAAGCACAACAGATGCCAGCTTCTGAATGATGTGCCGTTCAGGGGGAATTCTAAGTCTTATATTGAGTGTAAAGTTGAAGGAATGCTAGGGCAGGTGAGCTATGCAAGGGATGTTACACCGAGATAGTAAAGCAAAATCAATAAAATCTGTATCTTCTCTTTTTACTACTTACCTACTGAAATAGCCAGATCCACATTCGTGGAAAATTTCTTCATGTAATGTAACACAGCCTCCAGACATCCTTCTTTATTGAATATGTGTACTGCGGTACTGTTGCATTCACTAATGCATAAAAAAGATTAATAAAAACACTTTTCCCAGGAAAAAATTACCGTTAACAAGATTTTAAGTAACGTGGGCTTGCTATTACTCATATTTTAAAAACCTACCTAAGGGTTACACATTAGTCAAAGAGCTATCCTTCGCTATCGTCAACTCCACCTAAAATGGAGAAGGAGAGGCTGCAATACCCTGGGCACCTTGGAGGAAAGATGCCTTCTTCCAGCTGCTTCCTCACACATGGTATCTGGGAGCTTAGCTGCGAGCCTAGACACAGTCTCAGAGCCAGCCAGAGCGTGAAAGGCAGCTTACAGCTGCAGGCTACAAGCCAGTCCAGGACTTTCTGCAGCTGTAGAATCTTCATGGTTGGAAGGGACCTTTGAGATCGAGTCCAACCGCGCACACACAAAAACAACCCCAAAGAAAAATAAAAAATAAACCCAACCCACCACTGAAAAAAACCCCACAAAACAGATCACCCAACCCCATAATCTCAGGCATTAGAGCATGCCCTGAAGGGCCACATCTACATGTTTCTTCAGTACCTCCAGGGATGGTGGCTCCACCACCGCCTTGGGCAGGCTGTTCCAGTGCCTGACCACCCTCTCAGTAAAGTAATTCTTCTAATATCTAATCCAAACTCCCCTGCCATAACTTCATACCATTACCTCTGGTCCTGTCATTATTCCCTTGGGAAAAGAGGCCAACACCCACCTCTCTACAACTTCCTTTCAGGTATAGAGGGCAAGGAGGTCTCCCTTCAGCCTCCTCCAAACTAAACGTGCCCAGTTCCCTCAGCCTCTCCTCACACGACTTGTTCTCTAGACCCCTCCATCAGCTTGGCAGCTCTCTAAACATGCTCCAGAGCTTCAATATCCTTCTTGTGAGTGAGGATCCCAAAACTGAACACAGAACTCAAGGTGAGGCCTCACCAGTGCCCAGTACAGAGGAACCATCACTCCCCTACTCCTGCTGGCCACACTATTCCTGATACAAGCCAAGATGCTGTTGGCCTTCCTGGCCACCTGGGCACACTGCTGGCTCGTGTTAAGATGACTGTCCACCAATACCCCCAGGTCCTTTTCTTCTAGGCAGCTTTCCAGCCACTCTTCCCAAAGCCTGTAGTGTTGCCTGGGGTTGTTGTGACCGAAATGCAGGACCTGGCACTTGTGTCTATTAAACCTCATCCCACTGACCTTGGCCCATTGATCCAACCTGTCCAGGTCTCTCTGTAGAGCTTTCCTACCCCCGAGCAGATCAACACTCCCACCTAGTTTGGTGTCATCTGCAAACTTACTGAGGGTGCATTCAATCCCCTTACCCAGATCATTAATAAAGATACTAAACAATACTGGCCCCAGAACTGAGCCCTGAGGGACACCACTTGTGACTGGCCACCAACTGGATTTCACCCTATTAATCACAACTCTCTGGGCATGGCTGCACAGCCAGATTTTTACCCAGTGAAGAGTATGTTTTCCTATGCTATGATTTACCAGCTTCTCCAGGAGAATGCTGTGAGGGACCATGTCAAAGGCCTTACCAAAGCCCAGGTAAACAACGTCCACAGCCTTCCTTGCATTGAGAATGCAGGTCACATGGTCATAGAAAGAGATCAAGTTGACTAAGCAGGAGGCTTCATCCACAAACTGACTGATAATGGAACAGGCTGTCACCTTTCACATCACTACTTGCTTACTCCAGAAACTGACTGCTTTTAACATTCAGAAATGCACGCTAAATCAAAGATAATTACAGTAAACGTCACATTTATCAAAAAGTGGGATTTGTGTTCCTTCAAGTTCTCACAGCTATTCCCATTTTAAAACTAATGCATTGATACAAGACAAATTCAAACTAGAAAAAGCACAGGACCTAACTAGCTGCAAGGGTCTTCAAAGTTTTACTTCTGAAGATACTGTGTCTCAGCATCAATGCCAGCCCTGATTTTAAATCAGGGCCAAACTTAGCAATGAAGTCAGCAGTTCACGGTCATTGCCACAAAGTTCACCACTCAGAAGTGATTTATAGCACACTTCATGATTATAGTTCCTGCTCCAAAGCACTTGTGTCTATATAAGCAATAAAAAAAAAAAAAAAAAAACCCACCACACCACAAAAATGAATGCAAAACATTGGTGAGTCAGAGTTAAAATGGGGTCATGTGCTCTGTGTAAGGTGCTGAGCAAGCACTTTCTGTACTGTTCTAGATTCCAATCCCTAAAAAATAGAACAATTTACAAGTAAGGCCTCAAGCCAGCAGCCGGGACAGAGGCAGAGGCAGCTCCACTGAAATACTGTACAGTACAAACCAAAATTCTGTATGGCCCAAAGTGTATAATGACTTGGAATTGTTATAAGACAAACAACAACAACAAAAAGGAGAATTTTCAGAATAGGTTTGTACCACTTCAACTTTTATAGCCATTCCTGTATTAATAGCATTGCCATTCCTCCTTCACCTGGTGTTTCCAATTCCTATCAATTAAACAATTCACACTCTTTCACCCATAATTAAGCAGATTTGTATCAGTGCCTCAGACACTAAGGGACAGTTTGTCCAAAAATCTAATGTTGGATTCTGGGATGACCTGCAGAAGGAGGAAACAGAAACAAAACTCCTCGTGTTCCCAGAGCATTGCAGTCCTACTGATCAGAATTTAATTTTTTCCATCTCCCATATGATGATGGGAATACGTCCTTGTAAATATGCATGACAGAACACGTTCAGAAGATAACATCACAACTTAGGATGAACAACCAATAGAAAAAACTACATGAATACATTTTCCCATGCAAGAACAACCATTTCTGTTCGGCCTCAATCATCCTCTTTTTTCAGGAACAATTTTCTAAACAATCTTCTAAAAGGTCAACATTTACGCAGCACTTACCACACGTTCCACAGCAAATTGATAGCCTCGTTGGCTATGTCTTCTGTATAGTTTTTGTTCATCTCTCTGCACTTCTTTGGAGAGAGCTGGTTAGCATCTAGTCCCATGCTACACTACAACCAAACAAGAGAACCAGGGTTGGGAAAATAAACAAGCCAAGAGAGAAGCAAAAACTTAAAAACATTAGCAGCGGAGCAAATGGAGAGATCTCTCATGAAGTGTTTACTACCAGAAAACCTGGCTATTCTCCTGTTCTTTATTAAAGTTTTCCTACTCTTTATGAACACTGGGCCACAATAGAACTGAGTCACTGATGATTTTTTTCTCTTGTAGAAAGACTCTTACAGTACTAGCTTTGCATCCATAGTTCTCGGAAGTGTTTTATATTTAAAGACATACTTAGCAATTTTAGAACCCAAAATGCTGTTTCTTGCTACTACAGTCTATATGCAATTTTCAACAGCTCTTTCTAATCACAAAGATTAATTCAGCTAGTATCTTGTTGTGCTTTACAATAACACTATTACCCATATTTTAAAATGGGGGAGAAACATACAGAAAATGATGGTATTGCTCAAGGCTGCTCAAACAAAGACAGCAGGTGACAGAATTCAATGCAATTTCCAAACTGCACTGCAACACCTGCACCAAACAAAGAATAGGTATTCAGTACAGATTATTCTACAATAGCAGTAACTAGCCAAGTGTAAATCCAAGCTTACATTTAGACAAAACTGTTTCACAAAAAAACCCTCACTAGAATAATGTTACTGTGTAAATGCTGGATCTAGATCCTGACTTACAGAATAGGCTTGTCTTCACTGACGTTCCAGACCCCAAAATCGCCAGACTGTTTACACAAAAATCATCCTAGGCAGCAAAACTTACCATGGACCCAAGTTAGCAGGTCAGGAGGCAGAAACAAATTGTTTTTAACCTCTAAGGTAATTTTTGTTCTACTAAATCTACTCAAACAATCTTTTAAAAGATCTTTTAAGTATCTTATCTTGATAACAGCTATAAAAACTGAGCTGCTTGTTTGGGTTTTGTTTTGTTTGTTTTTTTTACACAGGGTATTTCAATGTCTGGACGAGTTTTAAAATCAGAATAAGAAACATACCTCTTTCAGAAGCACGACAAGGGGTGTCATGATGTCTTTTGTCACCATGTCATCACAGACTTCAAATCCTCCACAAGCACTCAGATTCCTAGGGGGGAAAAAAAATAATAAATGCTGTGGATCAGATACAATATTTTTCAAGAATGTTTCAAAAAAGAACCCCACGTATTCGGTATTCTTCTCTAAAAGTTACAGTATTTTATGTTTTAAAATCAATCTGCTTAATCAGTAACTCTAGTCTTCTACCTTCCTAACATAAAAGAGTTACTTTGGTGTTAGGAAAAAAAAAAACAAACTCCAATCTATTTTCACTTACTTGTCTAGCTTAACTCTACTAAAACGTGACTTCTGTCAGGTATTCCTCAGTGTAATACAACGATACAACGTGAACAGTAACAAGTATTAGCATTACATTTTTGTACAAATAAAGCAAGCAAGTTAGTATCACAGAATACTAACTCAAAACAAAGCAGTTCAATATTTACAGGTTTATCATAGAATCATAGAATCATTTATGTTGGAAGAGACCCTTGGGATCATCAAGTCCAACCATCAGCCCTACTCTACAAGTTCTCCCCTACACCAGATCCCTCAACACCACATCCAATCTACTCTGAAACACAGTCAGGGAGGGGGACTCCACCCCCTCCCTGGGCAGCTGATTCCACTGACTGACCACTCTCTCCGTGAAAAACCTTTTCCTAATGTCCAGCCTAACCCTACCCTGCTGCAGCTTGCAGCCATTCCCTCTTGTTCTGTCGCTCATTGCCCGTGAGAAGAGACCAGCACCAACCTCCCTACAATGTCCTTTCAAGCAGTTGTAGAGAGTGATGAGGTCTCCCCTGAGCCTCCTCTTCCTCAAACTAAACAACCCCAATTCCCTCAATCGATCCTCATAAGCCACCAACCTGCACTCTCTGACTAGCCCACCACTCCTACAGTGTTATCAAAACACAAACCACCACACTAACAGCATTCAAGTTCTACTTCTTTGCATTGCTGTTGCTTTTTTCCCCTAACGTAAGGATGGAAAGCAGCACATTGCACTGGGAGCAGACAAAATAGTAGTAACTAACTTAAACCTTGCTCCTGACGTTCAAGTCTCACAGCAGACTATTGGAGCAAGAAAAGCCCACTCTCAGGGACCCTGGTGGAGATATACTCACTTACTCAAAACACAGCTGAAGCGAGAAAGGCTGGCATTCAAGTTCATGGCTTTTAACAGCAAAAACCCACTCTTTTCTTTTACCATAACAGGAGTACCTCGTTCTAACTTTGAATATTTTTCTTATATTTAAGGAACCTCCTCTGTTCCAGCTTGCACCCATTGCCCCTTGTCCTATCATTGGATGTCACTGAGAAGAGCCTGGCTCCATCCTCCTGACACTCACCCTTTCCATATTTATGAACATTCAGGAGGTCACCCCTCCATCTCCTCTTCTCCAAGCTCAAGAGACCCAGCTCCCTCAGCCTTTCCTCTTACGGGAGATGCTCCACTCCCTTCATCATCTTGGTAGCCCTGCCCTGGACTCTCTCCAGCAGTTCCCTGTCCTTGAACTAAGGGGCCCAGAACTGGGCACAATATGTGATGGAACAGGCTGCCCAGGGAGGTTGGGGAGTCTCCTTCTCTGGGGATATTCAAAACCTGCCTGGACACGCTCCTGTGTGATCTGCTCTAGGTGTTCCTGCTCCAGCAGGGGGATTGGACCAGATGATCTTTCAAGGTCCCTTCCAATCCCTGTGATTCTGTGAATATCAACAATTTCTTACCGGAGAGCACCTGCAGCTGTCTCACGAACGGCTAAACTGTGATCCATCAACAAGGGTCCTAAACACCGGACAACATCTCTCTGCAGAAAGGCTGGGATTACGTGCTTCTGCTGGAGCAGCCTGGAAATACTGGCACAAGCAAACTCTCTCACCTCGGCACTGGGATGCTGCAGCTGGGGACACACAAACAGGGCAGATTAAGGGGGAAGAAAAAGGTAGCTGGAAGTTTTTATTGAGTGAAAAGACTCACCTGCCTTTCGACTTGCAGGCCCAGCACTGTAGCTCCTGTTTGCTCCTGAACAGAATCAAGAAACTCTAACTTCTAACTTAAGTTTATAAATCCTTCCCTGGGTTAAGTGTATTAACTATATGATCAGGTAAACACCATTCTGAGTGTTTAACAAGACAGCCACAGTTCAGACACAGATTTAACACTAGCTGGCACTGGTGAGACCTCATATCCAATTTAAAATAAATAAATAAATGAGGACAAGAGTGCAGGGGGGCAAATACCATCAAGAAAGTGTAACAGCCATAGCATAAAGACGTATCATAAAGAAAAACTGAAGAATCACAAAATATGAAAACACACAATAGCTAAAACCACCTGCACATAAAGACAAGGAGCAACTTTCATTCTCTACATCCACAAGATGACACTGACCTGAGTTTTAGGTAGTGGGATGTGTAAGTAATCGAGATATAAGAATTGCAAACCATAAAAACAACAGCAGTGCCTATCCTGGAAGGTCACTGAAAATCTAACAGAAAAGATCAATGGCTGAGGAGCAGAGTGGGAGTGGTACATCAGATCCCGCCTCACTGGAACTGATAGGAGGTTCTCTCAGTTCATCCTCACTCGTTAAATTATACGTTCTTGCACTTTTTTTTTTTAAGGACTAAATCTGATAGTCCCCAAGTCCAATCAAGCAGTGATTTGTTCAATGAGTGAACAAAGAGCATTTATTTACTTAAAGGAAAACCGATTTGTACTTCTAATTCCAAAGCAAGATGTGCAGAGGAGGTTTAAACTACACTTTTCATTTGCAATACTTAGAACCAGGAACGTGGTCAACAAGTCACCAAACTCAGCCTTTTTCCACCACTTATTCCGAGGGCGTGGATCTTGGACTCCCCGTCGGAACGCTCCCCAGCCGGGCACACCGAATCCCGGCACTGCCAGAAACAACCCCTTGACGGCACCTCCGGGGACGTGGGGGTGCGGGGAACGACCCCC
>VZTM01017866.1:135811-151236 GCA_013400555.1 Jacana jacana | reverse complement strand
GCCACCCAGCCCGCCCCACACACCGGCCTGGCCCCACCCCCTTTAAAACAACACCGCGTTCTATTGGCTAGCCTCCCTCCCGCCACGCCCCTCCCTTAGCAAGCGCGGTTTGCATTGGTCAGACAGAGGGAAGGGGCGCGGCTTGGGCGTGGCCCCAGCTATTTGAGGGCGGTGGCGGCGGGGTGTGAAGCTTTGAGGCAGTGGGGCTGTTGCTGGTGGGGCGGTGGTGGTGGGCCCTGAGTGGGACTGGGGTGATGTAGAGTAGAGCAGGTGCGGTGATGCCTGGTGGGAAGCTCTGGGGGCTTTGCCGAGCATTGGTCCCCTCAGGATGCGAAGCTCAGTAGTTCCTGGGCCTTCCCAGGCCATCCTTTGCTGGGTACGAGGTGCTTTCCTTAGTGGAATAAGGGGCCCGAAGCGGTGGCATGTCCCGGCTGTGGCAGTGTGGCCATGGAGGTATGCCCTCCAGGCTGGTGCAGTGCCCTCCAGTGCTGGGGCCTTTACACCGCTGCTCGACTCAGTCCTGGCTGGGCTGTGGCAGTAGCTGCTGGCTAGAGGATGGTGGCATCCTGAATAGTGCGTGTCCAAAAGCAATAATTAAAGGTTGAGGGTTTTCTTATAGGTTGTAAGTGTCCCTTCATGTATACAGAGATCAACCATTGTGATTCCACAGCCCTTATTGCTGTCTTCTACCCTTCCATGTCAGATACAGAGGTAACAGAATGGTTATTTTTCGGAAATGAGAGCTTGACTTAGAGTAACGTGTCAAGCGAGCTCTCTGGGGGCTGAGGCTCTCGACCTGCCATCTGTTTTCAGCTCACTGGTACTGGAGGCTGCATTGATAACTTTGTGGTCCAGTAAGAGTTTTGTGCTGCTGTTGGAGCAGTCTCGGAGATCTGCAGCGCTCTCTGGGGCTGGCTCCAGGATCGTTTTTCTCCTATTGTGGTGCCTGGGCTGGGAGTTACAAGTGTGCAAGGACCTGTTTCAAAAGGAGCTTGAAAAGCTGTGAAAACATGATTTGTAGTCATTTTGCTCTTGTTGGTTTTAAGTGGAATTGAAAAATTGTGTCTTCTAGGGAGTCTTATTTTACTTTTGCCTTGGTGATGGCACGGAGTGTAGATGATGGCATAATAACTTTCCTCAGAGCATTCAGGAGTCTAGCTTATTGTAGTTTTGCCTAGCTAGGTTACACTAGTTTTGCTGAAAAGAAGTAAAAACCCAACAGAAACATTCCCACTGGTGGTGGCTGGAATTCTGTCAGCTGTGAGCTGACAAGACCGAGCGCCTCAGCGGTGGTTTTTTCTGGCTGCTGATTAAGACTGTAAGAAGTGTTAGCATTAACTAGACTGTTCCAGTGAAGCAAAAGACTGGTGCCTGGGAAATAGATGTTTTCTTCCTTACTGCAGCTGTACTCTTGTGGTTGGTAGAACCTTAAGTTAATCAGAACCCCAAACAGTGAGCTATTGCTCCGAAAAATGGAGTGCCGTGGACATTATAGACAAATCATTATCCTTAGGAAGTGCTGCTCTGTGGTAAATGTGGGCTACATGTTGAGGCTTGAATTGCTGAATGGTGCTCACAAAAATGGCCTGTGTCTGCTGTGGGTATTTTTTCAAAATGGCTCTTAAAGTATTTAGGAAAAGTGTTCTATAACATGACTGAAAAAGTTCTAGTTCAGGTCCAAGTGTTTGGCTATAGGAAAAAAAAAAAAAAAACAACCCAAAAGTCTGGTGTTTTTTCCTAGTCTCTCACTACCTTCCCTTAGAGGAAGATTTGCATCCCAGCATCAAAATAGAAGAAAGTTCGAAAGAGAATGGGGCAAAAATAATCTTCTGTGGGTTGGAATAGATAAATGGGCTTTTCTCAGTAGATTAATTTTGAGAAGTTTGCAGCCAAATTTGACCATATTTCTTACGCTTGCTTGCATGTCTTTAACAAATTTCCTCAGGGAAAAAGAAAAGAAAAAAAAACCTTGCTTCAAAAAACTATTTTTATCATTTTTGACAGTATTGTTAAATGGTAAAGTAGTAATGGTGATGTTCTAATATAGTTTTGCAGTCTGTGCTGCTGCTTAATTGATTTTTCACTTGGTTGCAGATGACTGCACCAGGGACAATTGTAGAGAAAAGCTATACCTGCAGGTTCACCAACAGATGCACAGAGAATGAGACACCTTTTGACTATCATTGTTGCCAGCGGCAAGGAGCAAAAGTAGGTTTATATTAAGATTTCTTTCAGCTAATTCTATTACCGAGGCAGTAATTACATAGGCAAGTGTAACCCAGTTCAGAAATGTGACCCTGCAAATAGGTAGATAATGTTTGAAGATCACGCCTGCTTAATGTTTCTGGATCTCCTTAATATTTCTAGTTAGTCCTAAAATTTCGTATGCCTCCCCCAGGCTTTGGAGCACAACAGCCGTGAGGGACCTGTCTAGGTTCTTAAAATAAATAACATGTTGACTTGAATTAAGTCTGATCTTAATCCAATCATAATTTCTTGTTTTAAAAGTTTGCAGCATTTGATTGGCTTTTGTCATCTGTTAATCTAGGCATAGTAAAAGTAGTTTCAGATACTATTTTTGCCTGAGTAGTCTTTGTAGGTTCTGATGCATGTTGGATACCTTTCAAATTAGAAAGTCACAGCCACCAAAGGAAAAATGGGAGCTGGAGGTGAGCTGGGTCAACTTGAATATGGAGATCCTAACCACTCATACACAGAATCAGTTCTTCTTGCAAGAGGACTATCTAGAGAATGGGAAATCTACACTGTAGCTTCCCTTATTGCTGCTTTAATACTCTAATTTCTTTCCCTGCAGCAAAATGGGTTTTATACTGAATTTGTTATTGATATGACTTTATGTATAGAACATGTTTAAAACTTACCGGAAATGTAGACCATCTATTCTGCCTTTACATGTCTAGTAACAGAATCAACAAAATTATTTTAAGTGGAGACAGTTGCTGTTTTGTATTGAATTCTGGTGCTTTAAATGCAATATTTAATTTCCTTCCTCCTCAATGATCTCCATATTTGACATATCCTCCTTTGATACCCAAATGTGATTGGGAATACACCAGATATTTTATGTTTCAGTTCATGGAGTGTTGAAGAAGTGTAGTGGTCCATAACCTCTTTGAATGTGAGTTGGAAGTTCTCTGCCACTATCATGGTTTAGTGCTCTATTGAAATGTTTAGTGAACAATAGACTTGACATCAGATCCTCCTGGAAACTACACTAAGGCACATGGAAAATAAGGAGGTGATCAGTGACAGCCAACATGGCTTCACTAAGGACAAATCGTGTCTGATAAATTTGGTGGCCTTCTACAACAGGGTTACAGTGTTGGTGTATAAGGGAAAAGCAACTAACATGATCTCCCCAGACTTGTGACACTGTCCCCCTGCACAGCATCCTTGTCTGTAAATTGTAGAGATGTGGATTTGTCAGATGGGTCACTTGGATGAGTTGGCTGGATGGTCACACTCAGAGTGGTGTCCAACAGCTCAATGTTCAAGTGAGCAACGAGTAGCGTTCCTGAGCGTTTGGTATTGGGAGGGGTTATTGTTTAACATCTTTGTTGGCAACACACACAGTGGGATGGAGTACCATCCCACTTGCACCCACAGCAAGTTTGCCAATGACACCAAGCTGTGTGGCATGGTTAACATGCTGGAGGGAGAAGATGCCATCCAGAGGGACCTGGATGGGCTTGAGAGGTGGGTCTCTCAAATTCATTAAGTTCAATTAAGGCCAAGTTCAAGGTCCTGCAGGCTCGGCAGAGAATGGAATGAGAGCAGCCCTGAAGAGAATGTCTTGGGGGTATTGTAATTTCTCCTCCTTCCTACTGTTAAAACATTATTGGTGATTCATGATCTAAAGCTAAAATCGAGGTAAAGATTCCCAATTTCATACAAAGACTTTGGCAAACACACCTGAAATAGGATTGGTACAGATTTTTCATCTTAATTTCAGAATACTTTTTACTTAACTGCAGGATGGGCCAGTTGCTTTCCCTCCAGGAGAAAACGCCTTTTTACTATTGTCCTTGAGATACACGAAAAAGAGGCAAAATTTGTAAATTTGCAATAAGTTCTGAAACAAATACAGAGAAAAAAATTTAAGAAGGATTTGTATTAATTTACGTAGAATCAATGGAAGAAAGTTAAATTTTAATTCAGCAATTTCTATATAATTTCTTATCATTAATTATAAGATCTGACTGTCGGGGGCTCTTCTTCCAATGGTGTTTCCGTTTTGTATTTCAGTGTAATTCGTCCTGTTTTCATGACTGACTTGATGACTTGCCACAGTACACTTACTCAAAAGCAGAACACGACATGGTAGATACTGTGAGCTACAATCAAGTAGATGGGTGGGATGTGTAAAAAAAAAAATAAATTAAAAATCTGAACTTGCAAATATTTGGCAGTGATCAAATAGTAATTGAAAGGCTGGAACTCAGCCGTGCTATTTTCAGAGCAAACTTTATATGAAAGAATAGGGGAGTATACTATTCTTTATCTAAAAATGAATTAGTTGTAAAGTTATAAAAGCGTAAGAATATAAAGCTCATCTTTCATGTCCTTAGTCTGAAATAGGATTCAACTACTGTCCTTGCATCTGTTTGAAGTTGGTATGGGTTGAGGTGAACACCTGGCTATTTTAGAAAGGCTTCTCTTCCTCCCCTGTTGTGAACTTTTCCCATTCTACAAAGCTTTCTTTTTCAGTTACTGAGTTGGTTGCAATTCTTTTGAGTTACTGAAGCTCAGTGAAATCCAAAAGGGCAACAGAAACGGTGAGGGCGGTTCAGGTTTTAAACGTGAATATTCTTGGATGTGTAGGATTAGTGTGTGGTGCTTTGTTGTAAATTAAACACTGCTTTAATTATTGAAATAAGTAGGAAGGTCAGCGGAAAAAATATTGTGACGTGCTTAATTGGGTTATTTTCTTTTATTAAATGGCATGTACGCTCTGGGCAGCCATTGGTGTTAGGGCTGAGTCTGATTCCTTGGAACAAATACTGGGCACAAACTGTCACACTAGTGACCTACATCATAGTCATGGATTAAATCCTTGCTTCGAACCAGCCTCGGGTGACATCCAACATGTCTGTCATGACAAAATCACCCGGGAGTAAAGTCTGGCTTTAACCTCCCACCCTGATTGCGCTTCATTTGTAAGTTTACGCTTTCACCTGTCTGTGTGGGTTAAGGTTAATACTGGGGAGAGTTCTCCTTTGTAGTGCGCTCACGCCGAGTAACGCGGCAGGTCAGTGTGCTGCCTCGCAAAATACACACAGGGAAGGGTATACCAGCAGCTCAGTGGTGGTACAGCTTAGGTAGGGCACTATGAACAATGAAGGCTGGGGGCTTTGTAGCTGTTGGTGTGTGCTGTCACAGCTTTGCCTGCAGTGCTCCTTTCCAGACCTGTTTTCGGGTATGCAACTGCTGTTTCTTAAACCTGGTGCTTTTTAGACCCTGGCAGGTAGAAGTTCCCTCTGCAAATTTTGAATCAGCTGCCCAGGGAGGTGGTGGAGTCACCCTCCCTGACTGTGTTTAAGAGTAGATTAGATGTGGTGTTGAGGGATCTAGTGTAAGGGAGAACTTGTAGAGTAGGGCTGATGGTTGGACTTCATGATCCCAGGGGTCTCTGCCAACCTGAATGATTCTATGATTCTATGATTCTAAACAAAAGCAGATTCTACTGTTTATTTTAAAACAGTTGACAGTAAAAACAAACAAACAAATGATTCCAAACAGGACTGTCAGATGCAAAGGATAATCTTCTACCTCTTCTTTTAGCACCTGCTCAAGAATTTGGACTTCTGGGATATTATTGATGTCAACCTGCAAAATGGCCACTGCTTGGAGGGACACCCGGCCTTTTGCCAGTGCCAGGTGAGAGTCACAAAGCTCTGTAGCTGTTTGGTTTAATAACTGTAAATCACTTCTAGTTCAAACCTTCCCAATGCAACAACCATGACATCTACTCTAGCAGGAGAACTTTATTTCCTTTAAATAATGGGAACAGACATCTTTCTTCAAGCTTGAAGGATCCTGTTTTCGTATTGAAATAATTAGGTACCACTTTCTAAAGCGTATAAGTTCAGTGGGTTTCTTTGACTTGTTCATAATAAGCAGGATACTTACCACATCGATGCCTGTGTGGCTGCTACTGTTGTTAACCAAGCCAAATGAAATGGTATTCGCAGTAGAAGTACAATAATGCAATTTATAATTAGACTATTTAGAATTTTAAAGAGGTCAAAGAAAAAAAATTAGATATTGCTGTAGAGGTAAAATGGATATAGTGTATACTTGCCAATTTATTTTTTTTTAATGGGAGAGAGAAAGAAGACCTGATTTCCAAGACAACTGGAGAAACAAATGAATGCTGATCTGGAAATAACTGATTTTCTTACACCACCAGCTGAGTTTAAAGTTCTCATTTTAGACCCTTCCAGGGTGAAAAAAATATTTTTTGTTATCCCCATAGTTCACTAAGAATAGATTTGGAAAGGTAGATGACAACCCATTTAAATGAAGTACTTAATGACTTAGCTAAGCAGTCATGTGCCCTCCTTGGAGGGCTGCAGACCTTGAGAGGGAAGTCCCTTCTGGCCAGTTGGAAGGCTGGCCAGCTTCTCTGTAAGGCTTGTCTGTTGCTTTTGTAGGTATGAGGGAAGAGGGGAAGGCAAAATGTGACACTGAAAACAATTTTCTCCGCTAATTTAAAAAGGGATTAGATCCCTGGTGACCACTATGTTTTGCAGGTAATGGTTTCTGGTAATTCAGCTACAGTGCCTGTCAGAGCTGCTTTCTGTCCTCATGAAATTCTTGGTGTTGGTCAATAATTTTGAGTTAGAACAGAGGTTTTAGAGCAGATGGGGTCACAAGTGGAAGGAGAGGAGGGAAGGGGCTTCATGTTAGCTTGAGCTTGTACTTGGTAGAAAGCCAGTGCTTGGGGAGGGGCACACAGGTGACACTTGACATTGGTTTGATTTGCCAGGCAAGTTGATTATTGCTTTGAGTGTATTTTTCATCCCTTTTAAGGAGTGGAGTTTTTCCTCCTTGGTAGAAGTTACCGTAATAACCAAGCATAACGGTTAAATGTTTGAGCAATTAGACATCCCTGTATTTTATAGACACATGAAATATACTGATGTGCTTCTCTAGTTGTGAAATGGAAGTGGAGGCTTTTACTGCTTATTAGGTACACAGTGCTGTGGAGTTATCAGAGTGCACCATAGCTGTGAGCTGACATCATCTGGAAGGTGTTATCAGAACTATAAAAGATTATTAGAGAAATCATGTGTGTTTTCGAAGCTCTTGGCATGGATTCATTCTTTCAAGGTTATAAAGAGGAGAGATACTCTGTGTTCGTTCTAGGTAGAATAATAAGTAATTGCTTTAATTTGAAATAAAGATGATTTAGGTTAGATTTGAAGAAACAGCGTGTGGCCAATTCATATTGAATCAGTGTCTGGACAGGAACAAGAATTGGTGAGACACGCTCTCATCAGTAGTAGTTTGAGGCTACACAATTGTGGATCAGAAATTAGGACAGGACATACCCCTTCATTGTAAGGATGTTCTGCGGCACAATGTCAGCTGGAGGAGCGTGTTGGCTTTGCAGCAGGCCCTCACCTGAACCCTCATTCAGGTATGCAGGGTACATAAAAGGCTAGGATATTAGACTGTATCATGCATTGAAGTGAGAAGTCTAAACAGTCACAAAGTAAAGTTGCCTGTTTTTCATGATTGTTGCCAATTTCACTTTGTGGTTGAGGTTCATCTGACTATTCCAGTTGAAATGGGCAGGTCTGGGTTTCCGTGCGTGTTGGATGGGATGGATGGAATTTCTGTAAATTTGTGGGAAGTCCATCAGTTGGTTTTGCCTCTCACATTACAGAGAGACTGATTTTAGTGTCAACCAGAATTGTTGGTGTTACTTGCTCACCTAATAACCAACAGCTTTGAAACAGTTTTATATTGATCTCTTGAATATTGAGTTTGCTTGGGATTGGGGTTTTCTGTATGTTCAGCTGTTTACACTTCCATTATAACTTGAAGTTATAACAGTGGAAAAAATTATGGAAAATATTGAAATAATTGCAGTTTGAAAAGCAGTTAAGTAAATTAATGTGAGGAACTACCTTAATTCATAGTTACATACAAGCCAATCAAATATCAGTTTTTAAAAAAAAATTAATGCCCATTTTACTCAAATATTGTCTGCTTGGATTTAATACATGTGAAATAAATAGTGGTTGCTCTGCAAAAATACTTAATATCAAGGTTAAATTCCTCATAGATTGAACATAAAGAAACACTGATCTTGAAACGTTGTGTGGATTTTTCCACCTTCTGAAAAGGGCTATTACTTAGAGAAAATAGTTTAGCTGTGTATGAAGCACACTGGGTTACTGAAAGTAATGTCTGTAATGATTAGATGCATCATGGGTATTACTTGCAACCACAATAGGCACAGTGCTTCTTTCAGAAAGGAGCCAAATTTTTAAATGATTGCAATGTCTTCTAGAATGGGAAGTAGTTTGCATTTTATATATTTCTCATATGGGTGTATGACAGTTGTGTTTCATAATTGTAGGGGAGAATTTATGGTGATAGTGAATAGTGAAGAATTATTATGACTAAGATGTGGGCTTATCAGTATATCAGACTGACTAAATCTTCTTGTTCTTTCTTTTTGCAATGCTTTCTCTAATGCTTTCACCGTGGATTGCATAGCAGAGCACTTTGCTATCTAGAAGGTTATACTGTGACTCCAGTGTTGGATAGTGCTTGCTTGAGTCGCTCTGTCATAACTCATGTTGTCAGGTGAGTTTTCATTATTGAATTTGTTCATTCTATGAATTAAATCAATTCATAAATTTAATTTTGCTAAGAAACAATACCAACTACACGTCTTAATTGACCAGAATTTCCCTGCAGTGCGAACCATGGAAAATAGTCTTGTGCTTGAGACCTAAGTGGTATCATTCTGCAAGGCCTGCCAGCTCATTTTTGTCTTGTAGCTTTTTTCATGCACTTAAAGCATCAGCTAAAAACATTAGGAAGTAGCTGTCATCCCAAGAGTAAGAAATAATATAACTTATTGTTGTTCAAGACTCCTTCTGTTTTTAAAAATGGAGGTATGACATCTGTGTTAAGTGATAGTCTAATGATAGTACTCTCTTTCCATAGTGAACAAGTCCCACCTCATTCCTACCTTTTCATGTATTTGGTGGTTGATGGTACAATGTCTGAGCACTTCATGCACTTCTAAATTCCCCTGCTGGTGTCCATGTGAGACAAGAGATTGCACAGTGTTTCCCAGGGGAACCTGGGAGCTTGTTTCAGAGCCCAGAATTGAACTAATTCTCTTGAGCCCCACTGCAGGTCCTTAATCACAAAATCATTCCCCACTTCCCCCAGAGGGATTAAATGTAATAACTTGTATCATTTAAGGGTGGGTTTTTTTTTTTAACACTTGAGGTTGAGGCTTTGAGTTGAACTTTGCTAAAGAGTGATCTGTCATGGTGTAAAGTCTCTCTTCAAAGGCAGGGCTGGGAAGCTGTGGCACTGCTCTGGCACCTTGGGATTAATCAGGTCCTTTGGCACCTCATCCTTCCTCTTTCTGGGGAAGGTGCTAAAATGACACATCCTGTGAGAATAGAGTGAAAAAGGTACATGCCTGTACTGGGAAGAACAGAAATAAAGCCTGTAAAGGAAGGTGAAAAGAGGTGCTATGTTGCCATTTTAGGAGTCAGTGCCAGACTCTGACTTGACCTGTGAAAGGAAATCCAAGGGAGTTAACAAAGACAAAACCAGTTTACACCTGTGTTTGGCTGCAAGTGGGGCACTTCTGTGGCTGCTTACTTCTCGAACGGATTAGGTTTAAGTTAGTAGCCTTGCTGATCTGAAATTAGAGAAAAATCAGCCCCAAAAGTCCTAAACTCAGCATGCCTCTGCACAAAGGAAATCATGCTGGAAATGTCATTCACTTAGAGCATAAAAACCCCAAAACAAGCAACAACAATAAAAACACATGTGTGTACCCATACACCCACTCCACCACGCCCAAAAAAACAAAAGCCCAAGCCTTGTAGAATGTCATCATCTAAATGAATTGTGAACTTTGAATTAATTTTTCTGAGGAAAGTTCTGAGCAGCTTAGTTTAGATACTTCTTTCATTGACCTGCTATTTGCAGACTCTCAGAAATGGCCTTAAACTTTATTATAGACAAATAAAAAAACCACTTGTTTCTCCTTCAATGAGGTTTTTGGGTTAGTTAATGCTTGATTTTAAATTGGTTACAAAGGCAAATGGTCCTTAAATGTTCCCTGTACTGTGGAGCAAGAATGGAGTGATGATGTGCAGCAACACACAGGTGAGTAAGAGGGGAAAAAAAAAAACAAACCAGAACTGAAACAGCAAACTGAACCTTGACCAGGTAAATATTTAAGTCCTCCTGTATTTTAAAACAGCTGGTAATGCTTCCCACAGGGAAGAAGTAGCTGGTAGCTGGAGCATGGCCCCAGCTGAAGGGCCATCCTTGGGCCTGTGGCCCTGAGGGGGAGGCCTCACCTGGGCCCCAGGGATGGCCACTGGCTGTGAAAAGTGAAGGAGGGAGATCCAATTCCTGCATAGCCGTTTTTGGTGGTGTTTTTTGAGTCATCTGTGAGTTTCTGGAGTTTTCTCAGTTGTCAGAGCTCCTGGTTGTGTGCGGGACACAGGACTGTGTGGAACAGCTGGCCTGTGGAGGCCATGGAGGTGGAAAAGAGTGGAACTTTACCGGTTGTCTGTCTCCTGGTCTTCAAAACTCTATATTACGCCTGAGGATGGGAATAAATATGAAGTGTGGCCTATGTCAGAGGCCCACAGGAGATGTGTCATGGACACCTAATGACTCTCAATGTGTCCTTTGATCAATCTGCTGTTTATTTTCCAAACTGCTCAGTCGTGCAGTACTCACTTGAGGCCTATGTTGTCTCTTAGAAAGAAGAAAATGTATCAGATGAGATTTTAACCAGAATCCTGCTCCAGTGATCAAGTAGAAAAAGGAAAGATAACTTTCATCTGTAGTTAAGGCTGACATATGTCCCAGAGTGCTTGAATTATTGAATGCTTTTCATATCACCAGTACTACCGTTGATTTAGATGTCCTCAGGGCTCATGTGGTGATATATTTTAAAGGCACTGTATTTTTCATCTTGCACTCTTATATCTTTAGCTGGATTTACTTTTCTGACAGAAAACTTGGACTTAAAGTATTTTTCAGACAAGCACCAGTGCTACTCTGACCTTCTTTTGAACTTAAATGTTGTATCTGGAGTAAATGAAAACATTGCTGTTGAGCTGTAGTCATTCTGCAAAGGTCTGGCACAGTTTGAGTAACCAAGGCAAGAGAAAGTGACTTCCTCACTTAAAATGTGAATTTTGGGGTGTATAACAACTTTTTGCAGTGTACTATTGTCATGGCTGTGTATCAGTGTGATGCCTTCCAACATGCCATGTGCCTCAGGTGGCAGAGGAGCGTGGGTCCCTGCCCTAGCCAAGGGGAGCTGGAGGTTGCCCAGCTCCCCAGCTGCTCAGAGCTGTGGGGGGGCAACAGCTCTCACTGCCAGCCCTTCACTAGGAGCCTGGGAACTGGACATGAACCGTGGAGGACAAAGAGGTACCCGAAGCCACTCTCCTGCCTGAGCAGATCAAAGTGCTGCAGAGAGCCTGGTGGGTGGTAGAGCCCAACCAAGGGGGAGGAAACAGTGCCCTTGCTTTGCCTTTTATTTCCATGTGAAAACTGAGTGTGGTGTGCTGTCTACCCACTGCAGACCAGGGAGGAAAGCACGCTGCTCCCTTCACCTGTGTTTTCTTTCATCCTGTTGTTTCACCAGCTGGCAGCTAGTGATGGGCAGGTGAGCCTTATTGCTGGGGTGGCAGCTCCTTTGCTCCACCTGACAGGGCTGCCCATGGCCAGCAGTGTGTCGGGAGCGGGGCCCTGCTGCAGGTAAGATCTTCTTCACGAGTCTTTTTATCTAAAGTAATTTCTTAACTGCAAAAGCAGGCTGCAGTTAATGCAGTTTTGCTTGTGTGTATTGTTAAAAGGTTGCATGTAAAACCTGGGCACAGTGGGCTTAGCTGTGTCCATGCTTTGTGGTGACCAGGTGTGGTGTGAATCCTGGGTGGGCTGTGGGGAAAGTCAATTCCCCTCAAGTGCTCGTGTGAGCTGGGGGATTGAGAACGAGAAGTTACTGTTTTATGAACGTGATTTCTAGTGTTTTCTGAATGCAGCATGTGAGTAGGGAGGCTGGGGGTTATGTACCTGGCTGTGATATGGTGGTAGTAAACTTTGGTCTTTGCAACAGATGTGTTGAAAAATACAAACATTGGTTGACTTCTTAATTGCTGAGTGATGGGTGCTGTTGTTTTACTGTCTGAGTATGTCACGATGAAAGCTTTATGGTTAACTATTTTAATGTTTTTAGCTACAGTTCTTCTAAACATTTCCTAATTCTGTATTCTTTCTCAAACTGTTTTTTCATCGTTACCTATGATACTTAGGGTTGGGCATACACAAATACTTTGGTATATTTTTAGTTTGCCTTTTTTGTTGTTCTCGTAATGAGTTTTGCTAAAGACGGGAGTGCAGTGTGGGTACCAGGCAAGAAGATGTTTCTTCTTGTGGTAGTTATTTACATGGTGCTTGGTTTTCCTTGGCCTGTGGGTCTAATAAATGATGTGACCCTAAAGCCCTTATCCTTTCTTTTGTGCTCATTTGTGTGTGGTAAACTTTCTGATGATGTTTGCAAAATTGCATATTTTAATTGGATATTTTCCTCTTTGGTAGTTCTTCCTCATCATCCTTTTATAGTGTTTAATGGGATGTAACACTGTTGGGGCTGTAAGTGGAATGTGTGGAGGGAAGAAAACTTCCATTCACAGGTCTGTTATGAATGAAATGTACAGTGTTGCCTTGATAGTACTTAAGCTACTTTGATGTCTTATCAGCTTCTTAATATCCCTTTAGTGAGAACTAGTCATTCAGAAATGCTCTCTGCAAATTTCTGTCATTCTCTGTAATTATAATTCCGGATTTCCTGGGTTAATCTTAAACTAAAGTTCAGTAACTGAGAAGTGTTGAGTTCTGACTGATTTAAGGTACATAACCTGTGTTCAGTGCTGGGGTTATGTATTGGGGCTACATTAACAGTGCTAAAGCTGCAATATCAGCTATTTAGAAGACACTAAACCGAATCTCCAGTTCAGTCCCTTCCCTGATGTGTACAACGACGATGCTATATGTTCCTTAGTTATGGTTGTATTCTCTTGTGTTTGATTATCCTTCACTTATTTGCACAGGATGTTTGTCTCTATGTCTGGGGTGTTTTAAAATCAAAGCTGCCTTATGTACTAAAGGCAGGTGTTGTGGAAGTTGGAAGGCCCCTCACTGATAAAAGTCAGCAACAGATTCCAGTCCTCTAAGGCTGTTAAGCCTGAGAGATCACAAACCCCACAATGTTCTTCCTGAATTTTATTGCCTGTCGCAGCTTTTCCATGTAACTTCAGGCAAAACACGTAAAAAAGTGTCTGTAACTGGGTCCTGTTGGTGTCAGGATTTCTCTACCCGATTTGGTGTGCTGGCAATGGGTACCCAAAATCCTCTGACTCTCTTGACCTCAGTGACAAGGGACAAGCATCAGAGAGAAGTGTGAGGAAGCAGGAGGCTGTGTGTAGTGTGTGCTAAGTGCTGGGCAGTGTCTGAAGGCGCTCCCTTAGTTATGCACCCTGTAGTAAGGAAAGCCCTGGCGGTAAATATAAGGATAAGTTGTTCTTATTAAATAGATAGTTACTCAATTAGAGAAGTGGTGTGTCTTTACTTAAATATGCAATCTTGTAATCAGAGAGTGCACAATGCATGTGGGTGTTGGAGAGACTTTGTGGTGGACCATACACCTTCAGCTCAGGCATCTCCTAATGCCTGAGCTCTGTCCTGCGTCCGTAGAGCTTTGTAGGGCCTCCTAGGATATGAAAAGCAATCGGAAATCAGCATTCTGTTGCTTTATTTAGTAGTAAGTATTTCTTTACTGTATTGCCTTACTTGATTTAGTAGCTATTCCCTACGTAGCTCAGTGTGAACCAGCTGTGGAACAGTTTAGTAACATCTGCTTGGCTTTTCTCTCTGACTTTTGGAGGGAGGAATGCGAGATTGTGTAAATTTGTGTAAACTAATTAGAAGCGTTGAAGCAAGACACGTAAAGCAAATGGGATGAATGGCACCAGCAACTCTCCTTGGAAATGTATCTGCTGCCTCTTGTGAGCTACACCGAAATTGCAAGAGCAGATCACTTGCTTTGCTTCTCGTGGAAGCCGCGAGGTTTCGGTTCCTCTTTGTGTCTCACTGAAAGCATTTAGGACCTCGGGTTAAATCTGGCTGAAATTTCCGCTACTGTCAGCTGTGTGCAAAGGCAGAATGCGGAGACGGGCTGTGGGCGGGATGAGTTGGTTTGTGAAGGCAAGCACAGCCTGTCTACCCGAGACTGAGCGCTTCTAAGTGACACAAATCCTTTTTGTTGTTGTTGTTCTGGTTAAACCTTCAAACAGCGAAGCAGCAAGGAGGTAAATAACAGAGACTCTGTTTCTGCCTGACTCCCTTGGTTAAGCGGACTCAATCAGCAAAGGCGGCCCAAAGGCGAGAGCTGGCTCTTGCTGCACATCTGGGTACAAAGAAGGCAAGCTGCGTTTCAGGTGGGAGATGGTACTTTGGGGCTGCAGCTGGAAGAAAGAAATCCAATCCTTGCATGGTTTATTTTTCTTTTGATTTCATTAGGAGGAGAAAGAATACTTGTGCTGTTTTCAGAGGGGAAAAAAAAAAAAACCCACACAAAAACCAAACACACACTGGAATTGCCTGTTTTGAGCCCTTATTTTAGGGAGGATTTGGAGATACATTGGGAGCCTATTGCAGGCCGGAGAAATGAGCTGTGGCTGTGAAAACAAGCCTCACGCTGTTCAGTTTTAAGAGATTGATTATTTTTTTTCCTCACAAAAAGACAATTGGATGCGATATGAGTGTCCAGGCAGCTCGGCAGAGGAAGGACAGCTAATAGCCAGGAAGCTCTTCTACCCTTGCTGACAAGGATGCAGTGCACCCCGAGTTCCAGGGGTTTACCTGTTGAATCAACAACCTTTGATTTATTTAAAATTCCGTTGTCTCGGGGGCTTGCGGAAACCACGCTTGTTTCTTTGATGCTTTTTCTACAGTCTAGAGCTCCAAGGGGTTAATTGCTTTAGAGAAGTCTTCCTGATGGATGAACAGAGTAGATAATCGAAGGATGCTGGGTTTACATCCCCGGCAGTAGCTGAGGTGGTGTTATTAATTGCTCCTGCCATTGGTTAGCAATCACAGCTGGCGCCTTCGCC
>VZTM01017866.1:101038-135441 GCA_013400555.1 Jacana jacana | reverse complement strand
GGGCCGAGCGGTGCCGGGGTGAGCAGGATTAATCCCGCTCTCCCGGGGGCTCCGCGGGGAGCACCGAGCGGCGGCGCCGCCTCTGGCCGCCAGGGGGCAGCGGCGCACCGGGGAGCGGAACCGCCCCCAGGGTCCGGGCTGTAGCGGCGGCGAGGGGGGAGGGACCCAGGGCGGAGCCGTCGGAGTGGGCTTAAATGGCGTGGTTTGAGACATTTCTGCTGGCAGGGCTGTTGGAAGGGGGGGTCCGCGCTGGCAAGGGTCGGCCAGGGAGCAGAGAGCGCGGGGGAGGAAGGTTTGGGAGGGGAGGGCTGGGTCTGCAGGATGCGCGGTGCTGTAGGTGGGAGTTTGCTTCTTGAAGCCTTCATAAAGCAGAAGGAGGGAGGGAAAGGGGGGGGAAAAAAGAGCCAGAAGAGAAATTGAGATATTGTGTCTGAGCCTTGAGTCCTGTAGGTCGGGATGTTTATGTCAGAACAATATGCTAGAAGTTACAAATCATTTGACTGCCATTAATCTGTGTAAGTACTGTATTCTACCATATTTTTATCCATTTGATATGAAGCCAGTTCTGGCAGATGATCAAGGAAAGAACAGAAAGGAAAAGTAGAGCTGCATGACGGAGGACTTTCTTCCCTGGGCTGAAAAGTATCTCACAGGAAAATCATCAACCTTCACTTTCTTGATTAAAACCGGAGTTTTGATTTAAATGGTCTTATCTGGGGAAAATGAAAGGTCTTCCACCTCTGCATCTGTGCCCTGTCTTTGTTCTGCCATTGAAAGCTCATGTAGCTGAACTGGGGAGGACAGGGGCAGGAAGTTGTTTCTGGGTTTCCTCACCATTTCTTTGTTCTGCTTCCTACCTGGGTTGTTTATAAGAAGACATGTAATTAAATCAAAAATTTGGTTAGAAAAAGTGGAAATTTCCATTCAAACACTGAAATAGATTTGAGTCAGAAAGGGAAATGCTTTCTGCCAGCTGCCTCTGAGTTTTGAAAACAAGCAAACAAAAATGCCCCAAATCAGAAACAAAAGAATACAGACAACACTGCACCCACTTTGACATTGCAGAACCTGTAGAAAACTGTGCATTACTTTGATTTGCTGTGAGAACATGTAGGAAACACAGGCCGGCTCATTGGCTATGAATCTCCCAAATACACTACCAAAAGATTTGATAAATTCAACAGGACTTAAACAGCAGGTTTTTTTTATGGCATCTCATGCCAATGTCCTGGGTCTGTCTGCCCTGGGAAACTGCATCCCCTCAGAATTGGAATAGTTTCTCACTGTGGAAAACAATGCTGCATCCCACTGGTGTGCAAAGTCACCTCCTGTGCTTAGGCACAAGCGGAGTTACCTGATTAATGCTAGTATTCATCTGTACTTTCAGCCTGGGCTAATTTTAGAGCTTGAAATAAGGATGATAATGGATATAGTTGGTCAGAAATAGCTATTCTGCTTTGAATACACTGAGCTGGATCTAGATGAGTTTCCCCATGGTGGCGAATTGTTTAAACTAAAGGCTTTTTGCCTGCGATGTTCATCGTCTGCAATGAGCCAGCAGAGCAGGGCCCTGCTCTGGAGCTGGCGCTGGGCTCTGCTCCTCAGCACCCCCATGGGCTCCCATCCTGGGCAGAAAGGGTCGGGGAACCCCAGTGGTCCTGCCAGTCACAGCCTGTCCCCAGGGAATGGGGTAGCTCAATCCTTCCTGATGGCAGAAGGACGAGTTCATGGAGAGGCAGGCTGGTTTATGATACTGGTAGTGTTTATCTGTGGTACCCTGCAGGACACTTCTCTGGCTGTTTTGCTGGTTGCCATTTGGAATGAAATTATTGTGTCAAAAAAGTGACACAACAGGATGTTCTAACTGGAGTGTTTTGCAGAAGAACCAGGTTTGGGGGGGGAGTTTTAAAATTTCTTGTCAATGTGTAAAAATGGATAGAAGTTCCCTACAATCTCTTCCCAACACATTTGGATTTGGGAGCCTCTTCCACCACTGTATGTCCCCCTGCAGTGACACACAACATGGTTATGTCACCACTATCACAGGCGTGTGGCAACACACTGTTCCTGGGAGGGTACTGCAGCCGCCTGGGACAGCACTTGGGCTGTGCAGAGACATTGATATTTCAGGACAGTCTTGAAAATAATTTAAAATAAGTCTGGTCTCTTCTTTAAGAAAAATGCTGCCAAAGAGAAAAAGAAGGCAAGGAGTAGGAAATATCCCTTCTCAAGTTTGAGAGCTCCCTCTGTGGGGGTCTGTGCTTTCATTCTGCAAAGCACCTGCCCGGCAGGGGTGCAGCCATGCAGGGCCCTGGGCATCCTCTCTGTGCATCCCCCCTGCCCTGTGCCCACCCCGCTCCCGGCTTCGCTCACGCGCTGAGCTGATGAAAATGTTGGAGGTGAGAGTTTGATGTTGAGGCCCAACATGAATGAAGCGTGGCAGGGACGTTGTTTCATGGAGAACCAGCATGGGAGAAAATTGCCATGGATCAATGTAATCTAATTTTTTGCTTCTGTGATCTAAATACATGCTTTAATAATTTATTAAGGGGGAATGTATAACGGGCAGGAGGGAAATGGTGAAGGATGGTTTAACAGAAAGCGGTACAGGGCAATAAAATATTGAAGCCAGTCATTAAAAGGTGGGTGATGTCCAAGAAGTTAAGAGTGGGAGAGAGAGAGAAGGTAAGACAGGCTTCATGTGTTGGGCAAGAAACACTGCAGAACTGTTGGAAAGTCTGCTGGGTGTGACCTTTGTTGTTCTGTGCCTTTCCATGCAGATCCTAAAGGGAATGATGAGCTTATAGGGTCTTTCATCTAGGAATTAGATTTGAATTTAAAACTGAAGAAGTACAGTAGGAGGCTTCTGGTTCTGAAAATTTGCTGTTCTTTTCTTCTCTGCTATTAGCTTAGTTCACAGAAGGTGAACTAAACTTTAGTTCTGGCTTGAGCTGCTGGACTTGGGGCAGGTGCACCCCCAAAGCAGCCCTGTGGGCAGCCTGGTGCTCTTGGGGGGCTCAAGTGCATACAGCCGTCGAGTCACCTCCTGCTCGCGATGCTGTGCCCACCATCCTTGCTTTCCTCTCCACACATGTACCATTTGTAGGAGGAACTAAAAGCAGACCAAAGCTCTTCTGAGTTGTGTTAAAGGGAAACATCATCACTGCTGCCACAGTTCAACAGCAGAACAGGAAAGGACTGAAACTGCACAGTAATGGGGGCAAAAATAGCAAGAATTAGTACTGGGAGGAATTAATTGCACTGCAACTTCAGCAGATTTTGTTCAGATATATGAAAATAAATATTCAGCTGACTCTCATCAGGATTATAGGGAGTGGTAAATTTTAATTATCCCTGAAGCTTGTTCTCTGTGCTTTCAGGGGACCTCACATGGACTCACACACAGGTCCTGTTCTTACTGGATCTTTGCATTTGCTTGTGCAAATGGGCATCGTCTGGTAAACAGCAAGAATAGGGGGCCCTGGCAGTTTTTGTCATATTATATCCTTAAGCACTTTGTAACATGCTATTTAAGTTCCTGGAAATAATTTTGCATTAAATACTATGAGATAGGAAGGACTTGTCTGGGACTTGGTCTGTTGTCAGGCAAGGACTGGTGTGAGACACCAGATTGATTTTTCTGCTGTACTGGAATTTCTTCCTGATAGCTCTGAGGTTGTTTTGGAACCACGTGGTCTCTGTCTCTGGTGATGGGACAGTGCTCAGGCTTGGGTGAGCCTCAGACGGGCTGGTGATGGAGGGGTGCAGAAACACTACAGAGAATTAATTATTTGTTCCATGTGTCTTTCATTTTGCACCCAACAACAGTAATCATAGGGAATTGTAATTTGCATTGATTTTCAATATGTTTAATGTTTTTTAAAGTTTACTCTGAAGAAAAGCAGCATTGATCTTTTATGCAATTCTGGATCCTGGCTGTACCCAGTGATCTCTTCATTCATTTCTTTTGCTATTAGTAGTGCTTAGTGATTAGTATGTAGTAAGTGATTTAGTCAAAGCTATTTGGAGGCCAAATTTTCTAGGGAGTTCTTGTGGTTTTACAGTATCATTACTAATGGGCTGAATTTCAAATAAATTCAAATTTGTTTAATATTTAGTAACCTGAAGTCTATGCAGGCATTACTTCTGGCATGCCCACTCTAAATGGCCTGTGCATTCAGAAATGTTTGCATCCACGACATTGCATTTATTTATTCCAGTGCTTTTCTGCTGAAGCAATGGTAACGCTTTGCCAACTGTCTTCCAGGAGAAAATCCTTCCCCCACTTTCACTCACCTCTAATTACAACTGACTCCCCCCCTTCTTGTCGGGCTCTCGTCCCCACGTTTATGTGGCATCTCTGGAGCTGTTGGTTGGAGGAGCCCCACAATAGGGACAGGAGTCGGGGCAGAGCGGCTGACGGGAGTAATGGCTTTGCTTTATACATCTGTCAGCTAATGCTTAACTAATGCAGAATTACTGTCAGCCTCCTGCGGAGCTCACTTTCCTCTCCACCTGAATGCGTAATGACTCTGTGGCAAGGAATTTGAAATAAAGGCTTAATGGCCGGACATTTAGAAAATTAGGGAAGTAGCACAAGTTTGTCATGGTTGTTGTCTCGCTGGCTTTCCTGGCCCCTGCAGCAGGTGTGGGGCAGTGGGTGATAATATCTCAAAGCTCCCCGTGGTGCTGGTGGTCGCTAGGCATCCGTCGCCCACTGGGCACCAACCACACTGGGGTGCAGTGCTGCCTGGGGACCCCAGTGACTGCTGATGCCTGGGAGATGCTGGCCTGGTTTGGGGGCTACCTCCCCTGCAGGGGTGGCTCTGCATGCAGGATCTTCTCCCCAGTGCCAAGCCTCTTGCTGGCATCACCGCCGTCCCACAGCATTGCTGTTGGTGGGGCTTCTCCTGGGCTTTGGTGCACCCTGGAGCAGCTGCGGCGCTTTGCCCCGGAGAGCAGATCAGTCCCTGTGCTGAGCGCTTGTCGCTCAGTTTGCAAACCCCTCTGGAACCATGTGGGAGGAAATATGTTTTCTAAATGTTAGTCATTACCAGCTAATGGGGTTGTTAGCAAACGGGGTGAGCTCCGAGACGCGGGGGTGGCCAAGAGTGGGCTGGTGGGAGGGCTGTGCTGCCGCAGGGGCTCAGTAGGAGGCAGGGCCTTCCTGTGGGCAGCCCTGAGACAACCAGTTCCTCCAAAAATGACTGCTGGAAATGGTGGCAAATCCAAATCTCCTTGCAGTGGGGTCTGTGTTCCTGCTCCCTGATATCCCTTCCCTTCTCCAGAGGGGCCACAATGGTGTACAGAAATATATTGGTGTTCCTATGCTGCTTTGGGGCGAAGTAGTCTGGGTTAGTTTTCATCAGTTTTGGCTTGTCTCTGCCTGGGAAATGAGGGACTGTGGTGGCTGGCAGCCTTTCCTGGTGTCATGGTGACTGTCAAGGCTGCCCATGTTTCCTGCAGGTACTGCTGGGATCAGAGTGGTTCTTCATCTTCAATCATTTCAGGTTGTGCATCTCTATGTGCCTCACCTCTCACCAGAGATGTTTGGAAAGCACTATGGACCTCCCTGCTTTGGGCAGGAGAGGTTGACGTGCACAGAAAAATTTTGGAGGTGGAAACGTTGCCACCAGTGCTGTTGACAAAGTTGGGGCATCACCTTCTTCAGCAAGCTTGTGGTATCCTAATTTCACACTTGGTTAAATAGTGGTGTTTAATCAGGATTGAAGGAAGATGGCCAGGCTGAGACATCTTCTGCAGGTGATTGTGAACTCCTCCACAAAAAGATGGGAGCACCCTGCCATGTGGGAGCATGTTTCCTGACCTGGTGTCTTTAGCATTTTGATTGTTTTGGTGCTTTTTCCCTCACGTGCTACTTTTCAGCTAGTAGAGAACATTCAGGAAAAATATTTGTATTGGAAAAATTCAAATCTACTGTAATTTCTTGGTACAACCACCAGGAAAAGTACAGCCCCATATACAAAAATCAAAAAACAAATGGTGTCAGAGGTAACTGGTTTTTAGTCTTTGAAATACTGTGTGAAACATGTATTTGGAAACCCAGATGTGAACTGAGAGCATGGAGCGAAGGCTGGGGCCTTTTTGCTGAAGCAGGTGATGGCAGGCGGACACAGCAAGACCTGGTGACCTGCTTAGCACCTGCACAGGGTTTTAGGATGTACCAACATTTGGCTGCGGGACACGCCAGCAGTGCCCCGCTTAGGACCACAGCTGATGCCCTGACCTGTGGCCGTGCCCCTGCCAGCCTGTGCTGCCACAGGTCACATGTGCGTTTGACCCATGTATATAGAATTAGGTTCTCTGCTGAAGGGTATGTCCTCAAGGTGATGTGGAGCCTCAGGAGGAGATGGCTGAGCTGGCTCCAGCAGCCAGCTCCTGTCTCTGGCAGTGCCCTGGGGGCACAGGACTCCATGGACCAGCTCTGGGTGCATCTCTTGCTGCCTCCATGCACAAGGGTCAGGCTGTCTTTATAGGAGTCAGCAGAGCTTCCCCTGGCTTGTTAATAACCAGACCTCTGGAGTGAGTCCTTTGCAGGTCACGGCACCTCCAGCAATGCTTGCTGTGCCCAGGCCTATTAATAAAGCAGCTGAGGCAGGGGTGAGCGCCTTGGGTTGGACTGGGTGGAGTTCATGTATCCTTATTCCTTGTGCCACACCACTGTTGTGATGGCTGGTGATGAAACTGGGGTAGAAAAAGAAAAAATAGCCAGGAGATAAGAAGGGGTTAGGCAAGTGTTCTGTGTGTTCTTAGCTAACCTACAAACTGACTCCCTTGCTGAAAATCAGCACTTCTGCCACCCTGCTCCCTGAACCATAGCAAATGCTCAGTGGCTTGACAGACCTTTGCCATGTTTTTGACTTTGGGTTACCTTCCTTGGAAATACACAAACTACTCTGGGCAGGTGGGGGGAGGTACCGAGTCCTGATACAGGTAGACTTCCACAAAGCTCCCAGGGCCCAATTACTTTGAAATCATGGGTCCAAACCACCAAATTTCTCTGCTTTCAAGCCTGGTCTCTTGTCATCTGCCATTGCAGCAGAAACAGGAGCCCTCAACCAGCATAAGTATTCTGTCATGCAAGATACTTGCATTTTGGTCTGGAAGTTCTCAAAAGGTGGGTGCAGTAGAAGCAGTGGTTTAGGAATCCTGATTTATTGTAGCCAGCTGATTGCAAATCTGATCTACTCCTTTTACTGGTGAAGGAATGTTTTTTTTCCTAATTGCGGCTGTTGTGGGCCAGTCTGACAGTCGGGCTGCAGCAATTCCATTTCGGGGATTGCCATTGATAGCAAAGATTTTGATGGCCATATTAGGCCTTCAGAGACAGCTATGGCAATGCAGCTGAGACACGTGCATGTCTCTAGCCATGGTCAGTGTGGCCATAGAGACTCTTCTGCATGATCAACTCACTAGCATCACTGGTTTGAGTTATATACAGTCTATGGGCAGGTAGGGCAAACATACACTTGTTATGGATAAATAGTCAACCATGTCCTGTACCAGCTTGCATTGCTTACAAATAAAGAGGAATTGGTCTTATGATTGGACAATGTCCTCAGAGAAACTATTATAGCAACCACAGGTTTCCATTCTCAGGTCTCCTAAAGCTGTGCAAAATCAAGGAGTGATTGCTCAGCTCTTACAGGGGGCCTACACCTCATCTTCTGCCAAGGAAGCAATGAACATTGTGCGCTTATCTAGATCCATCTGGGCCAAATATTAGCTACAGCCATGTCCAGCTGTCAAGTGAGTTAATTGGACTGGAGGTCCTTGTATGCTCCAGGGTTTAGATCTCTCCTTCAAACAGCCGCTTCCTCACTCCGCTGATGCATTCCCCACAGCGCTGTCACTCATCTCCTAACAGCCATGGCTCTAATTGTTTTGTTAAATTTTGTGCACGGTTTGTAGCGTCCATTATCTCTTTTACATCATCCCTTTTGAAGGGGAGGCTCCACGCGGGCTCATTCGGGTAGTTCCAGCAGTCCTAAAAAGTCAATCTTCACTCCGTCTTGGTACAGTACCATCTGCAGAAATCAGAGCATAAACGCAGAGCGAGAAAGGGCAGCAACAACAAGAGCAGAAGAAAGCAGCGTGCCTGGGAGAGCGATATGAGGAGAAAAAGAGAGAATTTTCTTTGATGTATTCGTTTCCTCTTATTAGTATCCATCTAGTGGTGCTCAGGCTGAGATAGCTGACCTGTCCAAAAGTTAGTGATCCACACACAATCCACTCCCAATAGTGCAAAAGTACAGACATCACAGAATGAAAATAGCAGAAGTCAAGATGAAGGAGGAAACCATGGGCTGCCAGATATGAGTAGGAATAACCTAAGTTCACCCAAGTGGCAGAGGTACTGTCTTAGTTTGTGGAGAGTGAGGGGAAAAAATGTCTTAACAATCTCATTCTCCCACCTATAAGCACATCTCTTCTGTGTTTTCTATGCTGCTACTGATAAAGACTGCCCACGCTTGAAAGGACCTGGCAGGGTACAAGGTCAACCTTATACAATTTCCTCTAATTGTGTGGGTCTGGCTGACCTCCTTATTCCACTGCAAGGAGGGATAACGGCAGGCAGAGATGACAAGGGAAAAAGACAGCCAAAACTTTTCCTGCCCCTGTGGCAGGAGGCTGCCTATGATCACAGACCATCGTTTCCATAATACAGTGTCTGGGTGCACTGGCTCCTCGCTGCTGCCCACCAGGGATGACAGCCTGCCCACACTGCCTGAGAGAAGGATGTGGCAGAAGGAATAGGGCATTACACACCTGAATTAGCCTGACCTGCCCAGAGCAGATGGCAAGCTCAGGTTTGCCCCGCTCTGGGCTTTCTATTCCTCTGCTGAGGCATTAGGTTGCTCTGACAAGTAGAAAAAGAGGGGAAACACACTTGTGTGTGCTGTGAGCCAGCCCTGCCCTCTGCTGCGTTGGATGCCTCCTTTGGATGCTGGTCCTGAAAATGCTATGTCCTTTTTCAACTCAATCTCTTAATTTAGAGGGTGCTTTTGTGCTGCAGAGTGTGTTCTGCTGGTTCCTGGGAGATCTGCATGTGGGTGAAAGCACTTATCCCCTGGATGACCATCACCCAGATGTCATATGATGGCCCTCAGAGCAGTATCCCCTCTGGACCAGAGGGGAATGCGTCTCGCAGCTTTTTGCAGTGGCACTCGCACAGCTCTTCCCAGCAAATTTCTTGAAGTCTTGCTAGTCCTGGAAGGAGGTGTATTGGGCATTGGTACTAGCTTAAAAGTTTATTTGAATTGCTCCCTGGAGACAGTGCCAGCTTTGTGTTCAGCTCTGTTGGAAAGAGATGAGAAGAAATTTCACAGAGACAGTAAGTCAATATCAGTGCTCATAGGTATTGCTTCATAATAATGCCTTTTGACAAATGGATGTCAGTTCTCCACAAACTTAGCTCAAGAAAGCAGAAAATGAAAACTTGCTGCAAGTTTTTATTGCTGATGCTTCATGTACAATCACTGGGAATCTGCTCCATCTCCTTTCTTGGCGCTTGTGTTCCTAAGGAGATGAAAATCTAATAGATGGACAGCAGTAAAATAAATCACTGGCTCTTAAAACTATGGAAAATAGTATCACAGGGAATAATTACTCAGAACCACTAAACAGTTCTGCAAAGAGGAAATGTGTTTTTAGAACAGATCTATCATGGCTAGAAGAAGCTGCAGGGTGTGCCCAATAGGTCTATGGCTGTGCTGGCCCAGGGGCCGGGTTGTGAACAGCAGCAACGGGATGGGAGAAATGCTGGGGTGGGTGGTCAGCGTGCTGTGCTCTCCCCTCTGGTGGCAGGACCACTGGCAGTGATGGCTGTGGCTCCTCCTCTGCTGGCACCCAGGGGCTGGAGGCACCCATGGACTGGGAGTCTTCTGTCCACTACCTGTCCATCAGATTGTACATGAACTTTGGAATGTGTAAGGACTGTCTTTCTTGGTTTCCCTGTTAACCTCTAGACCTTACAAGAGGAAAGGTAAAACACCATCCATTTCCAGAGGAGGCAAATGCCTGCAATTGCCATTGGCTGTTGTGAGAGGTCCAGATGCTCAGCGTATTTGCAGTGAGCCTCCCCAAAATGCAGACTCATTTATACTGTGCGAGAGGCAGTTTACTGGAGCTTGCAAAGGCAAACTGGAAACCTGTGCTGTCTGCACAGAGGAGAATTTATCAACTCTTTTCCAGATCTGTCATGTTTGTCTGTCACCTGTGAGCACGTGTGACCTCCCAGCCACCTCAGGATCCCTTTTTTTCTCAAAGTCTTGGCTCCTGGCAGGCGGCAGTGGTGGGGTGCTCTGCCTACTCCAGGCTCTACCTCACTTTTGCAGGGAAATGTAAGTTGTGCAAGGTGAACTCTGGAGCTCGTTGCTGGCAATGCTGTCACATCACACGGCTGTCTGTCTCTGCCACTCTGTTTAGCCAGAAAGGACATAAACCTGCCAGTCTTAAAAACTCCCAAATGAGGAGCCTGTAACTCTCTGAAATGCAGTACTTGTCTTGGCAAGGCTGAGCAGATTATCCACTGAAAACTCCAACAGTTGTGTTGATAAACTTTGACATGAAAGGATTTGGGAAGATTTAGGACCAGATAACCACAGGTTTGGAGGGGATCTCAGGAACGGCTCAGTACATCTTCCCGCTGTGAAACAGGAACAGGCATATCTAGACTATGGCTAGCTCCTTGCCTCACCTGGTAGGGGAAAACAAACAAAGAGAAAACAGCTGGAGTGTCTCTGGAGGTGGCTTGTTCTCTGCACTTCTAATGGAAAAGTTCTTCCTCAGTGCCAGGCTCAAATCTCCCCTGCTGCAGTTAGAGTGCATCATCCTCACCCTGGACCTGGAGCAGGGCTGGTTTGCTCTTCTTTGCAAAACCCTTTACCTCCAGGGAGATTGTAAGGATATCCTTCCTGAGCCCCTTCTCCTGTAGACCAAATACAATCATGCCATTAAACCTGTTCTCCTAGCTCATGGTTTTTGCTGTTCTCCTCTGGACTCTCTGCAGCTCGTGGTGGGCAGATGCTTATGCTGGTACGTGGCATTGCTGCTGATCGTTGTACCCCACTGCTGATGTTTCCACTTTCATTGCTCAGCGGGGATGGGAGCTGTGTCCAGAGCTCCACTCACATCCTTCAAGCTCCTCTTCAAAGGTCTCACCTCACTCCTGCTGAAGGAAATGCCAGCAGTCAGACCAAGAGTGTGGCCGGGGCCGGACCTGCACCCTCCTGTTTCCTGGGCCCATGCTGGCTGCCACCAGGGAGTGAGGGGGCCCAGCCTTGTCTGCGTTGGCGTTAGTACTATCAGAGCTGGCTTCTCAGAGCTGTTCAGAGGTGAAAAAAATCTGGTCCCCTCCCCAGGGAGTGGGGCATTGTGTAGCTACAAAGACTGCAAACTGCATCCACCTCTGGCTCTCGCGCTCTTTGTGCTCCAGCGCCGTCTTCTTGCACAGCAACCCTGACGTATTTAAATGACATCTAAAAGATATTTAGCCTAACACTTGTGCTTCTCCGTAGCTTACAAGAGCTTTGCCTGGCCCTGCTGAGGAGATCATGCCTCAGTCTTGCTAGACCTGCTTTTCAAAAGCAGCATTTAAATCTCTGCACTGAAATTGCTCTCGCAAGCGCATGGGTGAATAGCCTGACCATGCTTGGTGATTGCAAGTGGAAGGTGTACCGAAAAAACCCCGAATGAACAAGTGTAGAGGTTGACCCAGAGGTATCTTGGGAAAAAAAGAGAGCATTGTATCTTCTTTTCTAGCTTTTATTTTCTGCCAAGCCACGTATATTGAACAGCCCTCTCATGTCATTTGAGGATTTTAGGGTGTGCAAAAAGAACAGATACAAAAGTGTTATTTAATAAATCAAGTTCTGGGATGATGTACCAGCATGTTGATGATACAGCAGCTCTAGGTGCCTAGGTCACCACATGAACCCTGGACCCCTTGGGACTGATGCATCAGGGCCAGACCACACACTCCCCATGGCACTGCTCCCCACTGGTGCCTAAGGGCCACCCCAAGTAAACCCAATCCCCTTTTTACTCCAAAGGCTCAGTGCTCGGCTGCTGTAAGCTGCAGCTAATGACTGGCGGTCCATGGAGAGCTTTTCAGTTCCACTGCTTAAACCCTTAGATATGCTCTTAAATCCTATGTTAACAATAAAACATGAAAATATGCATATCCAGGTAAAGGCTTTGTGGAGAATGGAGGCATGGGGCTCAAAAATATCTTAGCTGTATAAATATTTTGTATAATAAAAGGGTAGTTATATATTTATAATTTACCAAGAACTTCCTAGCTGTCTGTTTTCCCAAGTGCCATGGTGGTAATCTTAGCTTAATTACCAGGTAGACAGATGGACAGATTTAGCCTTTAATGTACAAGATTTAGCCTTTAATTCTTAAAGCTGAGGTGTTAGAGTGATTTTCTAGTTTGTTACTCTCTGTGCTGTGTAGTTGTACTGGGCCACCCATCACACAGTGCTCCCTGAGACACCAGTGCTGGATGATGGTACAGCACTTTGAAGGTCTGTCTATAACATGGGTACCATTAAGTAGTCTTTCTTCAGGCTATGCAGGATTCAGGAGTGTGAAATGGTAGCTGTAGGTATGACTGCATGGGGAAAAAGAAGAACAAATAACTTGAGATAAGTGTATACCCCAATACTTTAGATTTTTGTTGTTTAAAAAACAGCTTAACCCCAGAAAGGTTTAAGACAAGGGCCACCTTCCATTTACTCTTTTGGCCAACAAGGAAGCAGGCCTCGGTAACCAGCAGCCTGAGGAAAATAGAATGTAACTCAAAGACTGCATAAAACTACAGCTGGCTATAAATCACAAAATTTAACCTCCCATCCCAACTGTCCTATGTTTCCCAGGAGTCCACTATTTTTCAGACTTAGATTTGCCATTCTGAAGGTTTCTAGAAATTAACATGATGTCCGGTTAGCACAAGGTGGTGTGAAATGTGGGTTAGTTTCTCTGTTTGTGCTGCCGGAAATGGTTGGTCTGTGACTGCTGAAATCTGAGTAACCACAATTTGCCAGATGACTCGAAAGCTACGGTGACATTGAAAGCCATGTTATTTAATACTGAGTGTAGCTGAGGGCTGAGATTTGGTGCCCATTTTGGGGGTGGGTGCTTGGCCCTGGCCTGCGAGAGTGGAAGTGGGACCTGGTGTGGGTTGGGGGTTCTGGGAGGGGGTCAGTGCTGTGGCAGTCACCCCTGTCCTGCCATTTGGGTGGGCTGTTGCGCCACGGTGGGTTTCCTTGATGGTGGGTTTCCTTAGTGTGGATATTACAGGTAGAACTGGTTAAAATTTCTGCCACCAAAAGCATCCAGATGCTTTCACTTGGGGTAGCCACCGTGGCAAGCACTATTTTTTCCAGTTAATTTTAGACATGAAGAAAAGCCAATTCCTTCGGGTTGCTTTCAGTGCCGCAGCCTGAGAAAGCGCAGCGCGGTGTCGGTGATCCGTTTTCCACAGGGGCCGCTGCGGTGCGCGCTGCTCCACGCAGCTCCAAAAGAACTGGGGCTGCTGTAATTAACGGAGCAAAACCTCGCTCCTGGTGTCAGTTAATTCCTTACGTCTGTGCGGTGAGGAGTGCTAAAGGTTGGACTCAAATAGTCTATGTTTAAAAGAAAAAGGAAAAAAAAAAAAAAAAGGAAAAAAGAAACAAAGGAAAAAGAAAGGAAAAGGGAAAAAAAAAGAAGCTGGGATGAAACCAGCTCCTGTGTGCTGAGCAATGGGCTGTATCAGCAGGCCCTAGGAATGGGGCAGTGGCTGGCTGGGAAGGGTTTGGGGAGAGCAAGGAGTGCAACCCAGGCTTGGAGGCTTCCCATCACCCCGTTCCCTGAAAACAAATCAAATGATGGCAAAGCCCTTGCAGGAAAATTTGCAGGATGACTGAGGGCAGGGAAGCTCTGCTGACTGCAGCAGGACCCCCGATGCTCTCACCTCCCTGTTCCTCGAAAAAAAGCTCAGTGTAAGAAGCAGGGAGCAGGAAGGGCTGGAGCTCTCTCCAAAACGGGCCCGTCTTAAAATCCGCATTGCACTATCCAGGCAAAAATGAGCAAATTGCATATTTTAACTAGAATATCCTGAGTCCAGTGAAGCTCCTGCTGCTGGAATTTGCTGGCTGCTGCATTAAGGTTTCAGGTCGGATCTTTCTGGATTTTCGCCTTCCTTACCACATGGAGCTACATCCTTTCAGACTCCCCCACTAGAAAATGCCCTAGATGCACGTTCAACCCATTGGTTTTTTACACCAGTATTTAATCCATTGGGATCTTCAGGTCTCCAAACTGGACTTGAGAAAAAAAAAGTACAATTTTAATTGCACACTAGCTAACTGCTGTCAAAAGCGGTGTTTCCTCTTTGAGGAACATGAAGACCTGGACTTTGTGAGGCTGAGGCAGGCGATGCGGTGTGGCCACGGTGGCGCAAGAAGTTTATTGAGAGGGGAGCGATCACAGATTTCTCTTTGTAAGGATTAATCAAGGAGTCAGCTATGCTTAAATATAAGCATATGCTTAAGTTAATTTGATTTTCCATACTAGATAAAGCGTGGTGATCGTTGGCCAAAGCGCTTGTGCTCAGAAGAAAGCTCTCTGCAGCCTGAGGAAGGTGTGCACCGAAACCGCTTGAGCTGGAGTTTGCCTGCCCGTGGGCAGCATGCCCCTCTCCATCTCATGGGGAGGCTGTCTCTCCCTGCTGGGGAGGTGGCTCACACCAGTGTGGATGTTTTCTGATCCACTTCAGCCCAAATGGGTGGCGTTGGGGCAGATGAACAGCCTGGCTGACTGTGGCCACACACAAACCCGTCTGCCTACGATTGGGTGCGGGAGCCCTGGAGGGGTGCCTGGCAGCCATGTGGAAGGGAAGGATGGCGGACATTGGTGTGTTCAGCAGATGACGCCCTGATTCAATTTCCAGACAGCATTTTGCATTTAAGTTGTGCTGACAGGGAGCACCCTGCTGCAGCTAAGCAGAAAAAAAAATCCCCAAGTTTGCATGTATGGGTGTTTGCACCAGTTTCTCTGCAGCCACGTACAAGCAGCGTGAAGTGAAATGGGGCTGCAGCTTCCACAGGCAGGCAAAGCCCATGCAACTTGCCAGCAGAGCCATAGCTGGGCCTGGGCATCCCCTGCCCCACAGGGGGCTGGTACCCACAGCCTGGCTCCACGCAAACAGCCCCTTCCACGTGCCTCCTTGCTGATGGGTGCTTGGCTTCCTCGCTGCCAGAGCCAGCTCGTTTTTCTGGGAAGGAGGTGATGTTGTGGGCAGCAGAGCTGCTCTCCTGTGTGCTACGTAGGAGGGCCTCCCATGCCCCAGATACATCAAACCGCATAATGTTATCTCCTAATGGGAGCGCTGGGACTCTGCTTCAGGAATCTGCAGTGTTGGGGCGGTTCCTTGCCGGGAGAGTGGGACCCACGGGTGCCAGTGGCATGGGCGGTGGCAGCTGGCTCGTGGACGGGGGAGCCTGTGGGAAGCAGACACCCAACAGGAGTTTAAATCAGATATCCCTGTCGAGGGAGCCCCGTGGCACCAAGCGCCATGAGGTCTCGGCCGGCGTTAATCTCACTCACGTCTTCCTGCTGCGCTCCCTCTGGGGATGTGTTTGTAATGGGGTCGGAGGGTGCCAGCAATCTATAAAAGAGTGACAGACAAGCTGTTATATTGTTATATTTTGCTACCTATCATTTTAATGTCACTTTTAATGTATGAATTATACCCCCATTGTGTGTAATTATATTTCTCCTCCCAACCCTGCTCAAGGAACAATGAAAAGATGGAGCTGTTAATATTAAAAACAGCACATCTCTCTCAAAAAAAGTTAGAGGTCACACCTTAATTCCTAGTGCATGAGGATAGTTAATCAAAAGATGATGGGACTAGAATGAGTATGGGGACAGAAATATCCTGCACAATTTCTTGTGGAATTTAATTAGAAAGGAAGTATTAATAGCATCTGTATGTGCAACTATTTTGCCCTGCAATGTGAATAGCCTTACTGGGAGCCAGGCTGATGGAAAACCCATTCAACTTCTCTTTCTTTCCTCCCCCCCCCCCCTTTTTTTTTTTTAATAAAGAAAAATAATGAGCCAAAATCAATAATAATAATACTTAATAGCAATAAATCTCAGCAGGAATTAACTTCCTATCAGTTCTCCTTAGAGTATCTCTTTTAGGTCAAGAGATGATGCTAATCGATGAGGCATTTTGCAAAAGTTCGTGCTCTACTTGTCCCAGTAATGAACCTTCAACCTTTAATTTTCTTAGTAGCACGTGGTTCCTCCTTGGGAAAGTCACCATGGAGGCCTTCATGTTGGAAAACCAATTATTTATGCTAACTGGGGGGTTGGTACTGTTTGACTTTGGTCCCTGGTTGCACAGGCAGGTCTGTTCCTGAGCCACCCCGTCGCTGTGGGATGAGTGCTGGCTGCAGATCAGAGCTTCCAGGCTGCTTCCTTCCCAAAATGATGCACCGTGCTCCTAGGGCAGGGACCTCATTCTGCCTTCAGATTCATGGAGTACAGCTGCTGGATGGCAGGACTAGAGAATGTTGAAGAAGAAATATAGATAGGTTATTATAACAAAGACATGTATTTCCTCTCCTTCCCACTCAATACAGATTGAGGTTTTTAATATTCCTTTTTATTCATTTTCTCACAAAAGAGAAAAAAGTGAATATAGTCAATATCTTACAACTTGATTTCGGTTATGAGATCATAAAGCAGTCTGTTTCTTAATGAATTAAGAAATGAAGGCTTTGTTAATTGAATCCAGCACAGCTTGCAAAACGCTTTGTTCAGATGAAGCTGCTACAGAAATGTGAAAGGTTTTCTTACTGGTTGTTTTGTCTGGTTTCCCTTTGCGGTTGGGCTGGAGGCTGGCTGTGGGCATTGGGCAGAGCATGGTGGGCCATGCCTGGCACAGGGGCACAGGTTTGCAGCTCTGTTGGGATGCGATGGGAGATGTGGACCAGGGGGAGGTGAGAGAGCCTGGGGAAGAGGCTGGCACTAAGTGGGACAGAACGTCCCTTGAGGTCACACATGCTGTTCCCAGCTCTGCCTCAATGAATGCTATATCTTAAACAGTCCATCCTGGTTTTTTAAACTATTTTTTCTGTGCAGCAATCCTGATGCTGAAGGAAATCAGGCCTGTAAACCAAATTAAATTTCATCCTTAGTCCTCAGACATGCTCCAACACTCATGCTGGAGACCTGGACGAAGCAAACCCCAGTCATGCCATTGCCATTAGTCAGGGCAAGGAACTTGCACAGCAGTTTCAGAACTGCAGTTTGTAGCAGAAGGCTTGCTCAGGTGTCCCCTAGGATGCCTCTGCCTCAATGCAACCACTTTAAGTTGTCCTTCTGCTTGCTGGGTTCATTGTTATATTTTAAAAAATGCTCCTTTTCTTTGGACAACGAATGACCTTCCTGGCCCAAGAGTAACATCAGAGCCTTTCCACGGCAGTGCCTGTCCTGTGAGTAGCACAGACCAGACAGTAATGAGAAGAGGGACCTTGGTACAGCACCCACAGAGAGTCCTGGTCTCCTGTTCTTCACGCCAAGCAAAAATGAAGACCATTGCCAAGGAAATCACTTGGCAAAGCCAATTTCTAGCCCTGACATGGCTGTTTACCCATTGAGGTTTTATGGTGTCACAGGTAGAGATGGAGGCAAAGCTTTTGCTGAGCTGCACTGTGAAATGACAGTGCTTCATCAGCAGCTGCCTTCGTAGTGCTGGTGTCAGGAGAGAAGGTTTCCCAGAGTAGCAGTAACGCGCTAAGCCCTTTGCAGCCGGGATGGCCAGAGCAGGGGAGCTGCCCATCTATTAGCAGATGGCTATTAAGAAGGGGAAGCACTTGGCTACCTCAGAGCTTGGATTCGTATTTACCAAGGGAAAAAGCATGTTATGCAAGGGAGGCTTGCTTTGACCTTTAGATGAAGACTAAGCATTCAGGCTGTTATTTTGTAGCGGTGCTTTGTTTTCCTGAAGTTTCTTCAATGTGGGCTTCCTGGTAAAACAGAGTTCTTATTTTATATGTGACGTGCAGAATGCTCTCTCACCGTGGCTAGCAAAGACTTAAAAAGTGTGCGTGGGAGCAAGTGTCATCTGGGCATGAGTGTTTGAACACGGTCCTTCTGGGATCAGTTGACTCCCTGAGCTTTGGGGTCTACAGTCAGATCACTGACTCAGTGAGTGATTTGTACAATTACATGGAGGCAGATGACGCACTACAGGTGGAGCATCTATGTGAATAATAAATAATCCCACCCCACCATTTGCATTCCCCCAGTATGCCCACCTTTCCCAACTATTGGCTTCTGCCAACCTTTTGGAGGTGGTGGAAGTCGGCACTTGGTTTATGCCCTCCAGAAGATGTTACAAAAACGGTGGTCGGTGTGTAGACCCTAAATGCCATGCTGGGGGTCAAGCTGTCCCCGCCATGGGGCTGCTGTGCACATGCAGCCAGTTGCAGCACATGCAGCAAGCTTGTCCAGCCAGCCAAGCACCAGAGAAGGGGACCACAGCTCAGCAGAGCGAGAGACTGCTGCCTGTGCTGCAGCAGGGAGACATTTTATGATGAGGAGTGTGTGTTCCCAAGGGCAGGCATCGGCTCGTGCTGGGATGAGCTGGGATAGTCTCGTTGTCCCTCGTGCTGCTGCTCAAGCCAGCACAGGGGAGGTGGAAATGTGGATGGGCCTAAGCATCCTTTTTTTGCAGAACCTTTTATTTCTGGAAGCAATCCAGCAGCTGCAGCACAAGTGTAGAGGAGGAAGCGTATCGCCTCCACGCAGGGGCACAGGCATGTTTGGGCACTGGGGCCACTGGCGGCTGTCGAGGATTTCCAGCAAGTCCTAGCTCTCAGGCTTGTGCAGGCACTTGGGCTCCAATTATAGTGATATCTTGCTCTCAGTCCAATTAAAATTTCATAATCTCTCCACCAGCCAGGGTGGACAGAGTGTTACACGAGGTCAAGAAATATATTCTAGCTACAGTACTTCTCTAGGAAGTTTTTGGCTCCGTGAGGAATAGTTCCTATACAGATCCAATGGAGGAGGGCTGTAAAACCGCAGAACTTGCAGCTTCCTTGCAGGCCTTTTTGCAAGCTATTTTATTCTACGTTTGGGGGCAGGAAAATTAGGCTTTGAAATATGAGTTGTAGATAAGGCTGTGAGGAAGCTTAGGATCACAGCCTTAGGTGAAAATAAAGCTGTAATACATAAAGCATTAAAAAGGTGAAGTATAATGGCAGCCTCCAAAGACTTCTGAACAGCTGCAAGGAAGTCTGCCTTATTGCTGTGATTTTAACATGAATTATATGACACTAGGAAAGACCTGCTTCTGATCAGAGAAATGGCTACACGGCTGTTTGCTGCAATACACCGAGGGCTCTATTTTAATCAGAGGTAGCTGCCATTCGGCCACCTTTTTGTTAATGGTGTTATTGATTATACAGAGCCGCTCGTAAGCCTCAAAGCACTTTACAGAATTAGGGGAAGCCTCTAGAGCAGAGTTGTTGTTGTTTGTTTTTCCTCTGCAGTGCAACTTTGCCTCAGACCAAATCCTGAGGTCTGTACTTAGCTCCATCTTAGCCAGACCTTACTTAGGCAAAGCTCCAGCTGGCTTTGGTGCTCACCCAGCAAAGGCAGCGAGAGGCTCGGGGCCCTGTCTGGCGTGAGTGGCCAGTGCAGCCAGTAGCAGGAAATGCTCGGATTTTGCCCAATAATTAAATTTGTAAATAATAAATGAAGTAATTAATTTGGGCCTTGCTGGTGCTCGTCTTCAAGCTGAGTGTTGGTCACCATTTAGGAACGGCTCGTTGTGGGCAGAGGCAGGCAGGGTGTGCTGCTGCAACCCCATGCAGCCCAGGAGTCACCGTTTGGGGCATCCAGCCCAACGTGTACTTGGAAACATTTTTTACCAGCCTCAGTGACCAGAGTCATAACCCCATCAGCTGCCCATGTCCCTCCCTAGAGTTGAGTTGAGTTGAGTTGAGAATATGCTGTGCTANTCAGCTGCCCATGTCCCTCCCTAGAGCCTTGAGTTGAGAATATGCTGTGCTGGGAGGGACGTGCTTCCGAGCTGGGTCTCAAAGTGCAGCTAGTGAAGTACAAGGGGACAGGCAGGCATGGCTTTTCATCAGGCAGGAAAACTTTCACAGCAGAAGTCATCTCCTCCTGCGAGCAGCTCCTGGCCTGGCGTGACAGCAGCAGTGCTGCTACCATCTGTTGGTGAACAGCAGAAAAGGAGCAGTGATAAACCCCTTAGTAAATCACATCCTGGCCACGCAAGGTATGCGTGGCACCACATTGGCCGCCATCCCTCAGTGAGCATGGGAAGGTATGCCATGCCACAAAGACCCCTTGGAAAAGCTGGGTCAGAAGCTTCCCTGAGGACAGTGCCGGCTGTGCTGGCACTGGTGAGCAGCAGGTGACACTCAGCTTGGGGCAGGAGGAAGGCAGGCGGCACGCTGCAGCAGGCTGGCAAGGAGCAGTGGCCTCCCACTGCATTTTCCTCCAAAATCCCATCCCTGGTGGAGCGGGAGGGGCAGCGTGGGCAAGGGGCAATGCTTGGGGGGGCAGCACAGCTCCTGGGCTGCACCTTTGCCAGGGCCACCCCACGTACTGCCGAAGCACAGACGCTGAGGATGCAGCAGGTGTTAGGGGTGGCAAGCCCTGTGAGGTGTCTTCTCCAGGGCACAGTGGCTGTGTGGGGCAGCCCTGGCATGGAGGGGATCTCCTGGTGAGTTAATTCTGTGTTTCCAGGCCCCTTTAGCAGAATGCCCTGGTGCAGGGGAGCCTGGCAGAACTGCAAAGTGGGGGCTGAGCCACTGCGAAAAATGGCTCTAAGGTAATGGACCTTAATGTCCAAGAGATGCTCATAGAGACCTGGACCTGCCCTTGCAGATGCTGCTAGCCCCTGATAGAAGGGTTACAGCTCCAAACATTTATTTATCATTTTACAGGACGCTCTGTTTATCACATAAAGGCATACTCTAAAATGGCAACCAGCCTTGACCATGGTCCAGCTCATCCCCCCAGCTCCCTGTGGAGCAGGGCTCCTGCAGCTCCCATGGAGGTTTTCTGTAAATGTTCTAAAGCTCTTTTTGTATTTTTAATAACAAGGTGGACAATAACTCTATTTACAGGGAAATCTTCCTTTTGCAGGAGTAGCATGTATACCTCTTTCTTATTTGTTGCTGCCTGTTCCTACAACCCTCTTGCAAATGGATAATTCTTGTTCTGATTTTTTTCTAGCAGAGATGTTTTGTTTTCCTGTTGGCTGATGCTGTCTGTTCAGTCTGTGGAGGATTAACCTATGCGCTGTTGCTAGGTGGCCTTAAGCAAAGAAATAACGCAGATCACAGGCTCCTGCATTCCTACAGTATGTAACTCCCTTGTTCAGCACGATTTTTCTTTCTCTATCCTTCTCATGTTTTTTGTTTGTGGCTGCAGATGTATATATCAGAGGATGCACACGTAATTTGAACAAAAATAATGGACCAGAGCCCTCTCACACGTCAGGTTTATTTGGTCTTAAAATATTTAGTAACTAACTCTTTGCCAGCTGTTTCAGTGGCTTAGTTTCTGATGGTGTCCAAGCCTCTTCCATCATTTTCACATATTTTTTTTCTTCCTGATATGAGGTCTTGGGTTCCTGAGGGACACATGGCTTGTCATCTCAGCCCACAGGCCTGGGAGCAGGGAGTGCCAGCGGGGCTGGCACCCCTCTGAGACCACCTGGCTGTGTTGGGATCTCATTAGGATTACAGCATGACGGGTCTGGGCATCCCATCATGTACAAAAAGAATACTGAGAGCTAGGAAGAGCTCAAGGAAGAGCTGCAAAAGTGATTGCAGGGTCAACAGAATTGACTGGGGAGGAAAGATGAGAAGAACATGCCTTACTGCCAGGTGACTGTCTACCAGTGCCTGTTGTGTTTTGCAGCAGTTTAGCACTTTTGCTCAAAAGACCTTTGAAGTCTCTTATGACCCAAATACAGCCTGGGTCATGGAGCATTCCCCAGAGAGACACAGCAGTCATCAGCTCCATTTTTTCAGTGGTGAAACTGAGTCAGAGTGATTCAAGAGCCTGGTTTTCCTCACAGCATATGCTCAAATGCACAGTTTTTAGAGGTAAGTGCCCTTCATGTGGACAGAGCCCGAGCCCTGGGCACTGCCCCAAGGCCATGCAATATTCACTAAAACCCCAGTCACGCCCCTGTCGACTCCAGAGCCTAACTTCTGTCTCTGCTCCAGCACCCAGCTCTGCTGGTATTGCTCTGGTCCTCTGTGCCCTGCTGCATGGGCATATTTTCTACTGACTAAAAATAGTGAGAGGATTCTGCGGTGTGGTTTTGTAGTGAAACAGGACCCTGCAGCCTTCATGCGTGCATATCTGTACCAACTTTTGACAGTGTTAGAGAGGCAGAGGCCTCAAAGGTACTCAGTTTCTTCAGCTGGGGGGTGGATGAGAGTACTCTCCAAGGGCAGAAGGATACCTTCTCACTGCGTGTCCCTGAGGAGAGCACTCTCAGGTCTAGCTCTTTCTGGGAGACCTTTGGTGTCTGCACGTCCAGAGCTGTCAGAATAAGCCAGTTGCATTTATCTGGGAAAGCCTTATATCCCAACCTTTGTTTCCTGCTGTTGGACAACTAAGTCCCTGCACTGACTGCTGCTACCTTGGGATTTCACTTTCTTTTTTTTATTTTGACCCATACTGTTGTTTGAACTGCTCATAAGCAGCGTTTATCAGCCCTCTTCGGATGCTGATGAGAGCTGAGCAAATATATCACCGTGAATATTTAATGAGCTGGGGTTTAAAGTTTTCACATGCCTTTTCTTGAGAGTTGATTTTACGGACGTTTTCTGAAATGTGGTTATTCTGAAATGGTTTGAAATCTCCTGATACCGTACACTGGACTATTAAATAAGTATTTCACACCAGTGCTGTATGGGGCAGTTAGCAACGAGCCCTGTAAAGCCTGTAGTGTTGCAGCCAGGTCTGGCCAGGGTGCGTGCAGCCGTGTTTCGGGTGTACAAATTATAGGCAGGAGTTGCTGTGGACATTTTCCACGTCCAAAACAGGCTTGCTGTTACTATTTTGCCCAGGAACACTCAGGTCATTTGACCAGTAAGTAGAAGGCAGGTACAGCACAGCCCCAGGCAGAGCTGTACTAAATTACAGACATCTTTGTTTTGCGTCGCTCTCGCTGGCCCACCTCTATTTCCAATCCCCAGCTAGGGGCGATATGACCCACGGGTCTGCCGAGTGCTTGCCGTGGGTACGGCCCTCCTTCCCAGCCTCTTGTTTTCCAGGCTGGCTTGCATGTTGAATCTGGCAGTTTGCATTAGTAAAATAGGTTGGTCTGAAATGCCCACAGGACTTTTTTCTCCTAACACAGCAGGGTGGGAATTTTTTTACATTTTTTTTATATATATAAAAAGAACTCTGATGTAAAAATACACATTTCTACAAAGCTCTTGTGTTCTTCCTCCTCCTGCTCTTTAGTTCAGCCACCCCAGCGTGGCCCCAGCACTAGGCGGGCTACATGGGCCAGCCTGCTCCGGTGTACTGTCATAGCTAACTGCAGAGAAGGATGGGCTTGTAGCAGGGCAATGGCCTGGGATTTAGGAGCAGTTGACCTGTTCCCAGCCAGCCAGGCTGCCCTTATCCTGCAGTCATTGGTCAGGAAACTGCCAAAAACACCCCGAAAAAGGCAAGCTCCCCTACCCTGATGCCACTCTGAGCAGGACAGGAGCAGCGTGGCAGGGTGGTGGTGCTGGATTGGGAGTGCATGGCTCCCCCAAAACAGAGCAGGCAGATCTCATTGGCCATTCCAGGGCTGGTGCCAGGGACCCTTGGAGGGACAGTCCATCTTTTTTCTCCTGCCGTGGCGGTGCCTGAGGCAGCAGCCAGCAGGTAGACTGACCCCACTGAAAGCCTGGGGGCAGCTGTGGCCGGGGGCAGCCTGGACCAGCTGGGAGGAGGTGGTCTGCAGGAAAACTCAGTGTCTTGGCTTCAGGTCAGTTGCTACCTCCGAGGGGCTGGTGCTCCTGCCTCCTTGTGTGTGCCCACCAAGGGAAGTGAGTGGCCTGGGAGGAGGGCCAGCCCCACACACCATGTCTCACCCGCCAAGGAGCAAATCTCCCTCTCCAAATCACTGGAGAAGAAACAAACTGCTGTGTTTTGGGGAACTATTTTAATTCAACTCCAGAGGAAAGCAGGGCAGTTGATGCTGCCGTCTGAAATGACTCACTGCCCTGTGGTAGCCTGAAGCTGAGAGCTCTTTCAGGTGCAGATGTCTGCTAACGCTGAAACAGAAATAGTAGTGATGGTTTTGTAAACTTTATACAATTAAGGAATCTTTTGCAGTTCCTAAACCAGGTTCTTTCGTTTCTTTGCTTTCTTATATAGGAGAGGACCATGCTCAGGGCTAAAATTAGAGAAGTGTAAAAAAACTGGCACTATGTATGTGTAGCTTTCAAAATATGAAGGCTGAGGTTTTGGAAAGTCCTGCATTTGCTGGGAATTCATTTCCACTGAAAGTCAACAGGAGGTTGGCAGTTGGCTTCCCTAACTTTGTTGGGAAACCCCACCCTATGTGCCTGCTAGATGTGCCAGGGCACTTCAGGAGCATTTCACAAACAAAAAGCAGAATTGTTGATGTAATCAAAACTTCTCAAAGTTTTTGCTGGCCTGCGTTGGTACCAGGAGTACTCAGCCGTTGGTTATTAATGATCACACAGAACCCAGAGAAAGCGGAGCCTCATACAAATGTTATGTCTTATTGCTATTGATTTGTTGTAAGGGTATGACTTGAGCAGAGTATGGTCAAGTAGATTAAGTTTATTAATTATTTATCGCACAGTAACTAGATATTTAATGTATCTGTGCAGCTATTGTGCCTTCTCTGCAGTTTGATTAACGTTTTCTTCACACAGAGGACAACCACTCACGTGTAATAAAACACCTTTTCCAACAGGAAATCCAGCGGCAAAGCAGTGACTGCTCCCAGTGAGGGCTGGTCCATCTCGGGAGCTGAACCCAGTGCAAACCAGCAATGGCTGTGCCAAGCAGAGGAGCTACCCGGGTGCCACGGCACTTCAAAAGAATGCTGTGTGCAGGGGGAGCAGCGCTGCGGCCCCCGCGGTCTGCGCCTGGGAGTGATGCCGTTGCAAATCCTTGGCCAAGAAAACGGGGTTGTGAAAGAGTGGCAGCCCGAAAAGGAGAGGGGGTAGTTAATCTGTGGGATTCGGTGGGGAGAGCAGCAGGCAGCCCCTGACTCCCGCTGTGGGGCTGGCGGCAGCCAGTGTGTGTGTGGGGCGAGGGCTCTCCGGGGCTGCATTCAGTGGTTCGGAGGCAGCGTCGCTCCCCGGCCGGCTCAGCCCGAGCGTGGGGCCCCCGTGGCCGCCCCATGGACAAAGCGAAGGCGAAGCCCCCCGTGGGGCCAGGGCTGGCGGCGGATGCCGGGCCGGCGCTCANCTCCGACAGCGGGGGACCCTGGGCTGCACACCCCCAGCCTGGCCGCCCCGGCCTCCTCCGCTCGCCCCCTCCCTCCTTCCGCCCACCCGCGCCCCCGCCTCGCCCCGCAGCGCCGCTCGCTTTCTCACAGCTCCCGCTGCTTCTTGTTCCTCCCCTGGCTCCCGTTGCTATGCCCTGCCGGGCTGGCCGCCGGCAGGAATTCGTGGCCCATCCGGCTGCTCCCAGCCTGGCCCCCGTGCCCCTGACTGTGCTGCCGATGAGCCCCCCAAAGCTGCTGCCCCGGGGCTGGGCACGACAGCAGAGCTACAGCCTCAGAAATGCAGCGGGCTCCTTTCCCACGGCACGTCTTCACGAGGATGTGGTTTTTTCCCCCTCTCAAGAAGACATGCCAGAATGTCGCATCACACTGTTCCCCAGGCGGAGGTGGCTCACAAGCTGATGGCCACTTTGGGCTCAGTTTTCCCCCAGGAGCTGGAAGCACAGGCAGTCAGCACTGCAGCCCACCACTGCGCCGGCCAGAGCCTGCCTTGCTGTGCCCACCACCCTGGGCAACAGCATGCTGGTGCTCCAGCTGCCCTGGTGCTGCTGTACCATGCCATGCCATGCCGTGCTGTGCTGTGCCATACCAGGACATAGCAAGGACTCCCTGTGGTGGTGCCCACCTGAGAAAGCTTGCTGGGGACAGCTATGGGGCTGCTCCTGTGGCACAGGCTTACCCCAAGAAAGCCGTGGTGGTTGCCTGGAGAAGTGTGCAGCCTGCAGGCATGGGAGTTTTTTGTGACTCTCTTGGATGTTTGTGCCTGCCTCTGGAAAATGCCACACGCCAGGGACCTTGGGCATTTGGTGCCTGGTTGGAAGATGCAACAATAATATTGGTCAGTGTAGCAAGATAACAGAATAAAATAAACAATCAGCAGGGCAATTTTTTGAGCAGTATTGTCACACGTGTTTTGAGGATTTGCACTGCTGCATTTAAAAATGTGCTTTAGGATTTAAAAAAAAAAAAAAAAGTCTAAATAGAAATATAAACAAACAGAGCTCTCTTAATATCCTCTGGCCTCTCCTGTTTTACCCAGCTGACTATAAGCCTTATCACTGATAAGGCTTATTCCTTTCTTCCTAAGGAGGGAGTCATAATAAGAGAAGAATAAACACTGCCAATCATAGGATTTAAACAGGACATCAGTGACGCTGATAATAGGGCAATATTCTGTGACCCTTCCAAAACCCTGTGGAGAGATGAAACTGAGCGAGGTCTGTAAAAACCTGAGTCTATAGAAACTGCTTGACAAATCTTCCTGAATTTAATAGAGAATGAGGTCTTTTCCCTGGGTTTTTGGCATCATCCCACATTATTCAATAGCGAGGAGATAATTTTGTATTAATTTCTATAGAAGTTTTTCGCAAGAATAAAAACTGCATGTTCTCACGCCGCCACCTGCTCCCCACCACACAAGCTCATTCACATTATCACACCGGTTCAGAGGGGGGACCATAAATATCTCAATATTAAAGAACAAACTTTCTTTCAAATGCTGCTTTCCAAACTGCCTGGGGGTCTGTCGGTTCAGCTGTGGGGTTTGTTAATCAATAGCACCACGCAGTACGCCGTGTCTTTTTGCGTAATTACAGAGTGAAAGCAGACACAGAAAAGAAGCAAGTGGAAGCTATTAATTTTGTAGAATAGGACGTGATTTGTGTTTCAGTTTTTCTTTTCTTCGGTGCAACGGGAAGGAGCTGGAAGAGGAGGTGACAGCAGCAGTTTGGCTGCCCGTCCCCAGGATGCTTGGTTTAATGGGAAGCCTGTGTTTGGACTTTGCTTTCCTGGAGCCCTGAGTAGCTCTGGGCATGCAGAGGCAGAGGGGATGCTGCTGCTCCCCTGGGATGGGGATGTTGGGCAGGGATGGGGCTGAGCTGGGACAGGTTATACTGCAGTTGTGAGCACCAACCTCAGTACCAGTGGGTGCCAAAGCTGTCAGTGATGGTTTGCATGGTAGAGACAGTCTAGAGGAGGAGAAGGTCTTGGAAGCATCTCTACTCTGTGCAGGCTTTTTTAAGCAGCAATAGTAGTAGATGACAGGCTAATGCTGGCAGGATTGAAAGTGGTCAAGGATTACTTTTTTTGTTTAGTTTATGAAGAAGCAGGGGTGGGGAGAAGTCACTTCTCCCTGTTATTTTACTGGGAATATACCAGTGGAGTGGAAGCCTTTGGAAATACAGGAGTTTTGAGACAAGCTATGCTTGCCTGTGTAAAATGCTTGTTAGAGCCTAGACCCTGGCAACAGGTTGTTCTTTGTCTGCTGTTAGGAGACTGGTCCAGAGGGCTGCTGCCCGGTTTGAGTTTGGTGGTCTTTGATGTGACATTTTGAGACAGTTTCCACGGTGTGGTTGCTGCCTGGTCCAGTTCCCCGGGGTGAGTTTGTCCCGAGGGCTCCCAGCACTTCCTAACACCCTGCTGGGACCAGGTTTATTTAACGCTACACTTCTAGAGATGGCTCTGGCCTAGTGCGAGTAGGACTTCTGGACTGCAAGGTATAAGGAAAGGCAATGGGTCCGCTGTTATTAACACTGATAAACCCTTTCTCTGGATAAAAAGAAATCTCCTCTCTCCAGAGTGTAATTCTGAACATCTCATAAACATTACACAGATACAAGACACAGGTATTTATAATCATAAAAAGAAAGAGGGATGCCTGAATATATGGGGGACATGAATCACTCCTAATGCTGGAGGTCGATCCATAATACCTTAAATAAGTACTCTGAGTCCAAGTGCTAATTATCTGCTAATGGGGTATTTGTTCTCCTTCAGTTATGTAAAAGTACACAGCATTCAGCTTAAAGAGTGAGCTTAAACGGCTTTGTACTGGTGGAGAATGAGCAGCCCTGAAGGCTGCTGCCATGGTTTGCCCTGGAGCCCCTTGCTGAGCTCCTGGTGCTACCTTGCCACTGTGCCTCTCCTCTGCCCTCTCCATGCTTCGCCCACTGCCCTTGCCTTTTTAGCTGACTTTCTGGCTCTCTATCTCAACATTATCCTAGTCAGCAACTCTGGCAGAGACGTAAATAAAATTATAATTCCTATATGGTGGGTTTTTTTTTCACGGCGGCTGCTGGTCAGACAGCAGTGAAGATGCCTGTTGAAATACAAGGGAAGCTCCCACCCAAGTAACAAAGCCCCGGAAAGTGAATGAGCTCTTTGATCACAACTCTGGTAAGCAGGGGTCTCAGTGGGCACGGTGAGCTGCTCTCCTGGGGAAAGAGATGCAGTGACCCATCCTCATTGCAGAAACCGCCTTGTCGGAGCTTGGCAAAGCTGAGTTGATGGCGAGGAGTGAGCGAGGGCCAGGGGCTTGTGCTGGAGCCAGCAGATGGAGAGAGACCCCGATGTTCCTCCAATGGCCAGCTCACCCCAGGGCCATCGAGCACCTTGTGTACACTAGGGCTTCACCCTCTTTTAAATAAAATTAATTTGAGAATGTATTTTTCATTCCTTATGTCCTTTGAGAAGCAATACTCTCCAGCGGGGACAAAAGGAACCAGAATAAGTTGATCACAGAGAGATACTTTTTCTGAGCTGTGTTAAAATGAAGGAAACACGATGCTTTCTGATACTAAACATTGCAAGTTATTAAGTAACATTATAATGTTATAAGTTTTCTTTCTGGGAATATTCAAAGAGCAGATGCAGAGCTTGGAAAATTCTCCGAGCTAAAGGTGGTTTTGTCATGAAGCGCGGATCCTCTGCCTGACTCCCACACCGTTTCCTGCAGCATCTAATTGGAACAGAGGCCAAAATGAATACTTTGCTCCGTGAACTCTGGAAAGGGAAAAATACCTGCTTGTATTTGTAGGGTATAGCAGGGCCTGTATCTTTAGCACTGTTATCAGTAATGATTGTTTTCCCGTAACTGTGCAGGGGTGTGTGTGTGCAATTCCTCTACAGATGGGTATTTGGTGATATTTGAGCTAAATTCAGCTCCAGTGTATGATAGTATTTTTCACAAAGTGTCACTAACTGCACCACTTACTCTGCCTTGATTTCAGACTATTGCACATCTTCTTTAACACAAGGAAAAAATGATTGATAGAAGGAAGTGCCATACACAAGTGAAAGGGAATTTAGAATCACCATGGTTCTTAGAGGTGTAGGAATGCTAATGCTGGTGCACATGGCACGCATCCCTGCCGGTGGAACAGGCTTATCACCCTGCTCATAGTAAAATGTGCTTCCCGAGGAAACTTTCCCTTTGTTTTTCAGTGCCCTTGCATAGCATCTCATCTCTTTTCAGTACAACTTCCCAAAGTGTAAACTCAGGCGCTGTGGCTGGATCCTGCCCGCAGACACACCAACGGCTCTTCACATGAAGCCTTTCCTTTCTGTGCATATCCTCCCTCCTGAGCCCCTCTGGTTGCTGCTGCTCTGTAGCCCGACTTTCAGGCTATGTCAGACCTCTCTTATGACTGAAATGTGGGATGCCAGTTATTTATTTATGTAAAGTGTTGGGAGGCATTAACTCAAGAACACCATAGACACTGGGCTGGTATTGTAGTCGGGGCTTTTATTCAGGTTGTCTGATGCGCTGTGGATGCCGCCTGCCTTTGTGTGCTTCAGTCCCATGTTTATCCCGACGATGCCTTTGTGTTCCCTATTTGACATATTTTACTGTAAATAAAGAGCAACACTGTCTTGCAGCTGTATCCACTGTGACATTTGACTCTCTCCTGAATGAGTGCATTGTGCCGTATGCTTTGGAAACATTATCTCCTTTTAAAAACTAATCCAGTCCTTTAATAGTTTCCTGTATGTGTCTGTATTCTTTTGCAGATCTAGAGAGCTAGAGAGCTCAGGTGGTTGCCCATCTCTGACAAACCTCAGCCAGCCTGGTTCCTGCCGTGCTGAGGGTTGGCCAGGGTGGAGGTGCTGTGGGCACCAGGTCTCAGCACAGGTTGATTCCTGTTTGATGTGGTCTTTTTAGCTGCTCCTAAACCCTCTGATCCAACGTGCTGTAAAGCTTTTCCTGGGGCATTAACATTTTGCCAAATTTATGTTAGATATTAAGTAGCATCTCTTAATTAGGTCTATGAGTATGATATTCTTTAAGATTGATTCTGTTACTGGCTGCTCCACAATTAAGAAGATCCTCCCTGTGCTGCCTGGTTATTTGGTGTCCACCAGAGCAGTCCTTTTATGTTCCTCTTTCTGACTTTAGAAAGTTTAAATCCTTTCTGAGGCTGGATTTCTCAAAGCTGGCTTGGTCCATTGGGTGCCTAACTCCCTCAGTCCTTGTTGAACATCCCAGATGTCACCAAGTTTTCATTTTTGCCTTTACACAACGGTGCTATTTTTATGTAACTTGTGATTTCCAACCGGTTCTGAAACTTTCAAATTAATTATGTCTATATATAGAAATATATAGGGTTTCGCTCTCAGCATTGAATGCCAATAAATCTATATGTTATAGAGAGGCTGGTAGTCCTCCTGCCTGCATTTCCCCTAGTAAAGCAGAACCATCGGTTTCCTATAATGCTGCCAGGGTGGAACTACCTGAGATAATATTGTCTGTGCCAGCTCTCTGCCTTACACATAAATCGTTTGGAGAAAACTCAAGCCAAAGTGCTAATATCCTGGATGCTTTCCATCAGGTGTGGAAGCAATAATAGGCTAAGGTAGTGGGATGGCATTGGCACAACCACTTTCCAAAGAGAAAAGAGCTCATTGTTAGTATTGCTGTGGGTAGTATCTTCCTGACAGTGTCATCAAGCTTTAAAGATTACGTTCACCATCTATGCACGTGGCAGAGGAGAGCAGAGCGAAACGAAACAATCATCTCAAGTTAGTTGGCATGAAAAGGGAGTGTGTGTATCTGTTTCCCCCCACGTGAAAAGGGAGCATATTCGTACAAGTGTGGGTCTCCCTGAGGAGGAGCGTGGCAGCCAGAGGAGGGGCAGGGCCCACCGTGTCCCCCCAGATTACGCTTTGGTGCCTCTGTGTCAGCCTCGCGGGACTCAGATGGGAGGTTTGACGGAGCATTTGGTAGATGCTGTGAAGCTGTCGGTTGTCTCCACCAGCAAATCCCATCTTCAGACAAACCACGCTGAGCTCAGGGGGCTCTGCTGCATCTCAGGATTGGTTCCCTCTCACCAGCAGCTGCATTGTGTATAGTATAGGAGCTGTGTCATGTATAATACAGGACAGTGACATCCCCAAAAGGGATTCCAGGCAGAGAATCCAGCATCCGAATTGCCCCAGTGACCTGACGAGATGTGGACATCATCTGGAGCTGCAGCAGGGCTCTTGGTTCTCTCCTGGGGAGAACAGCTCTGCACTTTGGCACTCTTGGCTTTGTGCTCCTATTAAAATTCCCCAGAACAAAAAGGAAAGGCATCTGTGAGAAAACAAGATTGATAATAGATTCAAAATGTATTTTTATTGCATTTTTAAATTACCATAATTAAATTAAATTATTAAATGTATTTTTATTAAATTAGCACACAGGCTGGTGTCATTTGCCTTAAATATTTGAATAAAGCCTGTGAAGTCTTCCCTTGTTATTAGCGCTCTTGGAATGTATCTATTTAAATGACAATGTGAGTTTAAGTTCTGGCATTGGGAAGAGAGCCTGGATGGGTGAACTCTGCATTTCTCTGGGGGGCTCAGCGGGGTGAACGGGGCTTTCTTTGCTCAAGAGCGGCTGCGGGACCGGAGGCTGGGGATCCACATAAACTCTCTGTACATATATCTGGAGGAGATACACAAGCGATGTGTTGTGACAATAGAGCAGCAAAGCATTTAGGCACGTGTTGAAAAACTCTGCGGAACAGAGATGTACTTACAGAGCAGGGCCTGGAGGAAATCTGCGTATTGCTGGGTTTGAAGATAATAGAGAGGGATGAATTAATAATTATATATGTGTGCGCTACATTTAAAGACAGATCTATCTATGTGTTTCATTTTTTTTATGTCAAACTTGCCTTCCTGCTTTCTTTATCTCTGGCTATAGACTGGGTATTCTTCAGCAGATGCCAGCATGGAAAGCAGTGGTTTCAAGGGTGCTGCTGCTTTGACGACTGCTGGGAGAGCGAGCTTGAGCCATTTTCATGGGAGGTGTTCAGCGTACTCCGACCAGGGCTCCGCACCTTGCCAGCAGCTGCTCCAAACCAGGTAGGGGCTTGCAAATAAACCTTCTCACTGCATCTCTGCCAAGAGAAAAGGTAAAAAGAAAAAAAAAACAACAACAAACAAACCACAACAATTAATTAAAAATGAAAATTTATCTATTTTTTTTAGTGACTTGAAAAAAGGGGGGAAGGTGGTAGAAATGGTTCATTTGAATTGTGGCATTTTAAATGGGTTTTAAAAACAGCATAGAATGTGTGGAGGCAGAGGGCTGGATGGCAAAGGGGCTCAGGATGGCAATGGGGTTTGGGAATTACTTGCCAAGTGGAATGTGTAAAAGTAAGGTTGAAATCCCCCCTTTGCCTGATTGCACGGGGATTTGAATTTGGGTCTCTGAACTCCTCTGAGAGTGCCCAACCGCCGGCACATTCTGGGATGAGAATCTGTCCTGCTGAAGCTGCTCTGCTTTGTAAGAATAATTAAATATTCATTGGGCCAGTGAGAGAACAGAAACAATTTGATAGCCTGGGGATTAAGACTCTCCAATAAGATGAGGATACAGGAGTAATTCAGTTCCTGATCCAACTCTAATGCTGAACGGATATAATCCAGGGTCATGCAGACCAAATGTACCAACGATCCTGGTTGTGTTTGTTGGTATATCAATATCACAACATATTCTTTTTTTCCCTTGTCAGCTCTGCTTGTATCTTTACAGAAACTGGTATCGTGCTGCCTTTTGCCATAGGGAATCTCTGTCAACTTAAGAGTTATCCCCATTTTTTTACTGGGATCAGAATCAGGGCCACGGGCTCTTTACCAATCCATCTTTGTCCCGGGTTAGCCTTCCTGAACCCCCAGTTTGACACAGTGCAGTGATGTAGAGGAAGTGTATCTTGATTCTAGCGGTATTACAGGAAACATTTTTTGCTTTATGTCCAGTCTGTGGTGGCAATCTGGGGTCAGACAGTAGGAGGGAACTGTAAAACTTTACTGTGACATTAATAAACCAAATAGTTTCTGTCAAACCTGAAGAAACCAGAAAGTCACCACTAGATATCCGTTCAAATGTGATGCTGTGTTAAGAAAAATCTTCACAGTTCTACACTGAGTTCACTTGGTCGAATGGCAATCTTGTTCTTGAGCTGTATGTGTTTCATTTGGTGTGGGGAGAAAAAAACAGAAGAGAAGAGAGGAACATGTTTTCTGGGTGAAGACCATTAGACCAGTGGTGACTTCTCACAGCCCCTCCAACCCCTCTGATCCAAGCCCGGTGCAGGCCAGGTGGAGCATGAATGGCCAGATCAGGGGTGCTTCTGTCAGGGTTGTTTCCACAGTACCTGCAAATAACACCCACACCCTCAGCATTCCTTCCATTGGAGACACCTTCTCTTTTGATGTCCAGTCTCCTGGCTGTCTGGATGGCACAGGCCCATCACCAGTGTGGGAGAGGATGCTTGGAGATGCGGTTCCTCCTGCTGGGCAGGGCAGGGTACATGAGGTGTTGGAAGTGCCTTGGTCCTCCAAAGTGGGAAAGACTGCGTGAGACCCCCATCTAGGTGGGAGATGAAACTCATCGAGCGTTTATCTTGAGCAGTGTCACTCATGACTTGGCACCGAGCGCTCCGTGGGGTAACAAGTTTAAAAAACACTTAGGATTTTTCTAGAAGAAACCTTCCCAGCAGAGAGGCGCGGGTAACTCCAGCTCCTGCTAAATTTAACACGTTGGGAAAGGCTGAAAGGCAAAGTAAATAAATCTTCC
>VZTM01017866.1:13834-98486 GCA_013400555.1 Jacana jacana | reverse complement strand
GCGAGTTCCCCACGCGGGGCGAATGCCCCGCGTGGGGAACTCGCCCGCCCGCCCGCCGTCCGATTCGGGTGTGCGTGTGGATACCGCGGTGGCGGCCGAGACTCAGTGGCGACACGTGTCGCGATAATTGATGAAAGAAGCCGGGTAGCATCGTTAAGGCGGGGAGGGAGGGAGGGAGGAAAGTTTGGCGGTGATGCTGGGGCGCGGTGGCAAGGAGGAACCGGGAGCACGGCTCGCTTTTTTTTTTTCTTCTTCGCCGGTTAGCTTGAAAATGGATGTTTCTTGATGATTGGGAATGGTAGCGGCGTCTGTTTCCTCCCGCTGTCCAATGCGCGTCAGGGTGGTGAAAGAAGGGGAGAATTAAAGAAGGGATTGGGTAGATGCGGGTCGAAAACTTGCAGAAACAATAGGCAGATTGAGTCAAGAGCTGCGTCGACAAAGGTTAGACCTGAAACTTCGCCTATTCCTCAAGCCGTCCACAGCGATGGGGTGTTTAAAACCTCCTGTTTACCTCCCCAAGAAACCAGCTGCTGGCGAAACGTAAAGGGAGGGCCGGGACCAGCCCCGCGCCGTATCGCACGCCTTGCCAGCTTTTTTGACTTTTTAAGTGAATTGGTGCGTTGAAGAGGGGAAGGCGTGATTTCGGAAGCCTTTCGCTCCCGGCCACGAGGAGGTTTAGCCTGATGTTGGGGATGAGGTTTTATTGTCCTCTGCACAAAGCAGAAGTCGCAAACTCAAGTGGTCTGGGGGCTTTGTTGTAGGAGCACAAAAGGATCGTAACTTTCGATGCCCCTGATGAAACAAGAAGCCTAAAGCGTTTGTAATTAAATAACTTGCGGGTGGACAAAATTAGCATGCGGTTAATCGACCAGCTAAAAGAAGGAGTCGAACCCCATCCAGAGCCATTTTATATTATTTGTGAAATACCCACCGTTTAATAGAACGTTGCAATGTAAGTCCTGTGTGCTTCAAAATGTTTATGAAGTTTTCATAAAGTCGGTCTTTCATCTACAACCCCCTGAATGGTTTTTCCTCCAGACTAACAGTGTCTTTTGGCATTGTGCTGTGGGGCAGGTTTGCAGCGTGGCGTTTTTGACCCTCCGCAATCCCGGACGATCTCTGCTAAAAGGAGCTACTTCAGTAATTGGTAGATGAACGTTACAGTCCGTGGGCAGAAGAAAGGGCAGAGTGAGAGCTATTTCGGGGGGATGCTCTCAAATATGTTGTTTGAAACGAAAAGGAATCACAGTTTGAAAACAGCGGTGCAGGCCTCGGGTCATGACTTTCCTCGGATGAGGGGGATCACATTTAGTGGCCAGGCCTCTGGAGTTTAAAATATTTTTCTGTGCTAGAACGTGGCATTTAACGTCCAGGAAATATTTCTGTGTCAGTGAAAACCTCATTTGCTACTCAAGCTCAGTTAGTAAACATTACCATCTCCTGCCATAACAACATTAGATATTTACCCTTTATTAGTCATTTGTTTTCTACCTTGTTACTTTTTTAGGCAGCAGCATCTCTCACAAAGGGCTTGATACTTTATAATGAAATTTTGATCCTAATTCTAATACAGAACTGATTACTATTTACAAGAGTATTTTTTAATGAATGGAAGCAGGTAACTTACTGGCAAGTCATAGCAAAGAAACATTCCTGTAATGTAGAAATATCTAGAAGGTGTTTGCAACGGTGGGTTAGGTGAAGCCCAGATTTTAAAGATTCTAAATATTTCTGCAGTCTCTAAGCACAAAAAAAAAAAAAAAGGCATTTTTCAGCTTCAGCATAAACTGGCTGTAAATTACAGGTCTTAGCATGAGCTGAGTAACAGGGAGTCTAAGGAATGAGCTGAATCTGGGTGAAATTTTGGATAATAGGAGGCAACTCATATGTGTATGTAGGATAAAGAATTCCTTCCTTTCCTTATCTATCTCATCTGCTTTCAAAAAGTCCATCATATACATTTTGTGATCTGGGGAGCTGGCAACCCAGTAGATTGCCACAGTACACGTTTCCATGGAAATAATTGAGATGTAATAAATAAAGGCACTCTGAGGTCACAGGTTTCCCAATTCAACTGAGAAGAAAACAAGCATAAATTACATGGATGTATGTGTAGCATTTAGGACTTAAAATAATTTACCCTTTTTCTCTTTTCTGTATATTTATTTCACTTGGTATAGCAGCGTTGCTATTTATTAACCGCCACTGAGATTTGAGCATCCTTTTTCATTCAGAAAGATTACGCACTAAAATAGAATCGGTGTGCGCCTGTGATGAAAGGGATTATTCTGCATGCAAAAGGCAAGTGGGCTGCACGGTAACTGGGAGCAATGCTGTCTGAGGTTGAAGAAGAAACCGACTTTGACAGAAGTAGCAAATGTTGACGACTCTTGAGGTGCACGTTATTTAAACCAAAAGTGATTGCAACCCAAAGCGGCGTGCCAGCCGGGCTGCCAGTCGTGTGGCCCCTGTGCTGTGTGATCGGGTCTCAGGTTCAGCCTGGCAGAAACTTGCAGTAATTCCTGCAGCTCTAACTCCAGCAGTAGCCGTGGACCTTCCCCTGATGCGGAATTTTGGATTTGCAATACAATATGCTGATCTGTTCTGGCCATGAGTTTGCGCAAACTTGAAGATGTTAACCTCCTAGCTGGTGGTTGGGGAAAAAGTTCTGCTTGGCTTAAAGGAAGGTTGTTTCAGATCACTGAGGATGGAGTAAAAGTAGGAGGTGTTGAGTCTTTGTTGGCTTACAAATTAAACTCTTCAGTGAGTGTGGTGGTAGCAGTGATGGAGTGAACCATTGGCCTGTTCTGAAGCCCATGAAAGTTAGTTTTCCTCAACGCAGACCCTTCTTTTGCCCCGCTGCCAGCAACCTCATGGGCTGAGGGCCTTATCTGTCATCTGTAGGGAAGAGCAGTACTTTCTTTGGTGTCATTAAAACCACATGGTCTTGAACCCCAGAACCATAACACAGTTGGGAACATCAAAACACACTCTCCATCCCCTGTTGCAAGTGATGAGGAGTGATGTCAACACCAATGTCCTTAAAAGTTTCCTCTGTGCCGCCAGCTCCGGGGACGGCTGGCACCCAGTCTGCTGTGGGGCTGAGGAAGGCAGGGGCTCATCATTCCTGTTGATGAAACTGTAGCTTCTGGCACTACAACCTGGGGCTTTTGGAAGCAGTTGTGCCAAGTGAAGTGCTGAGGTGCTGGTAGCAGTAACTCGTAGGTTTCCAGTCCCGTGTAATTGTAACTGAGGAATTACTCGACTGCAATTTGTGGGGACTTGGGCTCGTGTTGGCACAGGGTTTTGAGCATCAGATGCACTTTGGTTGCTGAATTTGACAGTTGTGCAAATTGCTGTCAGCTTGCAAGGGTATTCTGTGCATAAACGTGCTAGTCAGTAATCAAACTGTTTTGCAAAAGAATGCACTAATTAAGTCTAGATTTGTTATCCTACTTGAAGTTGCAGAATTGCTGTCATATTTTTTTGCTTTCAGTTGGCAAAAAATGCTGATAGAAACTTTTGATTCACACCCTACCTGCCTCATTTGTGTCAGTCAAGAGGAGGAAAGGGGGGTAGCTTGCTACTTCGTTATCTGCAAAGTAAATAAAAATACTTCAACCATTTGCTGAGCTCCAATTAGTTGATTGCTATGAATGATCTTCTTTAAAGGAATGCTGTTTTACCTATCTGCTCATACAAAGGTTTGATTTTTGAATGTCTTGTGAAAAGGATTCTCTTTGTCTTGATTGATGTCAAGAATAAAAGCATGATGGTAATATCCCTTTGAAAGCTATTGTATTGTCAGCTCTGGCTGACAGCAGGAGGCCCTCCTAGTGCTATAGATTAGCGCTGTGAAAACACTGACATTTTCTTTGTTATATTGCTGTTGTTCTGCTTGCAAAGTCAATTATACAATGTCGGAGCTCAGTTACAGAGTTGACTGTGGAAGTAACAATGTCTTTCATACTTGTCTTAAAGATATAATTTTCCTTTTTTCCCAGTTGATAGAGATGAACCTGAAGGTACTGGGAACAGCACATTCTACAAATTAAATTTTGACAAGTATAATCATAATTGCCAAATACAAGAGACTTGTGCGATTATCCTTTAATTTTACAGTTCATTCAAGTTTCGGTGGAATTTTATTGATACAGTGAAAGCAGCAGCTAAAATTGATAAAACTCATATCAAATAAGATTACGCTCTTGATTGTTCTTTATCAAGTGTAGCTTTTGGGGGATTAGGAATAATTGGAGATGTTGGTGTTTCATTGTGGGGCTGGTGCCTTGAGAGCGTTTGAATCCGTGCCGTATACCGAGCACTGCCTTCAGGGATTAGCCTGCAGTTTTTTAATTTTTGCCTGTGTATTTTGCTACAAGCCTAGCAGCCTTCTCCCCTGAACTCTGCAAGTCCCATTTTCCTGCCTTTCTCTCCCTCCGGTATGCTTTCCTGGATGGGATCTGGCTGGTATTTAACTGGTTTTACTGATTGAAACTCCTGCCTGTGTGCAAACACCTCTTAATTGTGGCCTGTTCCCATTGGTCTCGGTGAATATAACGAACAAACGTGGCCAAAAATTGAAAAGAGTGGGAAAGGGAACGCCAAAGGCTTAAAGGTGAGAAAAATAGGGAGAAAATAGAAATTTAGTGATGCTACATCTAAAGCCATCGATGAAAAACAGCTACCACGTAACGGTAGTGACTCTCTGAGAACGCCTCCTGGTTTTTCCCTTCAAAAATATTTGTGTGCCATCAGTGCAAGTCAGGGAACATCATTCACTGCTGAATTGCTTCAGATGACACGTGCAAAAAAATAATCAGAGCACTCTTGTTAGGATGTTAATTGTAGGATTTCTAAATTACCATTATAAACTAATAGAGTAACAAAAGATTCCACAGTTACCAGTAATTTGTCAGGATTTATTTTGTTTTTCTTCAATAATTGAAAATTAATGTCTTGAAGTGAAAGCAGATGTTCATGCCATCCTCTGAATTGGATATAAAAATGATGTTTTGTAGATCTGCTAAGCTTGTGTAAATACAAATTGTCTTATCTCAGACGAAGCTTTGGCTTGGCTTTATCTATTGTTTGGTGCCAAATTAGCATTTAGGTTAAACCTGTGTAAGTGGTTTCAGCCTGGTTTGATTAACTAAGCCAAGTGCTTGGGGCAGCACCCAGTGATCCCTTATTATAGTAAATGTTTCAAAAAATCTACCTGACCTGCTGGCTCTGTGACTGGTGATACTTTCTCACACTGGAGCGTTAACATTAACTTACATTTTTGATAAATGTGCTCTTGATTGTTTACTCTGTTATTTTTACTGAACTGGTCGATTTATGTCTCCCCTCCCCGTTCCAATTTGTGAAATCAGTTTTAGTGCATTATGACACTTGAAAAATGCAAACTACATTTTTTTTAGAAAAAGAAATAATCTCTTGGGCTTTTGTGTATTAGCCTGAAATCTCCAAAATACAATACCTTTCTTCATGTATTATAATATTCTCTTAAACAAAAGATTATTAATTACCCACAACAATTGAACTGTTGTATAAAAATGGCTACCTCAGCCTCTCATCAATCCATCAGCATTCTCCTTTAATGCCTCTGAAAAAGGATGGCTCTTACATTCCCTTGTATCCTAGTAAATGTGCTGGGGTAACGAAATACTAATAATATTAAACCCATTGCAGACTCCTGCTAAATCTTGACTGACAAATGGCGGTGGAGGGGAGGGCCTGGTTCTGGTGTGCGCGTTGGTGGCCACGGACTGGGAGGTTGCGGCGGGGAGGTAGAACCAAGGGAGGACCAGCTCTGAGCTCTCTGTACTGCGTGGGTTTATTCACCATACTTTTCTAGCCCAAATCCTTGTGCATTTTCTTCCCTGGTGTCCATTAGTAAACGCAGAGAGGCTGGGTTCCTTGTTCTCTTAAACCAATAAGGTGATGCGAGTTCTAAGTACCGCATCTTCTGGGCATCACCTGGATGTATGGACACGTGCAGCAGTGAATTAGGGTGGTTTTCCAGAGTCGCTTTATTCTAGGCAGTAGAAGGATGTGCAGAGACTAAATGGTCTCTGGTGGCATTTCCAGCTGCAGAAGGCTCCAGCTTGGACCTCTTGCAAGGGTTGGTTTTCTAAAACGCAAACAAAGGGACCCAATGGGGTTGGAGAGTGGGTGATGCCGTTCGGAACGGGCTCACAAATCTGGTTGCGGTACAGTGAGTTGGTGCATGGCATTAGCTTTCCACTGTATGACTTACTTCGGATAGCGCTGCAATACCCATCTGAATCTAGCGATAAGTAGCTTCATTATATTGTTTGCACTTGCTTAGAAAGAAAACCTTTTCCTTTCTAGCCACAGATTAGGCATCAGAAAGACCAATTTGCAGAGCATGTAAATGCCACTTGTTAATCATATGCAGTACAATTATTAATTTTTTTTTTCCTTTTCCCCCTTGGATGTATTAAGTCAACTTTTTAGCTTTTTATGTAATTGAAATTTGCCCTTTTGTTACCTGGGCATGAATTATTTTTGAAATGTTGTCATTACCCGCCCTGCTGTGAGGTTTATCTCTTCTGTTCATCCTAATTAAATAAAACATACTGTTGTTCTCCAGTCTCATGTTGAAGTGAATTACCTGCCTGAAGGCTCGTGCTGGTGTCGGGCACGCTTGTTGCAGCCGTCGCCGTTGACTAACACATTTACTTTTAGATTTTCATTTCAAAGGGCTCCGTTTGTGCAGTGTGACAGGTGAATGGCGAACGCTTTACAGGACTTTCAAGAGCTGAACAAACAGCAAAGGACTTATTGCTACCGCAGCGGAGCGGCAAGTACAAATGTAAGGCAGCCTTTGTGGCAGAGGAGTGTTTCCTTTGCTGGATAAAGGCCACTCAGGAGACCTGAAGGGCTCGCTTGGGTATGCTGGAGGTGAAATAATCTCGGGCACGGTCTCATTTAAACCCACCCTACCTGCATGTTCTCCTGGGCAATTTCTAGTGGGGTCGATCTCGGCTCTCTTTGTAGCCTCACCCGCAGTCGTGTTCTCCTCGAGCCTGGCGCTGATAGCGAAGGCTGCTTCAGAAGGGTAACAGTTGGAGTTTCTTTACGCAGAAGTTATTTCCAGTTCCTGTTAAAGAAAGTAAACAACGCGTTTGGGTTTTAAAGCAAAGCGGAGGAGAAGGTCCCCGCTTGTAGAGAACCAGTTTGTTTAAGGCTCCGACAGCGCTGGAGAAAGCACGCTGCTCACTAGTGAAATCCTGTTAGGAGTCAAAGTACAAGAGTTAACAAGTTGCGGTGCTCCAGTCTCTGTTGGCTCCTGCTAGGCCCTGGAGGTTTGGTCAAATCTGGCCTAATTCTGCTTTCCAAATATTAAAAAAAAATTACACAGAGGGCAAAAAGACACGTTCTTAATATGCGTATCCTGGGAAAATCCTAAACCAGTAGTTTTACCCCCTCCAGTCCCGAGGCTAATCAAAATTCCTTTGTTTCCACATCTACCATTAAAATATATGCCTCCCTTGGTTTTCTGCTGACTGTGCAACTTTAACCACTCCATTGATTGGACTCACAAAAGCTGTTTCTGGGTTTACATAGCATTCGCCCACAAGTAATTGAGAATTGGGGGTGAGGGTCCAGGCAGCGGCTTCCAACAGGCCTGGAGCTTCAGTTAGCAGCTCTGCCCATTGCTTGATGATCCTCACCTGGCTGAGGTGAGGTTTTTCCTGGGTTACCATTGAGGCGGGTTGGCCAAGCCTCCACCTGGTGATTGCTGGAACTTGCTTTACGTGGTGATGAAGATAAGAAAGACAGACTTGCTGTACCCTTTGAAAGGAGGAGGGTGTTTGGTGCAGTGTGGAGATGAAGCCCTTTGCTGGGTGAACACTTAGGCCCTCCTTTGGCAGTTTTTAGGGTGAGTACAATTTTTTTCCTTGATACTAATTGGAGCTTGATTGGATGTTTAAATGTAAGCCAACAGTGTAATTCCAAGCTCCCTAACCCTGCTGGAGAACTAATGGTTTTAATTGAGATTCCTGTTGGACTGTGAGTAGCCCTAGGCTTATATCAGCTATGGGGGTGAAAGCTCTGTCTTGTTTTGGTGGTAGAGTTTATACTGACCTTAGTGGGGATGGGTCTGTATCCTCATTTCTTGCATTGCAATTGAAAAAGCCAAGAGAAGCAAAGAGACTCAATGGGAGTAGTCGTTTAGTACCCAGTGCTGCAGAAAACATCTCCTGTTTCTTCTGCTGGTTCTGGGAGACTGCTGCTGGGTGCTGGGTGTATTTCTGGGGGAGCACTGGGCAGGCTCAAGGCACAGAGGATGCATCAGCGTGGTGGGAGCTCCCTGATGGTGCTGCAGGCAACCCAAGAGACTTGGGTTGTGTTTAACATCAGTTAAAGCAAGCAGGTAAAGGCTTATGTAAGCAAAATCGGGGACAGGTGACTGAAAGAACACAGGATCCCAGTCAAAATTAGAAAACTAAAAGGAGGTAGAAAAAACACATGGTGGAAGAATGAACTTAATACTTGGGGAAGCAGAAATACTGAACAGAAAAAGGTGGAAATCTGTTGCTGGTATTTGAGTGTGGAGGGGGTCTGATGATTAGATGTGAAGCTTTGTCACAGAGGATTACTTACCTAGAGCTGCATCTGTATTATTTTTAACGTTTAGTTTAAAGACAGAGAAGGAATGGATCTGAAATGTGACTTCAGCTCCATGGAAAAGGGTATGCTTAAGTATAAGCAGAAACTAAACCACTAGAAATGTGAAACACCTAAATAAAGTAGCTTTTCCGTTCTTACTAGACAGTGGCAGTGCTTTCATGCCTGTAAGGGTATATTTGTTGTGGTTTATAGTTGTTTTCTGTTTAATATAGAGAAATTTGAGGATGACTGTGATTGCAATCATTAATTCTGGAAGTTTCAACTATCATGTTTGTGGCAGCATCTGGACTTGGCCTGTGAGGACTCTTAAATGTTTAGGGTTTGGGAGGGAAGAGGAGGTCAGGGTGGTAGCTGCAAAAAGTAGGCTTTCCATACTTCTTATATGAATGGACAGAAATATATATGATACACATTCGTGTGTATGTGAAAGAAGGCCCAGAGGAATAGGTGGTCTCTTTTGTTTGACCAACTAACATGGTTGCAAAATGCAAGGAAGAAATTTTCCTGATGCACAAGCCTACCCTCTGCTCTGAAAAAAGGCAGCAGCCCTCTGGCTGGTTTGTTTGATAGGTAAATGCAGCTTTGCTTTGATTTACTTATTCAAGCTCTTACTCAGATTTCTCTTGCTTCATTAGATTACTCACATGAGTAAAGATATACTGGATTACATAGTGATGCCAAGCTTGTATATTATTTATTGCTGAATTCTGTGGATGCATTTCAGTCAGGTAATTTGCTCGTGGCCTCCTTTATTTCTAGGAAAATGGCATGCCTTGCCCTTCATAATTTCTTTGCTTTTACTGACCAGACTGTTCCCCCAGAGGGCATGTGGGATGTGGCAGAGTATTGAAAATACTGGGATGGAGAAGTAGAGAAGGAGGGCTGTGTGTGAATTGCACTTTATTTATGTTTCTGCTAGATTTATACAGCAAAAATGATGTGTTTCTGGAGGTGATACTTTGTGGGGAATGTAGTAGGCAACTCTGAGTGAGAAAGTTGTTACCTTGAGATGATTTCTTTTTTTGAAGATAAGGAAGTTCTTTCAGTCTAATTCTGAGCATCCTTTAGGACTGTGGTACAATATACGAAGAGCCATTTTAAAATGAAACAGTGAGTACTTATTTTCAGACCTTGTACCGAGCCTTGCCTGATGCTGGGGTATGAACCCACTGACTTGATTCCCCTCACTTCAAGGGTGTTTTCTTTCCAAAATTCTTTCCTGTTTGATAACAGATAAGTGAGATTTGTTCTAAAGCTCCCGTTTGGTTTATTTTGATTACCTTAATGCTCAATGTCTTAAATGCTCAACAGAGAGCTTCTGTTTTTATTCTACTTGACGTATGTAAATTCAGTAGTAAAACTTTAACTTAAAGGTGAGGGTCTGAGGAAAAATTAAAAACCAAAGCTATGATGCACCCCTGAGAGGAGCTTGGCCAGAGCGGTGGTGTGACTGGTTTCCAGCACACCGAGGGGTGCCACGGGGCCCTGCCGGCGGAGCTGCCAAGGCTGCACAGCTGGGCATCCCGGGCGGCAGCAGGAGCTGCTGCTCCAGCAACCTGGGGGGACAAACTCCCTCTGCAAATGGCAGAAAGATGCCACTTCAGTGGTGGGGCTGTTAGTGACAGGCCGGTCTCCTGCAAGTGGGGGTTGGTGGGACCCTCTGCCACCCACTGGGAATTCACCCAAAGACCAGATATATATTTTCATAAAGACGTATCTCGGCTATGACTTTTTTCCTCTTTGCCAGTGGGTCTGTGTTCAAAATGTGGCTCCAAAGAAAATGCATAGAAAAATGAGCTTTTAATTTGTCCCCTGCTGCTGAACCACCCTGTCCTCCTTGAGATGCCAAGTTGTAAATGAGGTTTTTGTATCCCCACACACGGCCATCCAAAAAATGTTCTGTGTGTCATAGCTGTCAGTGGCACAGCTGAAGATATCAGACCGGTGGCTTAAACCCTGCTGCTGTCTGATTGGCACGAGTAAAGCCAACACAGCACAGAACCTCAGCAAACAAAAAGGCAAGTAGAGAAACTGTTGTCTCCAGTGGCTTGGGAGGTCCTGGTTGCCTCCAGAACAGGGGCTGCTCGAAGCTTTCTGCCCAGCAGTGTTGAGAAAAAAGGAAGCAAAATTCTCTCTTTACTATCACTTGGAGTGCTGTTGGAAAGCTCCCTTTGAATTAATCATCTTACAACCAATGTGGCTTTCTTTTTTTTTATTTTAACACATCTTATTTTGGAGAATAAGACTTTCCTGGCCGTACATTCTATGGCCTCTTCCACCATGTGTATTTGTCTGAGCACTGGGAAGAGCAGGTGTCCCATCTGACAAGTGCAGCTTGTCAGCTAGCAAACCTCAAACCCCCTAACAAAAGCTTGTCTTGAGGTAGAAGTTGAGAACCTTTGATTTTTTTAACTTTATGGGCAGATGATGGTGAGCTGAAGGAAAACCAGCCCGTCTGTGGGGCCGGCTGGGAATCTGGCTGTTCCCAGTGCCCCTCTGCCCAAGGAGAGCAGCCACTGCTGTTACAGCTGCCCCAGCCAGGGAGGGGCAGCCATCCTTCACCATGGTATTAGAGTGCCTGAATCCATTAGGCAGCTGAAAATTTAATAATAGTAGGAAATAATCCTGTCTTACGTGAAGATATTACTGTGTACTGTATTCAGCCTTCCAATATCTGAAGGAAGCCTACAGGAGAGCTGGAGGGGGACTTTTTGTCAGGAAGCATAGTGACAGGACAAGGGGTAATGGCTTTAAATTGGAAGACAGGACATCTAGATTAGGTACCAGAAGGGAATTCTTTGCTGTGAGGATGGTGAGGCACTGGGACAGGTTGTCCAGAGAAGCTGTGGCTACCCCATCCCTGGAGGGGTTCAAGGTCAGGCTGGATGGGGCTTTGAGCAACCTGGTCTGGAGGGAGGTGTCCCTGTCCAGGGCAGGGGGGTTGGAACTGGATGATCTTTAAGGTCCCTTCCACCTCCAATCATTCTATAATTGTATAACTAAGCTTGTGACACTGTCCTCTATGTTTACCTTCACTCCTGTTTTCTTCCTGACATCTGTAGCCTGTGAACGTGTCAGTGGAGTCACTGTAGCAGCTCTACTTACCTTCCCACATCTCTCCTACCTTGGAGTTTGGGAAGCTTGAGAGTGCTTTGCTTTGAAGGAATATCTACAGGTAGGTTTCCTCCCCAGGTGGAAGCTTCTTTACTGGTTTTTCCTCCCTTGACTCTTTGCTGGTTTTGCTCCTGGCAGTTACAGAGAACATAACAATAATGTTGGAGTGTGTTAGAGCTCCTTGGGTCAGTTGTGACTCTGGGGAGAGAAGCAGGAGACAGCCTGTCTGTGGGGTGGTGTGCTTGGAGTCCAGCCTTGCCCACCACTAAGCTCACGGTGGTGCCTGCCAGGCAATGACAAGGTAGAATAGTCCAGCTGCTTTAGGAAGCTGAAGGCTGTTGGTGCTCTTACTAGAGGAAATTTATCTGTTCTTCTGTCTTTCTTGCTGTGTATTGCTGGCTTGGCTTGATTTTCTTTTACTGGCACATCCCAACAGGTTTGTTTTCTTCTGGAGATCTTTTTAATTCCATGTTGCCATGTTGGAAAAGCACACACCAGCCCCAGGGTGAAACAGTCTGCTCATTGGTGTATGTTAAACCCCACCACCCTGGAAGAGAGCGTGGGGGTGAGTCCTGGTTGATTCGGGACTGCTGTTACCTGATGTGCAGCCTGTGGAACAGTCTTTTGCTGCCTGGCACAGTCCTGTGGCTGTGCCTGCTGCTGCTTGAGATGAGGGCTGATCTGATGGGTTTTGCTCTCCCTCTGTTTCTGGCTCCTTGTCTTGCTGTCTATCTAGCAAAGGACTCCCAGGACCTGATTTTACCCACCAGAAAAGTAACCTTCTATCTCTCTGCTGGCTGCGGACAGGTCTGGTGTATGTTGGTGCAGGGCAAGTCTTCTCAGTAGTGTTTGAGGGCCATCGGCTTGGGTCAAATCTTTCTGAAAAGAGCCTCTCCCGGGGAGGCTGAATTGTGGCTGCTCACATGGGATGTGGCTGTGGGTCTGCATCTGTAGTGGGCCAATGGGCAGGTGGCAAAATCTCTGCCCATGTGTCCAAGAAATGACTGTTGTTGAAGCAAATGCTCAGCTTTGTTGTGAAGCAAAGGATGGAAAACCACATGAGTACAGCTTGAAGTGACAAAGAATAGACTCAAGTGATGAGGAAGTGATGAGGAATAGACTCAAGCTTCACAACTGCTTGCTGGTCTCCCATTTGCACGTGCATTGTGTGTCCCTGTAGAGGTGTGTGCTGTGGAGTGCTCTGTGGTGTCCCACTGCGGTGGCTGGGTGCTGCTCCTCATGCCTCTCTGGACGGGGATCCCAGCTGTGTGAGTGGCTGTGATTTGAAAGCACTGTGAAGCAGAGTGTGAGCTTGTGCTGTGGGGAAGAGGGAAGGCACCCAGAGATTGGAGTTCAGTCAGGGTTTTCACTGCTTCTGTGCTGGGGGAACTTGCTGGCAGCAGCCTTGCATGAGGCAGCATTGCTAGGGAACAACTATTCTTCTCTATTCTAACATAGTAGAGATAATGCCACTAAGAAATTAGATGATGTATCTCAAGAGAAAAGGAGATTTGTTTTTCTGCTTTTAGCTCGCACTATAGGCTGTGTCACCATAGGGCGCATGTCACCGAGTGGGTGCTCCTGCTAATCCTGCCACATAAATGCCAGCTGGTCACTTGGCAGATGCTGGTCTGACTCCTGCGCTTGGATGATGGAAGATATGATGGTAAATCCCAGGTGATTTTGGCTGCTTTGTACAGTCTTTTTTTTGTTTGTTTGTTTTTCTTTGGGGTGAATTCTGACTGGGTGACTCAAATATTGCTGTGTTCTGTGATCTCACGTGTAGGCTGGCTCACGTTTCTGGAGCTGTAACATAGCGATGACTTTGGTGAGGACAAAGCCTCTGCTGCCCTGAACACCCAGTGTCCTTGGGCCCACCCAGCCGGTGGCTGGCCTGGCCTTTAATGTGGCGGTGGCTTGTGTGTGTTCGTGTTCTTCTCTAGATTTATTTCTGATGTGGCAAATTCTGATGGCTTTCCCTGCTGGGAAGGGCTATTTTCTCTCTCTACCTTTTTGCTTGGTTTTAGTCATAGGAAGGAAAAGAATTGGCTGTTTGCCAAGGAATTAAAAAAAAACACAACAAACCAACCAACAAACAAAACCCCAAAGCAACCACAACACTGTACCTTTTCTTGACTTTAAAAAGAATTTCCTCAGATTTAACTACTGATATCCTTTTCTTAGGAGGAGCTTGTGATTCGATGTTAAACCAATAGCACAGCAAAGAATAAAATAGGGTTGTTTCTTGTGTGTTTTCCTATTTATTATTAATCTTTTTCAGATTTGGGAAGGCATTGTGGTGTGAAAATATGAAGAAATGTCTCATATAAAGGAATAAAAGAGAGTAAGATCTTTAAATAACTCAGCATGTTTGTGCAATAGCATTGGTTTGGGCTGCAGTCTGGGCTCTCAAACAACCTTACTTTTAAAAAGCTTTAAATTTTATAAATATTTCTGTCTGTCTTTCTCTCTTTTGCAATACCTAACATACAGTGTCTGTTCTGCTGTTAACTCCCTGATGCAGAATTCCTAAGTTTGGGCTAATAGAAAATTTGGAGGATTCTTCATTATCTGAACCTCTTGAGAAATACCAAATATGTTCCAGTAATTGTGGTGTAGTACAACAGGGAGTCACACTGGCAGTTTGTTGGAAAGGGTTTTTCCTGTAGTTATGAAAACCATACAACTATTAAAATCCCCAAAACTGAAACCGTGGGGATTACTCATATACTTACAGTTAAGCGCATGCCTAAAGGTAGATATATGCAGCGTGTGGTTTTGACTTGTGTTTGATTCCTAGCTTGAGAATATCAGAAAAAATAAAATAAAGATTCCTCAATCACTTCAGGCTGGTGCAGCCTTTTCATTCTGTGTGTACGCAGCTGCAGCGTGCTGGCGGGTGGCTCGCGACAGAGGCACCTAGGTTGGCTATAAAGCTAATTATTGACCCTAAAGACTGAAAAGTTTGCAAAATATTAGCATACTCCAGGCTGGTAGGAAAGATTTGCAGTCAGATTTTTCCTCTTCTGCCACAGGTCCTCGATGAGTGTGCATGTCTCACTTAATCCCTCCCTCCCCCCCAGTATTTTCCATCTTGGTTGTATGCAAAGAAGGCATAAAATTTGTCCCTTGGAGAGCAGAGCGAATTTATTAAACATCTTGAGGTGCTTGGTAGGTAAAAGGGGACTGGAACACCAATATTAAAGTTCAGGTTGAAACGACCACAAAACAAACCCCAATATTACATCTTCCCCATTTTAGAAGATGTTTTAGAGACTAGAATTGAAAAGAAAAACTAGAAAGTGCTGGTTGTGGCTTTATAGCTGCAACGCAGGGACTCTTGTCCTTGCTGGGCAATACTTTACCAAGAAGGCGCTGCTTGCCTTGCCCTTCTCTCTGCAAGGCAGCAATCACACCTCTCTGCCTTTTTTTTAGTTTCTCTCTTAAAAACTTCCTTTGAGTACTTCTTGTGTGTGACGTTCTCTTGGAAAACACTGGCATGTACCTGTGAGTGTGCTGATGCCTCGCCCTAAGGCGTTCGGTAGCATACCTGTTCTTCTTAAGAAATGTGTCTTGTGTCTGAGAAACTGTCTGAAATTGTTTAGAGCCAGAATTTGGAAATATGCAGGTTGTGGAATATAACTAATACCAAAATGTTTTTGTTGCACTGCTTTAAAGAAAATCCATTTGTGCTGTATCAATATGTGGGGGAATTTAATTTTACAAACAGTCCCAGTCACTTTGTAGAAAAATACAAGGCGGTACATAAACTCATTTCAGACACTACTTATTCTACCGTGTCCCATTAGTCGATGTTTACACAGCACTTTGAAAATGTAAAGCGCTATATAAGTGCTTATTATTACTACGTTATTATTATTCTCCCTCTTGAAAAAAGACCCTCCAGGGAGAGGGAGACTTGCTTTGCATTTCATCTGAAGCACAGATCCCACAAGAAATATACCCGTTTGTTTTGGTTTTTACATTCTTCCCTCCCCACTTCCACCATCCTGGAAAAAAAAAAAAAAGCATTATGTTTTAGAGATTAGAACTCTTATTTAGTTTGTGCTTGGTAACTACACCAAGGAGAATGTTATTTGGAGGCATATAAAAACTGGAATAAAAAGCTATTTTAAGATGTGTGCAATAAATTGGATCGCTGCCCTGGTCTCAGCCCCTGTGGTCTGTGGGTGCCGCAGAGGCGTCTCGCCCCAGCCTGGGCACGGAGGGATAAACAGGAGCTGGTGGCGATGCCCTTTGGTGGGGTCCTCCTGCCTGGCCCATCTGCCAGTATGGGCCCAAGGACAAAAACCGCTGAGCGAAGGGAGTGCAGGGACAGTGCCAGCAAAGCCTTAGAAGAATTTCCTTCCTAGAGAGAGAGAGAGAGGAAGCACTACAAGTTTTTCTGTGGTATCAGAGCTATTGTTGTTCCTGTTAAAGAAAAACTCGTCAATGCCATGTCTCCTTTATGCTCTTGAAACAGCAGCCTGTATAACTGTGGGAGAACAAGATTTCAGTTTAAGTTATTTTAACCCCCTTTATCGTGAGCAGGACTTTTAATGAGCAATGCTAACCATTCGCATCCTGAAATTTGAGAGTGATTCCCTGTGCCTCTACATTAAATACTGTGGTATAGCATAGTTGAGCTGTAATCCCGGCTGATGAAATTCAGAGTTATTTTTGCCTTGATGCACTCAAACTTGAATTGTAAGTTCGGGATGTGGTAACCATAAGCCTTCTTTGAGTATGTTGAGGAACATCTCACTCTTCCTGGAGTTGCACTGTTCTCCAGTGCTCCAGTCCCTGCATGGCTCCATACTGGGCTCTCCTTGATGCTCTGCTTTCAGCATTCCCTGCCCATTGATGCTGTCAACTGTGTTTTGGGAAGAGATGCAGAGGAACCGGAAACACACCTCAAAATGTGCAGGATGGGAGACCCTAAAGATGTTTATTACAGAACAACCTTAGTTTTGTCACCAGATTCAGCTCTTGGTTATGGCACCACACATGATCACTAAATAATGAGGTCATATGCACTGTTTCAGCTTGGTTTCCAGCAGAAATGGGGTTTTATGCAGCCATCCTTATCTGTGTGTGTGTGTTTGTGTCCTCTGATGGTGGCTCAGTCTGAACTGGTGTCCTCCAGCTGTGACAGGGGGTGGCTGTCGCTGGTAGCTGTGGTCCCAAACCTCTATAAGCAGTGTCAGGGTGAAAAAAGGCAGAACTCTCTGAAATAGGCTGGGAAGGCTTTGGGAAACACTGAGCAGCCCGTGCAGGCCAGTGCTTTCATTTCATGGCTGTGGGAGAGGCTGGGAGTGGGGATGTAGTGACAGGTTGGGCCAGTCCCAGTTATGTTCAGAGCTCCCTTTCCTTTGTTCATTTAAAGTGGTTAATTGTTCAGTGGTGTGACTGACCACATTGACAGTACCTGGTAAAGCTGAAGCATAAATATGGTTATTATTCTGTAAAGAGTTCAACAGCCTTTTTACTACAGGATGGGTTAGTTTCAAGAGAGGAGGCCATGAGGCTGTGGGGAGGTGCAGGGCAGGGATTGGGCTGGCTTTGGCTGGGGAGTAGCAAGGGATGGGAAGGACTTAGTCTCTCATGTTTCATCCCTCCCAAAACTGCCAGTCCTGAAACAACTGCCCAGGAAATCGGCCGTGGGTGAGATTTGCTCTGTTCAGTGCCTGGGGACTCATCAGTGTTGGGAAGGTAGTGGGACAGGTTGGCACGGCCTTGCATCCCTCCCTGCTTCGTTCTTTTCTAAATAGCAATTATTATGGGGGTGGAAAAGTGTAAGTTTTTATAGCCTGGAAGCTTAAATTCCAAATGAATGCTAGTTAACTTGGGCACCCTGGATTGTTTGACTGATTGTGGATGAATGCCCTGAGCCTGGGGCAGCAGTAGGTGTATGTACTTGATACAGTTGAAAAGGACAAAAATTCCACAACTTTTTTTGCCTCTTGTAGTCCAAGCCGTGCTAAACTTGTAGAAACCTTGTCAGTGAGATAAGACAAGACAGTAAGACACCTTGTCAGCTCTGGGTGATGCCAAGCATAACCTGTGAGTGATGGAGGGTAATTCCTATGTCCTGCAGAAGAGTTGGTGTAACTGGAAAAACTCCAGAGAGGTCAAACTTGCCAGCTGTGCCCTAGCAAAGAGAGTTAACTGTTATGGAAGTGAAGGTCATCAGACCTCCATGCTTGTTGTGTTTCCTTGTCAGCACTTGTCCCCTATGCTTGGTGTCGTTTATTTGACTTGTGTTTCAATGACAGACACACCAAAATGGAAATGAAGGTGCCAGTCATTTGCCCTCATTGTGGTATAAATTATGGGGTAACAGAAGTGGGGATCAGCCTTGGGGCAGCGCTGTGGGATGCGGGATCACAGGGGGTAGGCCAAGAGGAAATGACCTTAAGTTGTGCCAGGGGAGGTTCAGATTGGATATCAGGGAAAAATGAACTGAAAGGGTTCTTAAGCCTTGGAAAGGGCTGCCCAGGGAAGGGGTTGAGGTACCATCCCTGGAGGTAGCTGGGTTAACACAGTGCTCAGTGATGTGGTTTAGTGATGGGTGGTTGTTTTTTATTAGAGTTAGTTTGATGGTTGGACTAGATGATCTCAAAGGTCCTTTCTAACATAGACGATTCTGTGGGGTGGGTGTCACTGGCACCCCTGTGTCCCAACATGGGAGGACAGGGGATGTCCCACTCTGCCTGCATGCATACATACCAGGTAAACCCCAAACACATGCAGGAACAAAGATGCTCCAGAAACACAACTGGTTTGTGCGGAGGCAAGGGAGAGCAAGCACGTGCAGAAAATTAAGCACGGCTGCCTATTTTGGCCACTGAGCCTTGGCCATCATCAGCCACACGTGGCCGTGCCCCGGAGGCTGTCGGGCAGGGGGCCGGCTCCCAGGCTGGCCCCCGCGGTGGGCTGCACGAACAGCCTGGGGCTGGGCAGATGGCTCCCTCCTGGCCGTGGGGGCCCCGCTCTTCTGGGAACGAGCCCCGCTGAGACTGCAACAACAGCAACCCGGGAGCCAGGCAGATGGTCTACTGGCGGCCGCCAGGATAATTGCATCAGCTGGTTACTTCTGCAGCCAGCGGAGCCTCCTATTTGTACTGCTCTGAAATGATCCTGGGCTTTTTTTTTTCCCCTCCTTTTTTCCCTCCCTTCCCTGCCTTGTTTAAATTTATGTATTTTTTGGGAGGGGTGGGGTGAGGCCAGGGGGTGGCCATCTGCCGGAGGGGGTTGATGGTGGGGTTTGGAGGAGCTGCCAGCAGCCACCCGAATGGGTGAGGGGACTGCAGCGGCCTCCTGCTCCTGCACTGCCTGTGTCGCTCTGGGCTCGAATGATGTTGCAAAGAGAAGAGCTGGACCAGCGTGACCCTTTCCAGCCTCGGTGGTGCACTGCAGTCTCAATCCATGTGTGCTGTGCCTGCTAGCCTCTACCTAAATTGCTCCACATACCCAAACCGCTGCTCCCGGGTGCGTGCCAGCCCGGGGTCTGAATAATGCAGCAAACCCCCTCAGGTCCCATCTCTCTGCCTCCTCCTCCCTGGTTGGGAGCACCTCAGCGCTGCTGCTGCAGGAAGGCTGCTGAGATGTCTGCTAGCAGATGCTGGGGCTGCTGTGCCACCCTCGCTCCTCCTTTTGGGCTCTTGTGACACAGACAAAAGATCTGCCTGTTCCTGTCGGGATCTCTTCTGTTTATGGGGATTGCTGACGTGTGCGCTCATCTGACTTTCTACACTGCAGAATATTTGTGGATGGTAGGCAAAGGTGTCCTGGAGATGGCTGGTGGTGTGTCATGTCCTGTCCCCCGCCTTCCCACCCCAGTTGGTTCCCAGGGTCTCTGGTCCTCTTGTGTCTTGCTTCAGGCTCGGCAGAAAAGGTGCAGGGAGTGATGAAGTGGCGCCTGCTGTTTGCTTGGGTTTATTCACTCTGGTTTTAGCTCTCAGCATGGCACAGGTAGTTGCAGTAGAGCTGATCCCAACTTACTGCTGACCCAGAGGTCCTGTAATCCCTAATAGCAGTAGGATTAGATTTTGTCCAGCCAAGTCCTCCTTTCCTTCTTTAGTATTTTTATTTTTTCCCCTTTGCAACACTACGCCCCAGCCTGCCTCTTGCCTTGGCCCTTGCCTGGTTACTCGAGCTCCCAAGAAAACCTTGCCGTTCTTTTGGAAGAAGCCCCACCAAAACCTGGCCCTCCCCTCTCTGCCATCCTCCCTGTCCCGTTGCCCTTTTCTGTGCATGAGATTGGTTTTACTGCCGTAAGTCTGTTGGGCTTTTTTGTGCCCACTGCTCTCGTTAAGCAGATGAGATCTCTTGCCTTGCTTTCTGGATGCAGAACTGATTTCTGTGATGGTAATTTTAGGACTCTGGTAGGTCCTAAAATTACCTAGGGGACGGATCAGACTCTTCCACTGGTGTGAATGCTGCAAAATTGCTGGAGTTCAGCTGGTCTGGGGTGCGATGCTGCTAGTCCTGAGCTTCCCCTTCCACTTTCCAAGAGGGACAGGACATGGGAATGCACTGTGGGCTCTCAGAGCCCTGGGTGAAGTTTACCTTTGCAATCGGAGGGGGGACTGCCCAACCTTTGTGCAGGTTCAGTCCCTACAGTGCTGTGGTGGGTTTGGTTAGTGGTGCAGTGACACCCATGTGGTCTGTGACAGTCTTTACCTGCCATAAGCTCCAAACACGCAGCTGCTGATGTTGAACCGAAACTTTGCAAATCTCCCACTGAGCTCTTCAGGATCGGTTCTTGTGTAGCCTTATTTTTTCTTTAGAGATTGTAGGTGTGCGTAATTATATGTGTTTTTGAAAGCTCTAACTATGCCTCATTTAAACTTCTGCAAACATCTTTGTGAGGCCAATTAAACGCTCGCAGAAGAAAACGATCAAAAAATGAAATGGGGAAATGTGCGTTTACCCAGCTAGAGCTCGCAGGCCAAGCAAAATGTTATGTTAGCCCAACAAATGGGTTATTCAAGCAAAGTTCTACCAAGACAAACATAGGAGAGTCAAGGGTAAGTGAGTTTTGAAGCAATAAGGGATGTGACCCTCTCCAGTTCAGTTCTCAGTATTGCACAGGTTGAGAAGATGCAGCTAATTAAAGGTCTACTTGAAAGTGGCTTTGGGAAGACTCAGAAAAAATCTAGTCTGAGCCAGATTTCTCAAGTACTCTTCCCCAAAATTCAGTTTGGGGTCTTAACCTCTGTATCACTGGGTTCTTTTATTTACATGTATTTACTTGAGTGTTGCAGAAGTCAGTACCAATGGAGTCAGTGCAGCTCAACAAGAGGGAGGGATGTGTTATTGTACCCTCGGAAGGCGCTGGGGAGGGTATTTTCTCCTTTGGTCACGACTGTGGAGCTCCTGCCTCTGTGGCACTTGGGGACCTTGTGCCAGCAGGGCTGGGGCACAGCGAGGTCCCTTTCCTGTGCTGTCCCGGGGGCGGTGGCAGCACTGAGCAGGACATGCCAGCTGGGTGCTGGGGTGGGTGGTGTGACAGCACGAGGGTGTTTGGAGAGAAACTGCACAAATGCAGCCCTAGGCGTGTCACCTTAACTGCGCTTCAAGGAACTGGCTCTGCTGCACTGAATTTAATTCCCTTGAATTTCCATCCAAGTTAAAAGCAAAACTCGTCAGAGACCGGATTGGGCCCGGTGTGTTTGCAGTCTCTGCTGATCAAAAGCAATGCTCCGTTTCTAATTTGAGAAGGACCTTTTCTTTTTTCTTTTTTTTTTTTTAAAGTCGTTTAAAACAAGAGGAAACTGTCACATCCTGAGTGACATCCTGTGTGATACGGCAGTGCTCTTACTGCTCAGTGATCAGAATTTCAGCTGAGGGAATGAAATCCAATCCATGTAAAAATGTATTTGCTTTGTGCAATCTTGTAGTATCGTACAAGCTATTTTCTGATGGTAAAATGCAAATCTAAAATCTATATCCAAGTGAACAAAAAGATTAATTAAATTAGTTGTCTGGAGGAAATACAGAGGATGCTGAGCTATTGATTTGATTTTTAGTAAATTTGTTTTAATATGCGAGATTACATTTTTAATACTTGAAATTATCACGGTGTTTCACAGTGCCGTTAATTATTTCTCAAATTGTATTTTGTTCGAGGCTGCTAATTCGGTATCCGCTGCTGCCTGGCTGCTGACCTGCGTTCTGCTCTTTGAAGTGCCCTCAACTTGCAGGGAGCTCGCTGCTGCCTGAGCTGTCCATCCCCACCAAGCACCTTTGGGTGCTGCTCGTTTTAATTAACATTTACTTGGCTTGTTGTTGCTGAAGGGTTTAGGCAAATGTCTGTCCTGGGGAGGGTGTGGTACAGGTAGCTATGGCATGAACTCCAAGCATATCCAAAGGAATGACAGCAAATTTCCTGCCCATCCCACCCAGGAGCAGGGTAATTTTGTTGGGATTTTTTAGGAGCCGTGTGCTGTGCATAGCTTCCCTGGCTTGGGGAGGCTTCACTGGTGCCTCCTAAAGGGTCTGCACTAGGAGGAAGTCAACAATTTGCTCCCCTGCCCACCAGTGAGGGCTATGGTGTTGGCAGTGTGGCCTGTCAGGTGGGAGCTGGTGGCGGCACATAGGGCCTTCTATCTTTGTATGCCATGCTGGGAAAGATCTGCCCAGCAGCCCCATTTGCTCGTTCTTACGTGGTATAAGTGGCCAAAGTGGCAGAGAGGGAACAAATGGGAGTTCTGGTATCCTGGTAAAATGCTATGGGGCTGACAAACCGTGCCCTCCCTGCCTGACAAGCTCTTCCCCAGAGCTGGGAAGAGGTGTTCAGCCCGCACCATACTAGTGCTGTGTTGCTGCCTGGGTGTAAAGCAAGGAGGACCCTGGCCGTAGGGGACATGCGCACCCCGCAGCAGCCCCTGCTGTCCTGGGGACCTTGGTGTCTGCAGCACCCCTACATACAGGGCTGGGCCGGAGGCACAGGGAGGGACGTACTTCCCTAACACAAGTGAGTGCGTCAAACCAAAGGTGTTTATTTAAACAATGCTGACCTAAAAAGAGCAAGATTTTATGAAGGTAGTATGTTTACTGACTCCTTAGCTGTGCTTGGTACTGCTGGAGCCTCATGTGCTGGCTTTGGCTGTGACACTTGCCAGTGACCGTGGGCCTATGAGATGGCCTTCAGCGTCATCATCCTGAGGAAGGAAAGGCACCATGTAAAACTAATTCTACTCTGCCCGCAGCATCAGGGGGTGATTTACTCCATCTTCAGTATTTGGAAGTCAAACTTAACGTACCTTATCTATCTTCATTAACTTCCTAACTAATTTACTAGCTTTTAAACCTAAATAGATCTGTTATGGTGTGTATTTGTACTGCTGATGGAAATCTGGCAGTATAGTTAATTTTTCTGCTCTATACTCAACACTAAGCTGCTGTATGCCTTAAAACACCTGGAGAACACAAACCAGCCTTTTAGAAACATGCTGAATAATGCTTTATTGAGATAAAGAGGGCAATGAAAGGGAAGAGGAAGATGCTGCCCTTCTGGGTACTAGTACCCATGTTAATATGGGTGCCGATGAGTGTGTGTGCTAACCCATGATGCTGGGTATTTGCTGGGGTGGTGGCACGGTTGGGTTTTTTACGGGCTCTGGCTGTGAATATGCAGGGGAGGAAACACTGAGAAGGTGGGATGCTGAGCGGTCCCTGCTGTCTGGTGGCTGTCCCTGTGGCACCTCCTGCCCGTCACAAACAGGGTCCTATGCCTGCTCCTGCCTGGGCACAGCAGTGCTGGGCTCTTTCTTCCAGCAGTTTGGTTTCAGCACAGCAAAGCCTACCTGCTGGGGAGCAATGAAAGGGGATTTTTTAAAAGTTGCAAACATGGCTGTTTGTAGTTTGAGGTATTTGGGTACTTATTTATTATTTATCACTTCTTGTCTGTTAAAGTGTATGTTTATCAGGGTAGGGTGGAGAATCACTGGAAACAGTATTGCAACTCCTGAAGAGCAGTATTTTTAAAGCCTTCAGTTGTCAAAACAGGGCAATGTGGAAAAATCTGTCTGCCCCAGGTGACCATCCTGCCTTGCCACAGTGACACACAAACCCCGAGCTGTAAATTTGGGTGAAAATGGTCCTTTGGCCAGTTCCAGCCTCTTCCTGGCAGGACCTGCAGTATTCAGTGACTATTCCTCTGGAAAAGCAGTCTGTGTAGCCAGGAACTGACTTAATTTTTAAAAAGTGTTAAATGACAGCATGAAATGCACTTGTCAAATAGAACAGTTAAATAGAATCCTGGATCAGATGGTCCCTGCTAAAAATAAAGAGGCTGCCGATATGCATGCAAACATACATATACACAGGCAGATGTTTATGCTGCGTCTGAAATACTGCACTGAAGGTACACATCTGTGTGTGAATCTGTGATATCTCCTGGAGCAAACCCCAAACACATCTATAAGTACATTCTGTTTCCAAGTGCTTGGTTGGAGAGAGCACTAAGCTGATGTATGTTAGAAAAAGAATCTCTGAATGCTTAGCACAAGAAATATCAATGTTTGGGATAAACTTAGCTGTGATAGCAATTCTGTTCTCTAAGATACTGTGAAAATGGCCAGTGAAAGCTTTGATGTCTAAAAATGGTCCATGCCTTCTGTGCACATGTTGTCACCGTCGCTCTTGAGCATCTCATCTTTGCCCTTTCCTCACCTTGTGCCAGACACATGGACAAATGCAATGACCATTGCTCAGGAGCAGTAATGTTCCATAGGTGTGTGTAGGTGAAGGGGTGCTATGAAGGTTATATCTTTCTCAGATTTGCGTGTTTAAATGTAGATCTTTCTCCAAAAAAAAAGACCTTTCTCCAAAAGTTCACTTCTCCTTTGGGGTTCTTACTCCTCATAGTGCAGCCACTACATCATGGATAAGTGTGGCTGAGTGGTCAGAAAGTGTATTCCCTGTTCTTGTCAAATACACAAATGTTAGATTTAATTAAATGAGAAGTAACTTTTCTTATGAGGTAGCTAGGTGTCCAGAAACAGAAAGACTTCAGGGTTAAGTTTAAGCTAAACTGTCAGTGTTGGAGAGATGATTGTATTTGGGCTCTTTTAACTTCTAAAGCCAAAAAGAAAAAGTAAAAAAAAGATCTTGTTAGACTGAGTTTCTCGCTCGGTGCTGAGTTTTCTGCCATCACATCCTCATAGGGATCCCCTGGGCAGGACCTGCCCCTGCGAAGGACTTCAGTGTCCCCACGGAGCACAAACATATCCTGTGGGGTGCTGGCAGTCAGGGCACCTCACCCACTGGCCAGAGACCCTCTGCTCCGGAGACCACCAGGATCAGAAGGTCTAAACCCACCACCTGGTAAGCAGGTGAAGGTCTGTAATGGTTACGTGCTTCTACCTCCTCAGCGGGCTCTTAGGAAAAGCTGAAATCAGCCTAATGAGGGTGGGCAACCAGGAGCTGCCTCTGGGAGGCAGTGGGAGGATCTGAGCTGGTAAACAATTTCAACAGGATAAACACATCACTTTCTATCAGTCTCTTCTCATTTGGGAGCAGGCCTGTCTTTTCTCCCCTCAATTAAGCTCAATTAAGTGTAGAGAGACAAAAATCCATGTTTTTCCTCTTAAAAGTAACAGAATAAAATGAGGTGAATAGGCAATCTCTTATGTTTCCTGTCTGCCCCGTGGGATGCTTTCAGAAAACTTTCTTAAAGTACCTATAAGCTGCTTTCCAACTCCCTGGCAAACTATTTCACTTTTCTAGCTCTCCAGCTTTATTCAGTTTGAATATTTGTTCTCATTTCAGTCGATATAACTGTAAAAAGACTGCTTTGAAACCATGTCCTTTCTGGCAGATTTGAAATAAATGATATCCAATCCCTATTAGGATAAAAATAAAATAATCTTGAGTTACATATGTGAATGGGACCCCGAGGTTTAGGGAAATGCAGAGTGGCAGGAGGCCATGGCATAAATCGTTGGAGATTAACTCGGTGCTGTGTACTTAGAGTTGAATATTTTGTGAGCGTGCGGATCCTATAGCTTGATTAAAGCTCTACATTATAGCCTGTGAATGCAGAGTTAGTGTTAATAGCTGGGATAGAACAAGATGTTTCTAGCTCTGCTTTTTTCAACAGTGCAGTGAAAATTCTCCTAATGTTTTGTTACTGCAAAAGTTGTGTGATTATTTTTTTTCTTTCTCATTAAATTTCTGTGCCGTTGCCGCCCTCTCCCCCAGCGGCGGTGTTGAATCTTGTTTTATAACAGAAGGATCATTATGTATAATCAAGCAATTTAAACAAATGATCTCTTAGTTCAAGGAGATATATACTATAATATAAACGTGCCGCAATGAAAAGCTGTTGTTGAGAGCACACTGCGCTGTGTTCCTGGGCTACTACAAGCTTTCTCATTCTGGTTTTGAACACGGCCCCGGCTGCCAGAGCTTTGGGGTTTTTCACTGCTCACCAACCTGTTGGCTGGTGCTTGGATGACGGCAGAACAGTGACGGACACCACGGAGTATTAAAGCCGTCTTGTTTCCAAGTAAAGTTGACTGGAAACTGAAGTTAACTGTCTGTCTCTGAGTACTGTGGTACTACAACCCCAACCCCAGCCTTGTCAGCACACTTGGAGGGATCAAAGCCGTGTAGCTAATGACACTTCAGAAGGTGTTACTGCCTATGAAGCAAGTTGTGGGTGATTATATTCAAGCGGTGCAGACACAAGGTATGTTAAAGATGGCACTTTGCTGCTGCTGAAGCAAAGGAGTTGGTTTGTTTGGGTTTTTTTTAAAGGTATGACTTCAGCTATAGACTTGGAAAAATGGTAGGTGGGTTTCTTCAGGGGTGTGTGATGTTCGGGGTGGGAAGCAAAAATGTTTGGGGGAAAAGTCATTCCTGTGCTCGTCTGGGGCTGCCTGTGGTGGGACATCAAAGGTGTGGGGAAGGAAGGGTGAAGCTGGAACGGGGAAGGTGGGAGTGAGCCCCTCTGCCTACTGCCAGCCCTGGAGTTGCTTCTCAAATTCTCCCTTCCCCTTTCGGTTCTTTCAGAGTGTGAGTTATGTTTCTGCGGGTACCCTGTAAGTGTTTGGGCTGTACGTATCCTGGGGCTGCTCTTACGATCTTGTTACTTCCATGTAAATTAGTGATGAGTCTGGTTAGAAGAGAAGGGTTTGCTCCACAGTCCACTGACTGCAATAGCCCAGAAACAGGGGTCTTTTTTAAAACAATCTCTGGGTTCAGCTGAGTGGGTGGAAGTGTGGTGTTTTAGGATGCGCATTGTGGTTTTACACAGCATCTATCACTTAAGCACAGATGTGAGAGAGAATAATGTATAGATTTATTGTTTTAATTCAACATTGCTTTAACTTATTTAAAATGCAAGTGCATAGATTTTTTTTTTTTTAATGAGTATTTGTAGAACACTAATTTGAAAGAGCAAAAGATGAGTCTTTTTTTTCAAAATTTAAGGAAATAGAGCAAATGTCAGCTCTTTCTGGTGTTTGTCACCGTGGGAAGACAAATAGATGTGCAGACTTGAGCACATTCTGCTGTGGTTCCTTCAACAGGAGCTGCTTCTGTGTCTTATTTTTTAAAAATTGGCTAGTAACTCTTTGCCAAAACCAAAAAATCTTAAGTAGGACTTAAAATATTTGATAATGTTAAATGTCTTGAAGCTTTCTGATTCCTCCTATGTTGGAACTATCGGTGAGCAGTCGTGGAGGCTGCATGACCAGTGTGAGCAGTCAGAAATGCTGACAAGCCCTGCCTTGGTGTCAGGCTGTCTGTTGGCATGTGTGAGAAGTGGGCAAGTGCGATTTTGGCCATATTTGAAGTAAAATATTCCCAGTTTATCTGAAAGGATGTGAAAGAACACATCCCACTCCCCTGAATTTGAATGAAAGGTAGGATTTTGGTAATCTGCAAGGTGGAGAACTTCCAAACTTCCACCTTGAGGGATGCTCAGGGTTGTCAATCCAGAGCCAGTGTGGTAAGTAGAGCCATTGTAAAGAGCCTGCTCTCAAGGTACCAGTGCTAACTGGTTCACGAGAAGGCCAGTGGTGGCTGGTGCTCAAGGGCTAACATGGTCAGGTGCGAGCTCAAGTCTCCCTGAGTGTAGTAGAATTACAATGATAATTTCATGTGTTTAGAAGAAATGGCTGTCTGCTGCTTCCCAGACAGAGACTATCACAAGGCCTTGTCTTAACAAAAAATTATGGTCTCGCATTTTTAGAGAAAACACTTGCATGATGGAGGAGAAAGGACATCTGCGCCTCTATCGATTACAGGGTTGGCTTTCTGATCAACAGGAAGTTTTACGTATGCTTGAGTGATGTTCACCTTAACAGCCCATCCTTGAAACCAGTCAGCACTATTACCAGAACACCGTGGTGTCAGTAACTCATACTGAAGGGATGTCAGCAGAATACCTCCTCTCTACAGTATTGCTGCTTGGGCAGTTTGTTTGTCAGTGTGACTTGGAGTTGTTTCTGTACCCTTGCATGCACAGCCAAAGCCTGCCTGCATCGTGAAGCAAGCCCGAGTAAGCATGGACCCAGCACGGGCACAGCTTTTATTTACTACAGAATTATGTAATTCTATGAGGAAATCAGCAGAACAACAGAGAAATCTCATTAAGGCAAGATACAAGTGTGGATAGGAAATATATTCAGATGTCACAAAAATTTGTAGAGGAGCTCTGCTTTGCTGACCCATTGGCTATGGGTGAAGTTTGCCTGGGAAAAAGCATTAGTTCAGCTAAGTAACCTTGTTTGCCTCAAGTGTAAATTAATTATCTGAGCATTTTTATAGTGGTTAGAGTGGGAGGTAGTTGTGTGTTTTGGAAGGTAGGACCTTCTGTGCACTACTCTGGCTTTGAGAGAGATCCTTGCAGATTATAGGAAGCCGTAACTGAAACCTCAAACGTGAGGGAACTCATTTTTTGCACAGCAAAATGGGCAGCGCAGTTACAGTTTGAGTGTGAACAACCTTGCATCTGCCTGTGGTTCTGACATAGGAAGTTTCGTCTGAGTGTCACTTCGTAACACCTATTATGGTGCCTTTTATTTAGGGGAGTGGGGGTCATTTTCATTCTTCTTTCAAGTCTCGTTCATTTAGTCCGCTGAACTTTAAATACAGACCTCGATGCAAGTTGTATTTCTTTAGGGAAACTTCTGTCAACGTGCTGGCTTGAGCTGCGTGTGGAAATCCCCACGCCCCGTTTCCCAGGCTTAGCAGTACTTCGAGGAGACAGGACTTACGGTTTTGGCAGGCTTCCTCCCGACAGAAGACCAGAAATCAAAACAGGCGAATAAATATGACAAGGAAACGTTGCAGAACACAAAGCCCTGACAGGAGCACTTGTCAGAGAGGAGCAGACACAATATAATTTGCCTCCAAGTAAAGATGGTTTCAGCTAATGTTATTCCCCGTGGTCTCTGTCCGTAGAATAGAGATTTTTAGCAGCTCTAGAGGCAGAGGCGGGAAGGGCCGGCAGCCTTACGAAGGGGCGTGAGGGTGGTTGCTCATGCCCTCCGTGCCACCTTTGTTTCTACAGATGGTTTCAGAGTTCCTGTCCTGAGCATTACATTGACTCTTAAACAGGGCCATTTCTTTCTATATCCCAGCTGCACGCGTGGCCCGTTCGTTCCCTCCTCTCTCCCAAATACCTGTAAAAAATGGGCACTGGTGAGGCCATCCAGATGTACTCACCTGGCTCCACACCTGCGTTTCCACACAATGGTTGAAGGAGTGCCCATCCCCTGTAGCTGCCACAGATGCATGCCCTTACACAAGCACACGTGTACAAGCACGCGTGCACTTACACAAGCGTGTAGGTGCTGGGTGTTTGCAGAAGGGACACAACCATGCGGTAAAACCAGCTAAAAGCCTCCACGTTTGCCTGGAAGGCTCTGCAGGCTCCTCGAGGAGAGGTTTGCTCAGGCTTGGGTTTAGTTTTGCTTTGGTTGCAGCATCCCTGAATATTCACTGGTGGTGGAGAGCAAGATAAGTACGTGTCCCTTCAGCGTTTTATGAAACAAAGTAATGCAGATATCTATAAGTGAGACATGACATGAAGCGTACAGATAGTAAGTTTGGAATAGTTCTGGGAGTTAAGAATTTACATGTCTTTATTAATTATTAGATGTTATTAGTGAGTGACTAAGGAACTGGGAAGCTCTAAGCGTTCTTTTGAAGTAGTGTACCCAAATTAGGCTAAATAAATAAATAAGTCTAAAAATGTCGGGGAATGTCTGCTCTAATGAATTTTCTAAATACACAAATCACACTTATTAAATCAGTGGATCTTTTAACTGTAAAAATATTATTACTGTTACACTGGGGAAATCCATTCAGAATTATAAAATATTTGGAAACTATGTTCATTTCAGTGCAAAGATTGTAAGTTTAATAGGAGTGAAAAGAACAAAAAAAGGCTTGGGGATAAAGTTTAAAAAGTCAGCTTTCCCCCTTCCTTTGTAGGTGTGCCAGCTTTCAATAAGAGCTGCGCTCCCCTTTTAGTCTTGTTTAAAATAAACTCCATGTATAAGGAGATGTTGAAATTTATTTATGGTATGTTAGCACTAAGGACAGGTTGTTAAGGGGTCATAAAAAATATCAGTTTGCACTTTATGGTGGCCCAGTTAGTTTTCCCGCAAATTAAATTTGAGGCACATATATGATATATACAACTTTCTCTCCTTCGTTGTAATTTCTCTTGCATTAATGCAGCCAGCAAAGCCTGGCTTCCCAGAAGGAAGGATCTCAGCTGGAGCATTTCCCTTGACCCGTGTGACCAAACTGGGCAGTAGGGAAGTGTGGGGGTACCTACGCTTGGGGAGCGTGGAGCATCCGCTCATGGGGGTTGTTCCGTGTGACCGAGGAAACTCCTCTCGTGGTGAAGAAGGCAGGCTGATTTGCTGGATTTTCCATGCTTTACAGCTGCTTTTATGTGTCCTTTTATCTATAACTCACTTCATGGTATGTATTTTATACCATTTTGTGTGGTACTTCATCAAAGTGTCTCGGCTTGTGTACAAATAAGACAGGCTTTCCTCTTAGTATTTAAGAGGCAGTACAGAAGAGTATATTGTTTTATTATTAAAATTCAATTTATGAACCAGAAATGATCACAGATGCAAATTTATACTTTGTGCCTTTTTTTTTTTCCTTAATAAGAATATGTATATTTTCATCTGGGGAGAAAGCAGCATTAAAATGAGCGAGCCTGGGGAGTATTGCCACACACACACACACTCAGGCATACGCTGGCGTGCACAAAAGCGGGGCAGCGAGCTGTTTGCTCGAGAAACAAACTCCTACAAACAGCCCTGGAAAACCCCTGCTCGTTACCTCGGGGGAAGCTGGAGCCCTCCTTGTGCGGCCCCGCCACGGCGGCAAAGCGAGTGCACGGACAGCCCGGCTAAGGCTTTTGGAAATCTGGAGCTTTCCTATTGGGACCGGCATCCTAAGAGGAGGGAAAATGGGGGGGGGGGGTAACTCCACTCACCAGATGATGAGTTTTTTTTCCAAGCCCTCACAGCTCTAATTAAAATGGCTGGTCAGGAAAAGCCTCCTCTCTTTTCCTTTTCCTGTGCTACCTACGCTGCAAGCGCAGCTCACCGCCGAGAAAACTTCCACCTTCGAAGCAGTAAAAATCAGTGTTGTGGGTTTTGTTTTTTTCTTTTAAGGCTGAGGTGTAAAAATCTGCTCAAAGACAATTATTTATTTATTTTCAGCTGTGATTAATGGCCTTGGGTGCTGAATGGGGTGTGTGTGGAGGGGAGCGTGATGCTAAACAAAGTGTTGGGTACAGCAGCTCTGCTCCTGCTGCCGCTCGCAGCAGCGGGCAGGAGGGCTTCAGGCATAACACAGGAAAAGCTACTTGGAAGAATTACGAACTAAGAGACTTAAACATGTGTAAGAGTAGAGGTTTTTTGTATGTTTTACCATTTCATCAGCGACCCTCAAGCTAGTTGCTGCTGTTTAAGTAATTTTCTATTCTTTTTATCACGTTTGCAAGTGTGGCTGTTTCATGCATGTTAAACTCTCCACCTTGAACCTAAGCCTGAAAAAACTTGCCTCCCTCATCTGGGACAGCTCAGAATGGAGGCTGATGACACCATCACGCTTGATCCACGTGAAATGGGAGATGTTGCATCTGCTTCTGTTGGGTCTGGATGAAATCCATAGTGGGAAAAATGGCTGTGAAGTGGTACTTTGATTTAGAGTGATGCTGAGATGAGCTGTGGAGCATTGAGTCCTGACGGCAGCTCCTTGCTGAAGGTAAGGAAAAGGAAGAGGCCTCTTGCTGTCCGTGGCAGGAGGATCTGGCTCTTGGTCTGACCGTAGCAGTTGGGACAGTGAATGGGGGTTTTGTGAGCTTTTTACTACAGAATGGATGGTTGGTTGGATGCTTTTGACTAAGCAGAACAAAGAAGGGTGTTAGCAGTGGGGAGCAGCCTGAGGTAGGGTGTGCTCATTCTGCTGGTGCATGTAAAACTCTTCATGCGATTTACCAGAGCAAGAGGTAGCATAAGGAGTTACAGACTCAGTGCCCATCTGCAGACCCTAGTTCTCTACTTCTGTTCTTCCCTGGTTTGATTCCTGCTTCCCTGTAAAAGTTTATCTAAATTACCTTCAGAATATTCCCCTTTATTGGTGGTGTTAGTCACTGTTAGATGCTAACCTTTCAGCATCCTCATTAGCTGCCTCGGGACAGGGCCAGCACATGTAAATTATTTTATTAGGTATCCCCTTTACAGGGAAACTATAGCCCTAATGTAAAAATAGTGTGCTTTCCTGTCTGTTTTTTTCTGGGTTTTTTTTGTTTCTCTTTTCTCCTGGAGAAGCAAAGCATGCAATAAATCTGATTTGGTGAGACCTGCATCCCCTGTGCAAAGCCCGATGATTGAACCTCATGGTACTTCAGCTTCATTCTGAAACCGCATTTTACTGCAGCCATTTTTCTCTCTCTTTTTTATGTTCAGGAACCAATACAGGCCTTTCTGGCATCCCTTTGTACCATCCCTCCAGCTGAACTCTGCCATGTCCACTTTGTCTCTGGCAACTGCAGCTCTCTGCCCTCTTCCAACGCAGAGCCCCGTGTCCCATGTCTCTGCAAAGACTGTCTTAGGTGATATCCAAGACTCGTGTGCTGTCACACACCAGGTGTCTGTGCTCAGAGGCACATGGGTGGTAGCGGAGCCCTCACTCGTACAACTTTTGCTCACAGATTTTGGAGTAAGGTGTAAAAAATTGCAAGTATTTGAGTAGCAGCTTGGTCTTTGTACTTGCTGACCCACCTCTGGTCTTTCCCTTCTTGTGGTCTCCTGCGTTATTGTCTTGTCTTGGGGTAACTTCAACCTGCTTGTGGCAGATTTAGCAGAGCAAGGGATCGTTTCACAACTTGCAAGTCCAGCTCATGGAATTAAAGTCTTGGCCATGAATTGTAGGTGTGTTAATTCCCCCTTTCTCTACCTTCCTTGTTTCGGTTTGTTAGGATTTCAACACCTATGTGTTTGTCATCCCACACCATTCCAGATGGAGCAAGAATATTTAAACTTTCAGTTGCTGAAGTAAAATACATGCTTTTATGAGCAACGTGGGGAATGCCAGATTCACCTGTTTTGTTTCACTTGAGCTTTAAAATGCCTGTTTACTTGTAGTAGATCTATTTTTGAAAGAAGGTGCAAACACTATGGTGACAGTTGCCTTAGAAATGCATATAATAATGCAGGGAGGAGCATACACACAGGCGGCTGATGTTTGCCACCCCCTGTCCAAGTCCATAGGAGCTGGCCACCCTATACCCTATGTCCTTGTGCACCTCCACTTCTCTCCCCACCTCTCTGCTCTCTGCCCCATGCCTCGTGCCCTTGCCCCACTGGAGCTGGGGTGGTGTGGGCTGGGGCTCAGCCTGCCTGTGGGAAGTGAGGGTAGGAACCCTGGATGCTCTTGACCATTTCCAGTGGGGCTTATCGCAGATAATGGATCTGTAGCATATCAGTGGAAGCTTTCTGCTGGGCATGGATGGGCCGTTGGTGGGATGGGATGGGTCCCTTGGGCTGGGTGGGATGTTCGCCACCAGCCTTGTGACCAGGCAAAGTCCAGGCAGAAAAAGTGGAAGGATTGCTGAACTCCAGTCCCCTTCTTGCATTTTTTGAGGTGGAAACAACAACCAGAAACAACCATTATGGAAAGAGATTTTTGTCCAAAACGGCAGGTGCCCCCCTGTACTGGGGATGCAGGGAGGTGGCACAACCCAATGCAGGGCAGAGGGACTGACAGCATACCCGATGGAGGGGGCTGTTTCAGTTTTAGATGCCCCATGTCTCATCAGGAAGAATGTTCCCTGTGCTAGGCATTGCTGGGGTGGTTTGGCACCAGAGTACTGGGAAAATGTGGTTCTCGTGCAGGGCTGAGGTGCTGCTGCTGTGGGTCTCATACATGGCACAGGGCAGGGGCCTTCTCAACCAGGTGCCTCTTCCATGTCAGCCTCTAAATTCCTGAACATTTAACAAATTAAATACTGTGTATTGCAATTAAAAGGGTGTGTGTGTGGGTTATCCACCCTGCCCTCTGGGGATTAACCTTCAGTGAGAATGTATAGAACCCTCAGGAGCAGTATTTATTCCTACTCCATAATGTGAAGTATGGAAAAGGGGCGTCTGCAGGCTGGGTTTGAAGAACTATAAGCTTAATGTATTGCGTGCATGAGGCGTTGATCTTGAGAGCAACCTGAAACATTGGCTGCATTTTATTACACCGTGCTCTCGTATTTATTTACATAATAGATTTTGATGGGAAATACCTGTCTCCAGTGGAGCCCGTGAATTAGAAACACAAAACCTAAATATGAGCACTGGGAATAAAGACACTCTGGCTTGTGAACCAGGTGTGCGGTCCGTGGGAAGGGCTCTGATTAGCCGCTCTCTGTGTCCTATGGTCTTTCTCGTCTTGAGGAGATGAGATTTTTATTGACAACGGTGCCTTTCTGCAGTTGCAGTTACGTGAAGTTTCGCTGGGGCGGTAGAAGAGGCAGGCCCCTTTGCTGCACGCAGATTTACTGTGCAAGTTTAAGCTAATGGCTACTTATCAGGCAGGCTGTAGTTGGTGATCGTCCATCATTTGCTCATTAAACAGTGTATCTAAGTGATTCTCATTTCCTCCCTGCCATGTCTGGAAAGGAGGAAACTAGACACATTATGATGGAATATTAATGTCCTGGAGGATTTAGTCACCCATAATTAGATCTCCTTTGCATAAACCTGCTAGTGCTACCTTATTTTGTTGTTTGTCTTGTTCTCCTTAATCACCTTCAAATCTTTTTCTGTTCCTGTCTTTTTTTTTTCCAGTTTTCCTTTGTAATTCTGTCTCACCCTTTCTTCTCCCTCCCCCCCCCCTTTTTTTTTATTCTTTTTTTTTCTTCCTCCTGACCTAGAGAGCACAGCAGTCTGGGTTTCCCCACTCCTCCCTCCTTCACACAAAAAGGCAGACTTTGCCAGCAAAACCTGGAGCCTCTGCCAAGCCCTGTTACTGACTTTGGAGAAAGCAGCTAGAGAACTTGTGCAAATTTAGGTTCTGAACTAGCTAAGTAAGCCATGTCAGTAAACCCCCTTGTCTTACTCCCTGGCCTGCTGGCCTGTGAAAGGCCTAATATATAATGGTCCTATTTAAGGTGGAAAAAACCCTCCTGGCCAAGGGCCACCGATGGCTGAATCGGCCTCGCATTAGGGAGAGAACAGGGAGGTGGCTCTGGAACTGCTCTTGGGATCTGTGGGGGACCATGTGCGTTTCCCGGGGGTTAGAGCATGGTGACGAATATGCTGTCACCTCTCTGGGGGTGCCCTGCTGTCCCAGGGCTCCCTTCCAGTGATCACCAGGGAAAAAAAAAAAAGGCAAAGTGTTACTAAAGGTAAATGGAAGTGATCACACAAACAAGCAAAATTATCTGGTAAACACAGGGAGACCTGGCAGCCATCCTCCATCCTCCTGCAAAGTTGGTTTTCCAAAGGGAGTAAATTGGCTCGGATGGCTGGTATAAAGCACCCCCAGCTGCTTCTGCCGGGTACCTTTGTGCTCCCCATGATGCTGGTGGGGAGTTTTTCCCTTTCCTTTTACCTGCAGTGTGCAATAAATGCGCTGGGGTACGTTCTCAGGCACTCATTCCCCATACGCTGGGAGAGCCCCACAAAACTTCCTGTTTTCCTGCCGAGTGTGAAGGTTTTCCTCTGCACAGGGGTGGGAGAAAGCCCCAGCCAGGGGACAGAGGCAGGCAGCCCTGTCCCTGGGGGGTCAGTGTGCTCTGGCTGGGGGGGGCTGGCTCAGCACCCTGCTGCACTGCAGGGCAGGGGGATGCAGCTCTGCTGCAGCAGCACTTCATTTAAAAACAAAAACAAAACCAAACAAAACCAAAAACCAAACAAACCACAAATGTGACCCTTTTTAATACTGCTGCTTTCCTCTGCTGCCCTTCTGCACATTTTTGTGCCTTGCAGACTTTTGTCTCGTTGCTATTAGGAGGTGGAGAATCTAGCAGGGAATGTCTAAGCAGGAGAAAGGGAAAGCCGTGTGCCCAGCTGGGATCTAATCTGAACAGAAGAGGCTAGCTGGCTTTTGCTCAAAGTAGCCATTTCCAAACTTTTTCCCTATTACTTGTTTTTTTTTTTTTTTCTTTTTTCTCCTGTTTGCTGGTTTTGTTAGCAGCTCCTGGTGCTGGGCAGGACCATACACCTCTGAGCAGAGGCATCCTGCCCCTTCTCCTCATCTTTCCGACTGAGGAACAAGCCCATCCCCAGCTCCTCAAAGGACAGACTCTAGATGTGCCTGGGAAATACCAGGCTATTTAAAGTGTAAAGATTGTTAACATCTTTTGTCCTGCTGCCATGCCAAGCAGCTGGAAGCTGGCTAACTTACAATCTGTAGTCCACAAAGTTTTTTGAGCATCCTCGGCTCCCTTTTGACTTTGTGGAAATGGAAGCTGCTCTGCATTTTGCAGGATTAAGAGGGCTCTCTCAAATCCCAGGCTGCCAGTGCGGTGGGATGAGTCGCGGGGGATGAATGACGGTCAGACGGGGCTATTCTGTGTCTTGGGCTGATTCGGGAGCGTGTAATTTCATGTGATGGGAGGGACCGAGCAAAGGCTGGGTAGGACAGCACAGAGACGTGCGCCTGAAAGGCAGCAAAGATTACAGAAGATCACAGAGCTCTTGCTTGTGAATACCTACAGTCAGGTCAGGGAAAATACGTGATTATTGTGTGTCTGGCTTACAATGCGGATCGGTGCTAGAGTATTTCTCTAGAGAGAAAGCCGTGGATCTAGACATGCACGTTACAAGCTGATACACAGGCATTGGCAAGATTTCCCCAGTTTTATCTGAGAGCATTCTGTCACCAACAAAATCTGACAAAATCCTCCAAACTAAAAAGTGGCACCGATGTTTTCTGCACTCAAACTGCTCTCTATGTGGTGTCTTCAAAGGTTGCTCGTGGGTGAGGGAGCAGCTCTTGGTAACAGCCCTGATTCAGGACAGTTCCCCCATCAGCTGGGGACTTGCTTGATACCCGATGTATTTCTCAGCGGTTTCCCAAACTGTCACAGTTCCTGACATTTTAGTTAGCATCCTATGGAGTTTTTATATTATGGGAAGTGTTAAACTGGTCCTTGTGGTCCTTGAAACCTATATAATAGGATAAGGGAGCAAACACATGCCATCTGAATTACTGAGGGGCTGTTGCTCACTTGTAAAGCTTGATTGCATCTAGAAATCAACATTTGGTTCGGAACCGTCTTACTTTGATAAGGTTAACTTCTTTCCTGGGAGTGATAAAGTGTTAAATAAGCACTGTGACTGTGAATGGAGTTCAGGTAATGGTAGCCCCATAAATAGATGTTCTGACTCTTAGGGGAATGGATACCGAATCCTTTCAGAAGTTTCTCTGAGCACAAAGAACTGAAGTCTTTGAGCCTGCAGCACTCGTGTCCTAGCAATTAAATAAGCATCCTTGGAGAACATCTGAGATGAGCGGGCAAAGTGCAAATATTTGGGGTGTGTGTGAGGGAGTGCTGTGTTGTGATGTTGCCATTGCCCAGTTCCTCCCCACATCAGCCCTGTCCCCTGCTCTGGCTCTTGCATTTGGGCCCCACAATGAGTTGGAGCAGAACAGAGGCCTTCTCCAGGTCTGACAGCAATGAATCCTTCTGTGCTGGGGCGGAACTGGGGGGTGGAAGCAGGCATATGTCCTCCTCCTGCCAGCCAACTCCTCCCTGCCCCAGACCATGGGTGGCTGGTTCACAAGGTTATTCATCTTTGAGCTGACTAGCAAAGAAACATTTTCTATGCTGCCAGACCAAGGCTATTCTCCAGTCAAACCTAATCTTCAAGGGCTTCAACTTCATAGATGCCTCCAGATTTCACCACCAAATGGAACAGCTGTTGGAGCAGGCACTTTCTTTAGTGAGTTTCCTAGAACTGTCTCATCATCACCTTCAAGGATGCAATGAAGAACGTCTCTTCGTTTCCAGTATTTTATCTCTGTGCTGGCAAATACTATGGACCACTTGCAAAAGCGAAGGGAAAAAATGTTAATGCCTTAAAAAATAGAGGCTTAGTGGTGTGAGTGTTGACACCAGGTTTTAATACCTCACACTGAAACTGTTTCTTGCCTGTCCTTTTTTGTCACCAACTGTGTAGTGAAGTTGGCACAGGGAGATGTGCACCTTCTTCATTCGTGCACAATGATGCACCATGGGTGCCATTCTGCAGATGACACGTGGAGCAGAGTGGGACCAAACGGTCCTCTTGCTGTATTGTCTCTGTATTACTGAAGGAGTAAAAGTCCACTTTCCCAAAACACTTCAGAATGATCATTCCTGCAGCCACACAACAAAACAGGGGGAGAAAATGGGGATGAATTTGTGAAGGAAAACAGCAAGTACACACCAAAAACTTGTGAAGTGCAGTTGTGAACATTCTCCCCAAAGCTCAACATGAGTGATTTTGGGTGTCTTCATTTTCAGTGTGAAAGGTCTCCAAAATTTTGTGAAATGCTGAGCCTTCACCATTATGTCACCAGGGCTCCTGTGAAGTGAGTAGAGCTGATGCGAGATCTCTAGTTGCTATGTAAGATCTCTTGTCTGACTGCAATTGTGCTGCTGTTTCCTGTGGTATTCCTAAGCTGCAGAGTGTTTCAGGTTCATGGCTGACTCCTGCCCATGCTGAACACCCGTGCCATGAACTTGTGTGTCTACACATTCAGAGTCATTAACTGTCTAGTCTAAGTGTCTAGTCCTTGACTTCAGTAGTTATGATTGTGGCTGGTGTGTCTCTGAAAACATATTGCTCCTAATGAAACGGGAGTTATTTTGCTGTGCTATGTATTTTGGAAGTGATTGTGTTGAATGCTGTGTCCCTCCCCACTGGCCTTTTTTGTCCATTCCTGTTACTTTAATTTTAATTTTGTGGATGCCAGTATTTATGTACACTGGTCACCTGAGTCCACCTAGGTTTCAAGGAATTATAAAAATATTAAGAAACTAGAACTTTACCTGAAAGATCAGCTGAAGTGAATGATTACTGACTAATATTATGGACAAAAGGTGTTTTTTGACTCTATTCTCAGTAGCAAGAGATCCCTTCACAGCTGTAGCAGCTAAATCTGTGCTGGATGCACTCTGCCCTCCTGGGGAGGGTTGGCCCAGCCCTAACGCAACCCCTAGGAGATCTGTGCCCTGATGAGGGTCTGTGGGACTGCTCTCCCCAGAGACCTGTGTCTGGTCTCTGACCCACCCAGGAAAGCTCCTTCCTGCTTCCCTGCTCGCTCCCTGTGAGTGCAGCAGCAGCCATGTGTAACTGGGGGCAAATTTTAGCTGTATCTGCTTGGGTGTTGAAGTTAAGTTTGGGAGGCAGAAACTGATTATCTTTCCCTCTGACTTCTGTGGCTTCTGCTCACTGCTGAGGTAAAGCCAGCAGTGACACCACTTCAAATGCTGGCTCCTTAAATAACGATTTATATCCAGAAGATTAAGGCAGCCCCGGAGGAACCTCTCAGCTCTTGGTTTTATGCCCATTATGGAGAGTGTGGAGACGCTTGACTCCACCACATATAGTGGAGTTGAGTGTCTCCCTTCAGTTACACTTAGTGTCTCTGACAAAGCCTGAGCACCTATTTATTTTAATTATTTTTCTTCTTCAGCTTCCCAGGCACCCTTCCCTCCCAAATCTCTGGCACCATTTAATTGCACTAGTGTATAGACCCACTCTCCTGCATGTGGTGTGGCTTTGCCCCTTGTTTCTCTATGCCCGCTACCTGCCCACCTTAGTGGGTGGAAGGGTGGGCAGGACAGGATGAAGTGCTTGGGTCTGGGCTCCCAACTGACCACCACTGACCATGCTGCTCCATAAGACCACCTAACACTGGTCCTGAGCTGGCGGTCATGCCCCATCTAGATGTGTTTGAGTACCCCCAGCTGGCACCACAGCAGGCAAGCAAGCTCCCTTCTGGTGGTACCCCTGCCCTGCCCCTGCAGCTCAAGGGGACAATATAACTTGGTGTCCTGCTGCCCAAGAGAAACATCAGTCCAATACAGCAGTGTGTCTTGGAGGGGGCTTGGCTGTTACTTTTTCTTATGGTTGATGCTACGATTATGATTGCTCAAAAAATTCTGTAATGAGAAAAAGGAATGGCGGTGTGGGCAGCAGCTGCAGAGAGGTGTGTCTGTGTCTAAGCTCAAGAGGCTCCATCCCACCAGCCTCCTCCTTGCCCGGAGGTGCAGCGCTGTCAGCGACATGGTGGGCCTCTGCGGGTAGAGGGGGAGAACCTGAAACCCTGGCTGCAATAATATAAAGGGAATTAAAGTGCCGTCGTCTTCACATGTATGTTCTCTGTCCCCTTTTCAGTCATTAGGGAACAAAGCAAATTAATGCCAACAGAGGCTGACTCAAACCTTTGCCCTCATTTAAGGGATTCCAAAAACTGCAGTTTTGTTACGTGCTGGAGCCAGCTGCCCTACAGCAGCTCAAGGACTACAGCAGTCTCCGGTGTTTAACCAACATGAAAGGCAGTGTGTTGCTAAAATTGCCAATGACCACTACAGATCTGATAAATTCACTCCTGGTCGAGTAGAAGTATTGCCTTTATGTGTTTTTAGCAGACTGATTTTTTTTTTCTTTAAATCTTCCTAGCATAAAAGGTAAAGAAATAAAAGAAAAAGGCAAAAAGCAACACCTCAGTTTAAAAGTAGTATGATAAAAAACCGTCAGGGCGAGCCAACCAAAAAGCAGTCAAGGATAAAATATAATTAAAACATTCATGAGGCGCTAACTTAGCTTATTTAGTTTTAGGGCAAAAACCTCCCAAATGAACATAGACTGCAATGTTAAACCAGACATATATTTGTGTGAAGAGTGAAATTGTATTTAGGATAGTCGTGTCCCGAGTTTTTCTATTAAGAGATGGGTCAAACTTGGGGGCAAGAAGGTGGTTTCCAGGACACGAGATGGTAGGTGAGCCCCAAGGAGGGAGCGGGTGTGAGCCAAGCCTGCTCTGCTGCTGGCAGGGAACAGCACTGATAACGGCTTCAGGAGGCTCATGGCTTTGTGTCTTGTTTTTCTCTGTCATTCTGGAATTTAATATTAAGTGACGTGGCCTTTATGCTGGGATAGACTAATTATAAAAAGTGTGACTGCTTCTCAAGTATGATTTTTTTTTTTTCCCCAAAACTGGCCAAATTCTATGCTCCAGTGTCAGTAAACGTGCAGAGGAACAGGACAGGAGCTATGCCCTGCCGTGGAGTACGCGTTTGCTTATGGGCTGGACACAAAATGAAAATTTGGCAAGGCACTGTGTAAATTATCTTCTCTGTTTGAGGGCCCCCCAGGACGAGGGGCAACAGGCACAAGCTGGAACACGGGAAGTTCCATTCAAATATGAGGAAAACTTCCTTGGGGTGAGGGTGTCAGAGCCCTGGCAGAGGCTGCCCAGGGAGGGTGTGGAGTCCCCTTCTCTGGAGACCTTCAAGCCCCGCCTGGATGCAGCCCTGAGTGATGTGCTCTGGCAACCCTGCTTTAGCAGGGGAGTTGGACTGGGTGAGCTCTAGGGGTCCCTTCCAACTCTGACAATTCATAATGTCACAATATGCCACCATTGACATCAACCTGATAAACTTACAGGATGCCAGGATTTCTTACTGGATTGGGGTGGGGGGGGGAAATAAAGAGGGAGGAGAGTTGGGGTAGGAAAGCACAAAATCAAGAATCATGTGATGAAAATGTAAACACTCAATGTAAATGCTCACTGGAGTAGGTCCCAGGGTCTGGGTGCACAGGTCCCATCTGGTCAATAAGGGCTGTGCATGTGGTTTTGCAGCGTGGCTTGGATTCCAGTTGCAGAATTGTGTAGAACTTGTATTTGAACCCAATGCAATTTAGATAAAAGAACTAGAGATTGTCCAGTGCATGGAATAATTACTTTGCATCAGGCAGTAAAGACTCTTGATTTATATTTGTGTGGTGTCGCAGCAACAGAAGAGGCAGGTGAAGATGATCCACTTTTGCAATTAAAACCAATTTTTGCAGTTGCCGTGTTCAAATGCCTGGCAATTCGGCACATGCACGTTGTTGTGATGTACAAAAGTTCCAATCTGAAAGCGTAGCAGCTAGTCGTATTTAAACCTCAATTAAAGTTTCACATGAACTTACTGATACCTGTTCAGGAAGAAACTGCTAACAGAAATATCCCATAGTTAGGTTAAAACCTAGGGAAAATCTCTTTACTAAATTTCCACCTTATGAATTATTTTATAGAAAGCAGTAAGTTCTTTTTCTCCAGTGCAGAAGTCTGTTTTAATACTTAATGTCCTAGTGGACCTAGTTTTCTGATGGCTTTGCTTTCCAGTTGGTTTGTTTTAGCAATCACAACTTATTTTTGTTCTTTTTCAGTTGAAGAGGGTGAATCTTCAGATTTCGCTTTGACCTGGGACTCATCAGTGACTCAATCAGGTAAATATTTTAGGTTCTTCTGATTGCAAAAACTGCCAGAAAGCTGCCAGGCTTTTTACAGGAACTGTATTTTGTATGTCACATTCCTGTCTCAAATCCAAGACTACCCACTGCAGCACAATTTTTATATCAGTTCCATATGGTCAATAAAATCTATTACATACAGAGACTAATATACTCTTATCCTCCAGAGAGCCATTCTTTCTTCTTGTGGGCACACTGAAACGGGTTGTGATTTCTCCAGTATAACCACTTTGAAGTTTGCTGCAACGGGCACTGTTGCACATTCATTCCAATCTAATTACATAAAAGCTACTTTAATAGGAATTTCAAACTTCAGTCTCAACTGGAATGCGTGTATTTCCCCTCTCAGAGGAAATTGGAAAGTACTGTCAGGGCTGGAGAATGAAAGTGCTACATTGCCATGATAGAAAGATTTAACATTTGAACCAGCTTTTAGTTTGTGTGAGAGTAATAGCACTTACACATTCTTAGCTGTGTGACATTGATAATTTAAAAAAAAAAGAGCATCAAGAAACTTGAATGGGACAGAGCAAGTTTGTCTGTAGTTGTGAATGTGCATTGATAAAGACAAACGTGAGGGTAAATGCTAGAGTGCTTTGTGCTCAAATTAACTAAGCACATTTCAGTCACTCCTTGTGTCCTGTGTAAAGATATCTTGCTGTCTGTCGTGTCTCTTAACATCTATGAAATTCTCAGAATGTTCTTGATTTTGAAGCCAGTAACTTTCTGTGCTCTCCCCGCACTGGGCTGCGGGATGGTATTCTCTTAGAAGCACCGCAGCGACGCGAGAACAGCTCGGAAACTGAGCAGTAACGCGAAAATTGCCAAGGGTGCTGCATTCCTGCTTAGCGTGGCTATTATAAGTGTCTGTCACGGGGAAGGCTGACTCGCAGGAGGCTTCTTAGCATCTCGCTGCCCTCGAAGGCGTAAGCTGCCTTTGTGTGGCACTTCGTGACGTTTCACTTTCACAACGGCGCCTCCCGGTTGCGCTGGGTGCATCTTCTCTGGCTGTTGGAAGGGTTTGTGTTTGCACTAGTCCCTGACAGCAAATACTGTGCTGCTGCTGCCGCTGCTGCGAGCCCCCAGCTGTGATGTGGAAGGCCCCTTTGTGCCTGGAGCTAACGGCGCATGAAAAGAGCGCCCGCCGGCTCCCTTGCTTGACCTTCGCCTCAAACGGCGGAGGAGTGGAGTTACCGGTGTTATCTACCACAAATCTGGAGTTGTAGTAAATACAACACAGGCTGAGGCTCCACTCAGCAGCAACAAAAATAATTCCTGTGTGGAGCAGGAGTTGGTTTGGGATTTCTGGATGGTACTGAGGACTATGCTGGAAGTCAAAGACAGCTTGTGGAAGGCTTTTCCCAAATTACTCGTCTCCTCCATTTTTTAAATGCATTTTCTCCCATAATTACAGCTCTTATTGAAGATGTTGCACATGGAATAAAATGTATTGTATGTCTGATTTATGGCAGCCTAAGGAAAACGTGTGCTAATGGGGAAGTTTTCTTCTTAATACGTTTAGTAGCTGCGAATGTCAATCTTGGATGCGTATGAAGATTGCAGTATCTTATCAAGACAGGGCGCAGTGCATGGGACAGAGGTTGCAGGCTGGAAGGTGACCGAGAAACTCCATAGAAAAAGCTTAAAAAGCTCTAGTATGTGGTGGTGCAACCGCACGGAGTCACTGGCTCATGTGTGGTGTGCCTCCAAAGCTATACTCAGTAACTGAAACCAGTCCCTCAGTCCCAGTGTGCAAGACTTTCATTATGTTCTTTTATGATCTTCCTGTTTGCATTAGCTCCAGTAGTGTGATGTTGAACTTCAATAAAGGGTGAAAAAACACGCTTCTACTTCTCGTTTCGTGCCCCTTCTTCCCCTGGCCCAAAGTGACAAAATTGCCTCCCCTTCCCTGACCCCCCCCACCCCCAACAGAAGAAAAACCAAAAGGCTAAAACCCAGGACTTGTTAACTCTGAAATATTTGCCAGATGTTTCAAATTAACATATTTCTCTCCCTCCTTCTCCTGTGTGTGTTTGTACATCTCTGTGTGTGTGCAAACACATACAAAGTGACTTCTGAAAAATGCTGTTGGGGTTCTGTGTGGCTGCTGTGGGCCTGGGGAGCAGCAGTCCCAGGGTGGCACAGTATGTAGGGACAGCAGGAGCAGGTAGAGTGGCCTTTGTAAACTTGTTGTTGTTGTTGTTGTCTCTAAATACTTGCAAAATACTTACATAAATGCAGTTGTGGGGTGCTCTGTCTTGTATTGCTCATCAAACCAGTTCAAACAGGCAGAGGTAACTGGCTTTGGAGGAATCCAGCCCTCAGTGCAGTTTCATTGAGGTATTTATTCAAATACTTTGGATTAAACAAAACAAAATCATAAAATTATCTGTAGTTTTCTTAACCACAACTTTTAAGGGCTTATGTATTAACTTAGAGAATCAGGAAAATGTATGAGGAGGCAGAGGCTGCCCTTGTGCCCAGGGTAAATAACGTGGGTGTCCACCAGCCTTGTTTAACAATGGGCATATAGCGAATTTCCTTCCTCTGCAGCTCCTGTAAACATTCCTGCCTTCATGTAAAAAGAAGGAAAAAAAGCTTTTCCTTTCCTCTCTTAATCTGAGGATTTAGCTTGCTGTTAAATAGCAGGTCAGTGGTGTTTTGCTGTGTAAGAGGCAGAGATGTTTTCTGTCCCAGAAGAAGGGTGCTGCCAAGTGCTCTTTCTCCCTGCTTTTCCCTCTTAACGGCAAGTGCAACCCTTGAAGCTCGTCCGTCTCACCCTCGAGCATTATGGAGGGTGGGCTGAGCAGGGCTGCTGGGGGGCCAGGCGAGCGCCCACCTCTGCTTTGCCAAAGGGTTTTCTGCTCCTTCAAAGCCAAGAGGAAAATAAGATTCAATACTTGTCTGGCTGGACCCTTGCTTTGCAGTGCTGCATTGCTGTTGTAATGCATCACGAGAGTATTATCTTGAGGACCAACAAGGGACGTTTTAAAGAAGTAAAAAAATCTTACTAAATATATAGAGAATTTAAGGCATTTTAAAGACCTATGAAAGCATTTTACATGGGGGCTGCTGGGGAGTTTCTCATTAGCCTGACTGTGAGGCCCTGGGGAAGCTCGGCTGAATTCTCTGGGGCAAACAGAGCAGATTCCATCTTCTCCTTAGGAGCCTGCAGACCTAAAAGCCTCATTTTGTGTGTGTGTGTGCCTGCATCTGAGGTAACTGAAAGTCTCTTATTTCTGTATGCAGCTCTGAGTTTCGATACCGACCAAGAAGGAGGTAGGGACTGTGGACCATAGCCTGAGTGCTGGGGACGAACGGCACAGGGTCTGTCTTGGTGTGCATGTGTTTGCAGAACACTGGAGGATCTTTGCAGCCTTCAGGACTGGAAGGACCTCTCTGATGCCAGTACCCAAGCATCTCTTAACACATAGTGTTGGTATTATAACATTCCAGCATTCCATAAATCATGAAAATAAACTAAAAGTTAGTATCCCCCCCTTGCCCCTCCTTCCCCTAATGGCTCCAGTTTCCCTGTCCCTGCTGCCACACGCTGCAGTGACTGGGCACACGTGGAAGGGACGTGTTAACCAAGTGTAGCATGGAAAGATAACACCGACCAATGCAACATTTTAGGGCACAGACATTTGGTGTTTTGCCATCAAGCATTTTCCCACATGCTTGTTTTACACAGTACACTACTCTAGATTTAGAACTGCTTTCTGTGATTTCTTTTAAAGGAGGGGGAAGCAGCAGCTTTTGAGAAACAAACCACAAAATAAAAGAAAACCACCCTGTGGTCACTGCTTTCCCCCTCTCTTCTGCTGTGCATGGCATCTCCCAGCTATGTCTAAATCACAAGTTTCACTAGGTGCTGTCAATGCCAGTGCTGGGACGTTTTTAAGGCCACCTCTGCTATTCATGGCTCTCCCTGCCTCTTCTCCCCTGGTTGTTCCACATGCTCTCCTCCACTGCTGGTCTCCTGACCAATGCTGCTGCTGTCCACCCCCAAAATATTGAGTGTTTCTGTTTTTCTCTTACTGTTTAGTAGGGTTGGCTTCAATTTTGGCTGTCAAAGGAGCAAAAAGGCTGAGAAAGCTGGGCTGTCGTGAAGCAAATAGAACTTGCCCCTGAAAGTATTCATGTGTTAACTTTTTCTCCTTTTCTGTTAATTCAGATAAGCTACAGAAAATTATTTTTCCTTCCCCACCTTTCCCTTTTTGGAGGTTTCAGCTACACAGTTTGTCCCCTCAGCCTTCCTCCAGCACTCCACCCTTGCACACCCCAGCATGGTCCACTGCCTGGTGCCCACTAAGGCCACCATCCCCACGCCCTGTGGTCTCACAGTACCCAGGGCTGTCTCTGCTCTCTGCCCATGTGCCCCTGGCACCTCCCACAGAGCTCTTACTAGTCCTGTTCCAGTCCTGCTGGGCACAGGCTTGTGTCAGGATGCAATGGTTTAAAGAACCCACAACAGTTTATTGTCATTTAGACAATGACTCTGGCACCTGCTGACCCCTTCCCATCCATAAGGGGGAATCAGGAAAACACAAGGAAACCCACGAGCTGAAATATAAACAGATTTAATAGAACGCTACTAAATAATTAACATTAATAATACTAATGAACCAATATTGATCCTGATACCAATATAAAATACACAAGGATTATGGTCAGTCAATTGTAGTGTAGTGTCAGGACAAGGGATAGTGGTTTTAAATTAGAAGAGGGGAGATTCAGAGCAAATACCAGAAAGAAATCCTTTCCTGTGAGTGTGGGAGGCCCTGGAACAGGTTGCCTGGAGAAGCTATGGATGCCCCATCCCTGGAAGTGTTCAAAGCTAGGCTGGATGGGGCTTTGAACAACTGGTCTTGTGGGAGGTGTCCTTTCTCAGGGCAGGGGGGTTGGAACTTGATGATCTTTAAGGTCTTTTCCAACTCCAACCATTCTATGTTATTGGTAGAAAGCTCTCAGCAGTGGATAATAAATATCGGATGCTGCTAGTGCTGCGGCTTTGGGAGGAGGGGAAGGGCTCAGGGGTCTGGCATTGAGGCAAGAAGTTATAGAAAGGGAAAGATCAGCAAGCTTTCTGATTTATATTGAATGTGATGTTCATGGTATGAAACAATCCTGTTGGTCAGGTTGGGTCAAGTGTCTGGGTCTTGCTCTTCCTCATCCCTGCGCCTGGCTAGATCAAAAATACCGAGACCTCGAAACCTTCATACCATAGCTCCATAGCTGGCTATAAAGTAAATAATTCCACAAATTCAGACACTAGAGTCTTCTGAAAATGCAGTTTTCCCTAGCATTAGAAAAGATATTACTGAAAACTGAAATTACTTGTGTGTCCTGGTTTGAGCAACATAAGCTTAAGGTCATGAAAATGCTCAGGGGGTTGGAGCACCTTTGCTCGAGCTGTGGTTGTTCAGCCTGGAGAAGAGGAGGCTCTGGGGAGACCTAAGAGCAGCCTTCCAGTCCCTGAAGGGGCTACAGGAAGGCTGGGGAGGGTCTGTTTACAAAGGCCTGCAGTGACAGGATGAGGGGCAATGGCTTCAAGCTGGAGAAGAGCAGATTTAGATTGGATATTAGGAATAGGTTCTTTACTCTGAGGGTGGTGGAGCACTGGGACAGGTTGCCCAGGGAGGTGGTTGAGGCCCCTTCCCTGGAGATATTAAAGGGGAGGCTCAATGAGGCCCTGGGTAACCTGGTCTAGTTGGGGGTGTCCCTGCTGACTGTGGGGAGGTTGGACTAGATGACCCTAGAGGTCCCTTCCGGCCTGGAACTTTCTATGATTCTAAGTCAGGAAGGTCCAGGTGAGGGAGGCTGCTCTCCCATAGACACTAAGCTTTTTCTCTATTTCTTACATATATGTTATTTGATCTTAATTAATTTCTAAATGGCAGAACAATGAAAGAAATTCTCACTAACAGCCTCAGCCTAAAGTTCTGGGTTGTCTGTTGTAGAGCGTTGGAAGAGGTTGGTCATAATTCATGAGTATTAGAAACCCGTTATCTTGCAAGTATGCTGAAATTTTCCTTCCTGAGTGCCTGCAGGAGCTCAGGCATCTTCTAAAAGCTGATTTTGTTAGTGGATCGATATGAGAAGGTTCCAATTACAGTGCTTAAGGGTTTCCAAAGAAATTAATCTTTGAACGTAGCAAAGAGCATAAGAGACTTCTGATAACTAACTTAGTTGAATGTTTTTTCAATACACTGAAATGTTGGATCTCAACTAGTTGCCTTTCTTGTATTGTTTTTAAAAACAGCATCCTTGTCTCTGCATGGACCTGTTGTATGTGGCCCAGTCACTATAACCTTAGGCTCTAAAAATTTAAATTTCTGTTTTGGAGGCAGCCAAAGTCCAAATAAAACTAGAAATAAAGCTGGGGAGGTTTGTAGCTTGGGCTGCTGCATTCCTTGTTTATTTCAAGCTGAACTTCTATTTTTCTTGGTAATGTGTGGGTTTTTATGATGTAGCATAATGATGTGTCCTTTCAGAAAGGAAAAAAAAATATTTCTCCTTTTCCAATTACAAAATTTAATTTTAAACTTCATTGATTACTTATAAATACTATATTTGTTTTAAGGAAAGTACTTTTGATAGTGTTTCCTCAGACAAAAGGTGATGTGATAGCAAGCACGTGATGCTTGGATAATGTGGTGGTGGGTGAGCATGCAAGACAGCCGTAAGGTTTTTGGAACTGGGATAACATGAAAAGAACCAAAGTGAGTGATTATAAACCCATCCTAGATTACTCCGTTTGGAGGAGCACAACCCTGCGTGTGCAGGCACAGGGGCTTCCTGGGAGCAAGCCTCTGCTCCAGCGCTCCTGGGCTGGTGGGAAGGGGGACATAGTGCTGCTGGAGGAAGCTGTTAGCTGGAGTGACAGGGATTCCTGAGGCTCCCTGAGGTACAACAGACACCCTATGGCTGTAGCACCTTCAGGGCAAGGAGAAGTATAAACCCCAAGATTCCTTGCCGTGCGTGGTGCAGTGCAGCCCCAACACGTGCATCTGTCATGGAAGCGGTCGGCCCGTGAATGTGCCGGGGCCGCTCTGGTGGTGCGGCACCATAGGTGTTCCCCTCTTGTTTGGGGAGGGAATCTCCAGCAAGAAGGAGCCATCTTCAGATGTGAACACAGCATGGCTGTTGGTATTTAAATTAGAAGCACACACCTGTGTATTATGGCATTTCCTAGAAAATACTTACTCTTAAAAATGTTAATTGGGAAAATTATACTGATAGCACAGAGGAGGAGAATTAATTTCCATGGTAAAAGAAGGGAGGAAAGAAGAGCTTGTTTCACAGTGAGTACTCCCCCTACCCCATCACCCACCCCTTCCCAGGCTGTTTAAAGATAGTGTCTGCTGGAAAGCCCATCTGCTGAAGAGAAGCTGAGTGAGAATGGTGTATCGCAGTGTGTCGTTGGTGTTGCTGAGCTCAGTACCTAAAGCCAGGCCCCATAAATAGCTACAAGCAGCTTCTATAAAGGGAAGGATTTGGCAGGCTGTGGGGTCACAGCCCCAGCCTGGCCATGACTCTCTATCCCTTGGTAGAGATTGGGTTTCCTGCTGGTGTGAACATCCCAGCAAGGGATGCTGCTGGTGAGCTGGAGGGAGTCTGGAGAGGAGCAAGGGATAGCATAGCATAGCACCTTCCCATCTTCTTCTGGTTATGCTGCCTTTTTCTCTCTTGCTGCCCAAGCAAATGGATGTGTTTTTAGGATGAAAATTATATCTGGTGTTTACAATAGCCTTCAGGAGTGTAGCTAGCAGTAACAGGCTAAAGTAAAGTGAAGGAGATGCTAGGCTGAACATCAGGAAATGTTTCCCAGTAGTGGGGTCTGATAGTCACTGGTATTATCTCTCATCACTTCAGTCATTTGCAAACTGGACTGGACAAAGCACTTGAAAATACACTGTAGGAATGGCCTTACATTAGCAGAAGGATCGATAAGATCACCTCATAAATCCTTTTCATCTCTAATTTGTTCTGCTGTGCTCTGGATTTGCTTATCTCCTGCAGATTTGAGAGCAGAAGCAGACTGGTCAGGCAAATTGTGTTTTCTAGAGCTTATTTCAGTAAGTATATTTATGTAGGATCTCAAATGCTATTTAAGCCTCCCAGCCTAGCAGAAAGGATTCCTTGCGCCCCATATCCATAGGATTTGTCTCCACATCATGCAGCATGCACCGTGCTGCAGGTTGACCTTCCCAGAGGGCTCTGGCTCCAGCTCTGGGATGGATGGCCACTTGCCAGCCCGTCTTGCTTTGAGTCGTTTCTGCAGGTCAGTGGCTTCTTTTCCAAGTCTGCTTTGCCTGGCTGGTCGGGGCCAGGGAAGCTGAAAGCGTGCTGCTGTGGGAAGGGATTGCGGTGGGGTTTGCCTTTGTGAAACCAGTCAGCTGAGCAGCTGAAGGAAAGTCTTTGGCTTTCACAGAAACTGATGTTCTCCTTCCACCAGTTTACACGTTGCAGTTGTAACTGGTAGCTCCAAACTCCCAGCCTGAGTCAATGTAAAACAGGAATAATAGAACATATTACGCTGGCCTGTTGCTTAAATGAGAAAAATCAATGCAAAATAATCCCACAGTGGTGCATCCCCAGTAATCGTTCTTCTTGAGAAAAAACCAAAACAAGTTGTGCCAATCTTGAGAATGGGGTTTTATAAACAAGGCTGTAAAAGAAGAAAAACAAATGGAATAAACAAGCTCTGCTGCTTTGCTTCCTGGGCTGAGTAAGGACGTTGATATGAAACTGCAATGAAGAACTGCATGACGTTTGCGATGCTTTGCCCAAATAATCTTTGCTTATTCAGTACAGGAAGCTAGAATCATTTGGGTTGGAAGGGACCTCTAGTGGGTCTTAGTCAACATTGACCTGTCTTGTAAAGAGTTTCTGTAACCATTACTGCCTTATTTTTGGTTAAATTGTCTTGAACTGTTAAGCTTATTGTAGACCAAGAGTACAAGTATGGTTACTGTAGCATAAGGATGTGTAGGAAATAGAAATTAAAGCCAGATACTGATTAAAAACAAAGGGTGTGTGTGTGTTTTTAAAGTTAATATAGCCTATAATTTCCCCTAATAGAAGGTACATTTGTATTTCTGTAACTTAGTGTCTAAAGTAGCCTTTTCCCAGACTTGCTCTAAGGAATTACAATGTCAGTGTCAAAATAAACCAAGCTCATCTCATAATCTGGTATTTGTTGTGTATAAATTCAAATGAGAAAACTGTTAAGTGGGACCATTTATAATGAGATTTGAGATACCCTATGGCTCTCACTTGGAGACAAGTGACCTTTGTCTTGTTGGGGGCTGCGTTACGGCGCGATGTAGATTTAATAGATGCGTGCAGAGACCTGGCAGGAGATGGGGGTGTGCGTGGAAGAGATGCTCAGTGCCTCTTGCTCTACATATTTTTGAATTCATCCCACTCGGGACTGAACTGCCTGCCTGTTTGTGTGTTGTTGTAGCCATGCCTCCTTTCTCCTTTGGATGGCTTTGGCATTCGTTAGCAGAAATTATTAGTCACAAAACACTGAAGAGAAAGGGAAAAACCCGTACACTTTGCTTGGAAGCGCTCTCTGTGTTGCATAAAGCTCTGACAAGATCAAGCCTCTAATTAAATTATCTGGCACGTGGACAATTCTGTTCCGAGATCTGCTGAGCTAATGTGTAGCCATTAGCTCGTACAGCCACCAAATCAGAAGTACCAAAGAGACAATTTACACAGGGCCACAGCGTGTTTTAAAAAATTCTGGTGAGTTGTGAAGCCTGTAATGTTAATTGCCAGTTAGCACATTGTAATTGCTGTAATTATTTGCAAGTAAAATGATGTAAGGGACTTAACATCGTACTTTTCTTAACACTTCACATGTTGGTGATCGACTAAATCTCCCACTTAGAGTTTTGCTGGTTATTTTAAGAACTTGACAGCCCCTTGCTGAAGCCTGAGCTCGTCTGCGAGCTTGTGGTTCTGCCTGTTGTCTTCAACGCTGAGCGGTGGCTCTCTAAAGCCTTTACTGGTTTGGTTTGTTTTTTTTTTTTTAAAAAGGCAATAAACTAATAAATGTGAATGTCTGCTGCTGACCAGCGAGAGCAGAGCCAACACTGGAGCCCAGCTGGGAGAGAGCCCTCAGCACAAATTGCCAGCCTATTGCCTCCCACCGCCATGCCGCGGAAGTGGGCCAAAAGCTCCTCCGTATGGGAATAAAGGGATGGGTAATAGATTAAAGATCAAAAATGTTAATTAAGAAATGGTCTTTTCTAATAAGATGCCTTCGAGGGCATAGTACCAAAAAAAAAATATGAGGCAATATCTCATTTTGGCAACAGTGCTGGGGTTGTAATGAAGCTGGAGCACGGGGGTAAGGGGAGAAGGAAGGGACACCTCCTGTTTGTGGCATCTCCTTCAGAAGTGGTAAATCAATTAGCAATAAAAATGTAAACATCCAAATCAGAATGACAATTACTCTGAATTCAGCTGACCAACGTGTGGATTTAGATGTGTTTTAGCTTGGCATTTCCTTGAGGATACATTGGCCGTTTGTGACAAATAAAGAAGGAGGAGTCCTTCAGCTTAGTGCTATTTAAGCAGCAGCATTGTGATTTGGCTGAAAATAACCCCTCTCTGATACATTGGAAGTGAATCCATGCCATGTATTTTCCTGACATAATTTTCTAGATTGTAGGAAGTTCGGCACCTTTGTTGCTGGATTGAAACTATGTTTGAGGAAAGGCTCATTTCCCTTCAGAAGAGGGAAGAGCCACATCTCTGAGCTCTCCTACTGCAGGCTCCTACAGCGGGGAGAAGTTTGTTTTAGGAATAAACTGATATGCAAATGTTTCAAACCCAAAAGGTGCTTTTGAGAGCTGTGAAACCTTATGGCATCGTTATAACTGAGGAAAACATGCTTTTTCTTAAACTTGACTGTTGCAGTCAATGACTCTGCTGTTCCGTTTTCTTAATGAACTCATTGAAGCTCCAAAAGGAAAACTCAGAACTCGGTGCTTTTCCTTTTGTTGGGATGCTGGGATTTCACGTCCCTTTTCATCCCCACTTTATACATTAATGCTGAAAGCTGCAGTATTGCTGGGCAAGTTATCTGTTAGTGTAAAATGCAGGGACCCTGATAGCAAATTTCTTCCCTCTTGGTTGGAAGCGTTTGCTTGGATAAAGGAAAAAACCCTGGCAAGGTGAGGCTCTCTGCAGGGCGTGTGCATGTGTGTGTGTTTTAAGGCTCTGCCTGTTGTTTGAACCAAAGCTGGGGAGAATTCCCAGTTTGAGAGGAATATGGTGGGAAGGTGCTGGCTGGTCGCATGGCCCTGTGTGTGCGTGGTGAGCTGGGGCTGACTGCAGCAGCCTGGCAGGAAAACATCCTCTGACGATGGTCTGGAACTCAAATGTGTTGGGTCTGGTTTAATTGAGAGGAGGTTCTGAGCACGTGGAGCTGGGCATGGTGTAGATTTGTGCTTATTAGTATTATTTAGCTTGGATGGGGGCTATAGGAAACTTAAATTAAATGCCACTAAATTCCTGTGCCCTAGTTTTCTCAGATAAGTGAACATAAATGGAGATAGCAGTTACTTTCATCCAAAGAAAGGAAATTGGAGAACTTTCTTATCCAAAGACTTAAATCAGATCTTTTCACAGTTCATAAATGTATTCTTGCCATTCCATCTTTACTTGATTTCACTTATGGTTTTTGTTAAAAGAAATGTGTAACTTGGGCTTGAATTAGCCCTCTCCCAAGAAGGGTGATGCCAGGCTGTTCTTGCTGACGCTTCGAGGAGAAACAACAGAAAGATCGTTGCCTTTTTCCTTAGTCTGAACTTCCTTTAAAAAATCCCAAAGTGGTTTTATACTGGGTGAATTTGAAGACAGTGTTCTGAATTGAAGTTTTCCTCTGCTTAATTTTTACAATATTCAAAAAAAAAGATGTGTGTTGTCTGTCTGTGTTCTTTCGGTGTCGATAGGGAAGGCTTCTCTTTGGCGTTGTTGGCTTAACCAAGTAGGTTATATCTGCAGAAAGCTGGTCAGTTTGTAACGCTGTCAGTGATTTGTGTGTCCCATATAAAAATTGAAAAACTTGGAATTTAAACTTTGATGGTAGCTCATATCCTGCTCTTTCCGTTTAGCACGAGTCCAGCCGTTTATCCTGTTAAATGAATGACAAATACTCAGCACAAAAAGCACGAGGCTTTTCTTCCTCGATCATTTTGAACAAAACATGTTTCTTGCTGAATTTCCACAGGAACAGCCAGGAAGCATCTACAGAATTAGCAGGGTTAGGCCGGTATAGCTGGGAGCAGCATTTAGGCTATAATCTTGTGAAAAAAAGGTTGTGCAGTAAAAACGTACTTTTTCTGCTGAAGAAATTTCAGGCTGAAATCTGGCATAAGTTAGCTAATAGCCAGATTGGGAAAACATTTTCTGCAAAGGATGTTGTGGAAATGCATGGCTTTTTTTTCCTTTTTCTTAGTTTTTTTTTCTGTAGCTACTATGAGTGTAGACGGCTGCGGTGTTGAGGCCGTGAGGACCGTCACCTCTGCGAATGCTCTTTGCATCTCTGGGTTTGCATTGCGACAAGCAAGGGCAGATGCTTCTGTGCAACGGAATGAAATGATGCTTCATTGTTCACCCTTGCTTTCAAAAAAGGGGTGCTCGGTGCCTGTGGTGTTTTGCATGTGAAATTGAAATAAGAATCAGTGTTGCTCTTACGGCTTATAAATACTGGCGAATTTTTAGGGCGTTTTAATATACTGAGGTTGTAAACCTGTTGTATTACAAATGGCTTTTTGAGTTGCAGAGAAAGCCACAGATGAACCACAGGCACTGGAAGTGTGGTGGAGCCATCAGTGAACTATTAAATGAGAAAACACATCATAAGAGTTAAGTGATTTTTAGCTTGGTACTCTAATGAAATATTTTAAGACTGTATCTGGTTAATGAAAGTTGTGGCCAGGCTGCGTAATTGACCGACAATGTAGGAAGTGGAAGTGCTTTAAAAATAGACTCCTAGCTGGAAAGTGGGTTGGAAGGGTCCAAAGCAAACCCCAGTCCCTCTTTCCATGGGGCTGGTGGGAGACGGGGTGATGTGGGGCTGTGGCTGCGGTGGCCATACCTGCGTGTGGCTGTTGAGGAAGCTGTTTGGTAGGATGAAGTTCTCAAGTACGCATCTTCCCATTTGTCAGCAGCTAAAATGCAAATTCAAGAATTTAAGGGGGGAAAAAAATTGGGACTGGGCCCCTACAAAGAAATGTGCCTTTTAAAAATGGATAATTTGTTATTATTGCTACTTTTTACCTAGTGCAAAGTGCACAGGGAATGGGGCCACTAAAGAGTGTATCAACTAAATTAGGGTTAATTAGAAGTTCTCCCAAATAGCTGGTGCTTCATCAGCAACAAAGCAGCGTGCAAATAAATCTAATTTCTCTCCAACTAAACTCCTCACAAGCTTAATTACAACAGCAACAATATCTGAGCCCTTACCCCTCCCCATTTTTTGTTGGTGGGAGGAGGTCATTACAAACTGTATCTGGTGAAGGGTTATGGTGAGCAGTCTAGCTGCGCCTCTCGCAGGTGTCCTTTGAGGCCGAGGAAGAAGTGGAGGAACTTTCAGTGTATCTGGAAGAGCCTAATTAAGGGAGCTCATAAGAAACGTGAGAAAGAGAAAGCACTGATGGAGAGGGAAGCATCAGCACTGCGTTCTGGAGAGACTTCTGTTAATTACATGAAGTATGCGCACTACTTGGATTTATTTGTCATCCTAATTTCTTCCCCAGCAGAAATCTATAACTGGGGTTTTATGTGTCCATTTGTTTTCTTCTTTTTACCATCCATTATCATCCTCCTCATGGCAGATGCGAGGGCTCTGGCAGTTTTCTGGCTGTGCCACACGGCTCTGCCGCTCGGGACGTGCCCAGCGAGAGGAGCAGCTGAGGGAGACACGACTTTAAAGTCACCTTAGCTTTAACTCTTTTAAATGCCTTTTCACACTTTCTTTACCATGTAGAGCTAGAAGAAAGAACTCAGGAAGGTCTTGGGAGAAAGCATTATCGCTGCTGAAAGGATGACCGGGCTGGAGAGCTGCTGCAGCTCGGGGCTTGGTCCAGGGATAAACAGCTGAAAAACTGCCAGAAATGAGGTATTGCAGGGAAAGTACGGACGTGGCTGCGGGTTTCAGCTGGGTGCAGGAGTGCTCATTCAGAGGGATTAGCTTGTTTCATTTAGTGCTTGATTCACTGTCCTTTATGATTTTGACGTTTTGTTTTTTATTTTTCTTTAATTCAATTTCTAATTGTGTGGAAGGCCACACGTGCCTTGTTCTGCGGAATCACGTTTCCGCCGATCCCAAATTAATAAACGAGCAGCAGCAGAATAGCGTGCAGCACAATTCGAACAGCGTGAGCTGCACAGAAGTATATTTCACTTAGCTCCAATTTAAATACTCTGCTTTGCTCGATTTAATTATGTGGAATTACCGAATTAATGGCTTTGTCAAGTGAAACATGTAGGACTTCGGAGTTCGGCATTAAGGAAAGAAATGAGAAAGGAAATTTGAGGTACATTAATTTTTGCGTGTGAGCTTGTGTTAAACACAAACTGGAATATAACTGAGCCCTCAGCCCAAAATCACGTCGTGTTTTAAAACTCAGGAAATGGCAGGAAACTCTTTTGAGTTGTTCTGCAAATTTGGTCTCCCCGTTGGCTTGTGTTAACCTCTTGGGTGTATCTGCAGGGCGAGAGGTGTGTGTTTGTGCAGTAGGGGCTGGCCACGGTCACGCGTAGGTAACACTTCTTGCAGAATTTGGTGCCTCTCTAATAACTTGGCCACCTGTTAAATACCCTTTCCCATCCTGTGTGATACAAGACTTACAGACTTTCCTCTCTTTTCTGTTTGAGAGCCTTGTTAAGTTAATGAATGTGGAAAAAAGGCAACTGAATTCTTTTGCTGGGCTCTGGATACCCACATCAGGACATCGTGCCCAGCCCGATGCTCGTCATACAGAGATGCACACTTGTAATGAGACCTGGGGGTAGCATTTCTGAGAGCTTGTAAGCCTTACTCTTCTGGAGCCATTTAGACACGTAGGTGCCTAACTCTCACTAGTTTCCAATATCATGGGTTTTTGCTACAGTCCATTGCCATTCACAGAATCACAGAATGATATAGGTTGGAAGGGACCTCTGGAGATAATCCAGTCAAACCCCCTGCCACATCAGGGTCACCCAGAGCAGGTCCCACAGGAACGTGTCCAGGTGGGTTTCAGTGTCTCCAGAGAAAAAGACTCCACCATCTCTCTGGGCATCCTGTTCCAGGACTCTGCCACCGTCACAGCAAAGTTCTTCCTCATGTTTAGGTGGAACTTCTCATGTTCCAGTTTGTGCCCATTTCCTCTTGTCCTGTCACTGGGCATCACTGAAAAAAGACTGGCCCCATCCTCCTGACACCCACCCTTTAAGTATTTATGGGTGTTGATCAGATCCCCCCTCAGCCTTCTCTTCTCCAGACTGAAAAGGCCCAAGTGCCTAAGCCTTTCCTTGTAAGAGAGATGTTTTAGTCCCCTCATCATTTGGTGGGTATTCAGCTCCTAAATCACTTGGACTGCCTACAGATGCCCCCTCCAGCTCCACTTGGAGCGGTGTAAGGTACAGTTTTCCCAATTTCTGCTCATTTTGCCAGCTGTGCCCTGCTTGGAGGGCTCTTGTGCAGCAGAAACACGTGAGCTTATGTTTCGGAAAATGTGGCTTATTCCTCAGGTGCATTTGAAGAACCTTTTTTTCCAGAGCAAACCAGATCTATAGAGAGAAAGTCTGTGAGCTTTTTCTCATCTAAGATGATGTTTGGTATTTGATCACACCATAAAACCTACAACTAGGTCCAGGTCCAGGTCCAGCCCTCCATACTCTGGGTATAAACAGGGATTTTACCCAAGCAACTAATAACTTCATGAACCCAGCCCCACAGAAACCTCTCAGCTCTTTAATCACACTTTTGAAGACTTCCAGGCCCAGTTACTGGAGAAGCAGGTCCCTTCTATGTTCCTTCAGCTGCACATTTGTCATTCCTGCTGGAAAACAACCCGGGCAGGTTCTGAGCAAACCAAGACCCGTGAGAAGGTCAGTTGAAATAATTATTGCTTTCACTAACTTGACAACCTGTAGCTTTTTCTTGCCCCCCAGTATGTTTTTCCCTTTGTGTGGATTCCCCCTCTTGGTTCCTGATGGTTTGCAGAGCGTTATGGCTCTTTCCCTCTCGATTTTGGGGGTTTTATAGAAACAGAAAGTTGAATGCAAATGCTACCTGTAGGATCCTATAGGTTTGGGCTGTGAAGGGCATTCTTCTTCAGCCTGGTTTTTAAACAGATCGATACCTGAAGCATGGGAAAAGTGTATTTTTAACAGAAATAGATTGAGGGGCGTGAGGGTGTTTTGTATTGAGGCCTTGCTCTCCTGTGGCATCTCGCTTCCCTGCGTGTACGCTGGAGGCTGTTACGCACCGAGGATGAGAATCTTCTGGGGGCCAGAACTTCCCTGCAGAAAGGACAATTCAAAATCTTGGACCTTACAGAGGAACAACAAAGGAAATCTGCAGTTTGAATTAGGCAAGGGGGGGTGTGTTCAAACACTGAGATGCACGGTCACATTTGTCACTTCTGGTAAATTACATCATCTGTAATTTTTTTCTCTCTTTAAAAATCAAGAGGTTTATTTTAATAGTGAGTTCCAGCAGCTGCTATTCTGAGCAACAGCAGTCAATACCTTATTTTTGCATTTGATATGCAGCTGCAATAACAAGCCACATGTGAATTTTATTAAACCTTCCAAATTTTCTGTCTGCTCAGGGAGCTATAGATTTAAGTTTTACAGCTATCTGGCTTTACCTTAAAGTGGGGGAAAAAAAACAAGAATTCACACCATTTCCTCAAAAGAACAAAGAAGGGTTTTTTTTTTGTCATGCCTATGAATTAAAATGTGATTAAGATGTCCTGTGTTAGGTGTGAGTGGAATTCCACGGAATACTGGACACAGGACACTTGTCTTCAACAGAGAATTGAAAAATAATAAGTTGAGTATTATTAAAATAACCTTATACCTAAATAAAATGAAAGTGCTGGGTTTGTGCTGAGAATTTACATGGGTTTTATTGGGGTACGATGGCCAGTATTATTTAACAGTTGCATGTCAAAGAGTGAAGGCATGTTTTTATGAAGAAGTGCACTTTGAAGCTAATACTCGCTGCGTGCTAATTCCCTCGTGCGGGGGAATGAGTTTTAGATCAGCTTTGATTTTTAACCTCATTCTCAGGGCTGGAGGTGGCAGCTACTCCTGTTCAGATGCACCTTAAGAACCTGGAAGTGGAGACTGAGATCTCTTTTCCAGGGCCAGATAATCCATTGCGCAGTTCTTGGATGTCTCGGGGAAGCGGATGGGAGTTTTGCCTGGGTGACAGTGGAGAAGTTTGGATAGCTGTGTGCAAACACACTGTTTGGTTTGAAATGCCGCAGAGATCTGCTAAGCAAATTGCTGTTTGACATGGGGAAGAAGCGTGAGGTGTTGATACTGTGGAAACGCCGTGGTAACTGTTGTCTCTGCTCGGATGTGGGATATTCATCCCTGGTAGCAAACAGAGCAGAAAGGAGTGAGATGTCCCTTCTAGGACTGTCACGCTCTGTTCTAATACGGGCTGTGCTTAGTGGGTCAGATGCACACAGGAAAGGTGCCTTCCTCCTTTGCTCTGCCACCTGCTAACGAACACGGTCCTGCTGCCACCGCAGCCCACTGTAGCTCACCAAAACCTTCCCTCAGGATCTTCAGCCCATCCTTCCCAAGGAGGGGAGATCCCAGTATCTCCTTGAAGTGGAGCAGGGGGGCAACCTGCCAGGTCCACCTAACCTGGGGAGAGCCCTGCAGTCGGGTCTATTTGAGTAACCACACGCTTGGCACGCTCCGGGCTGCTCTGCTCTGCCTTTCCTTGCATTCTCTAAAATTCACTTTTTTTGCGCTTTTTTGTGGTGGGGAAGTGTTTACATCCCGTATTTACACTGCGAAACCGGTTGCCAAATGCCGAGGAGCTGATAAACACTCTGAAGTACAATCCCACTGCTGCTTGCATGCAAATAAATAATAATAACTTAGCTCTTTGTCTGCTTGTCGGTGTATAAATGCATTTGGTGTGTCGCGTAGTAACATCTAAATCATTTTAGTAAAAGCACTAGAAAGGCTGAAACGTTGCCTGGAGGTACGATTAGGAGGAGATTTTACTGTTTGGTGGTGGTTTTATGATTTCCTTATCTGATTTTTGAAAAAAAAAACCCAACACAAACCCAACCAAACACTTATTCAGCGATGTGGTGCTCAAGCACTATTGCTGGGTTTCACTTTTTTTTTAAATTGTTTTTAATTTCACTGAGTTCTTTTGCCTTCTTAAGGACTGAGGGATTAGCCCACAGGCTAAAAGTTACTATAAAATGTTCATTAAATCTTTTCTCCTATCCATTACAGACACAGATATCTTTTTAATGTGCCTGGTCAGTTTTGAGGCCACTCTTTTTGTTACTACCCGTAAATCATTAGCAAGTATTTTTAGTGTCATCAGTGAAAGGTTAATAGAAGCCCATAATTTTCAGATATATCTTTTTGATTAGCTGCTCAGAAATTTCCTTAAAAAGGGGGTGTAAATTGTTCCAAACAGAAGAGTGGAGACTGTGTCCAATTTGTGCATAAATCGAAATTGTCTTTCTAATAGACTCTTCGGAAGGGGCAGGGTTGCCTTCAAGGTAAAGATTTAAACATAAACTGACCCTTGATGAGGGAGCTGGAGTTCCAGTTTAATGCCTTTCTGCAGTTTTCCTTTGCCTTCAGTGCCTTCAGATTCCACACAAATAATTCCTTCATAACAAGTGCCTTTTCAGAAGATGTATGCTGCTGACAGTTAATATAAAATTATTGCCCCTGAATGCATTTTTGTAATTACTTCCCAGAGAACTGTCTTTGTGTTAGAAGACATTTCACACTTTAGTAACATAAGTGTTTGGGGAGAACACGAGTAATAATTACAAGCAGTCTTTCAGTGAGAATAAACCTAAAAATTATAAAAAAAAAAGCTAATGTTAAAGTTGGTTAGAGACAGTGAGGAATTTATTTAGCACGTTATGCCTGTCTGTAAATTTTCCAAGTTTAATAACCCTTCAGTAACTAAACGTAAAAAAAAAAGGCAATAAAGAACAGAGAAACTGCATCCTAATTTTTAAGCAATAATGAAACTAAAAACTGATTAAAAGTGACATGCTACTAGAGACGGAATAAAGAAACTTAATCTGAATGCTCCTATAGGAGACTTCTGCCATAATGGAAAATGAAATGGCTCACAGTTTGATCAATAAAAAAATTAGCAGCATTTAATAAAAGGTTTCTCTAGCACGTTGAATAAAGAAGCCTTGAAATGCAGGAGAACCAGGGCTGTTGGGTGAGCTGGTGGGTTTCAGGTTGGATGCTGGGTGTGAATAGTTAGGCTGGCTTGGAGAACGTGAGGCCACGTCTCTAGGTGTCCCTAAAACCACCCATAGGTTCTGGTGGTTGCTGTGCACATCCCAGCAGTAACCTTGGGCTTGCTGGGATGCAAACAGCACAGGGTGAAGTCTTGGTTTCACTGGGGGAAAACGGGGCGATTATCCCGTCCCGAGATAACCACAGACAGATCTAGGTGGGCTCAGGTGGAGGCAAGGCACCAGGCATTCTCCATTCTGCCCGTGGGGTCTGGGACTGCACTACAGCAAAGGAAGGTGCAACGAGCTGCCAGTCCTCTGCAGCCTGTTCTTGCTGGCTCTTCCCGTGCCCTTAAACTCAAGGCAGACATGGTTTTCTTAAACATCGTAGCTGCCAATTTGAGAAATTCCTGTCTTATCAGTGAAGAGGAACATTTTTCCTGTGAAATGTTGGTGTAGGTTAATGGAAGGATGGCGAGAGGGTGCTGGGAGGGGACACACAGAGGGTGTCATTAGCCATTCAGTGAGTGGTGCAGTGCCAGCAGCTACCTGGCTATTACTGGGTGTTAAGCTTGGAAAGCTTTTCTCTTAAAGCGTGTGTTACAGGCAAATGTAGAAGGAGGTGCAGTACCCTTCCGAAACAGCTCTTTGCTAAGCTGAAGAAGAATGAAGAGAACTGTCCACCTTGTTAGAAATGAGTATGATTTAATGTGTACTTGTGCATAACGACTCTGTTGTGAAATCCTACGATTCGTGCTTCCTAAAGTCCTAAAATGGTGTATATTTTATTGTTAACACGCTTCACACCCAGCTGCATGATTAGCATGATGTGTGTTTTTATCCCGTGGGTTATTATCCAGGGCGATACCCGGCACTGAGCGCTCTCCTCCTTCCCTTGCCCTTCCCCAAAGAAGCCCTCGTAGCCACCATGGCCGCTTGTTGGTGGAGTCTGCTGTCAGAGCCAGACAAATGACAGCTTGGAGAGGCTGCAGCGGCCATAGCCCTAGGAGGGCACGAGGAGGTAACAATATACAATTTTCATGGTTCAAGGGTAGCCTTATCCTACTGTTCTTCATTACAGCACTGCAGTGAGATCAATTTTATTAAGTTGTAAGTCTTAGGAGGCCAACACCATTAACTATGTGCTGGATCAAATAATTTTTTTGGTATTATGATTTGGTTTTGGTTTTTATTTTTTTCCCCTCTCGTTGAGGGAAGGCAAGATGTGATGCACGGATCTCTGCAGCCTGCGAGGAGCGCTGCGGGGCGACCGAGGGTCGGCAGGACTGTGTGCAGCCCGAGCTTCACCCACCCTGCTCTTTCCTCTAGTCATCCCATGTAATTTGACGTTACATGAACACACCGTGGCGTTTCAGGTGTTACTCTTTCTGCCTCTCTGTTTACCAGCAAGGCACCTTATATTTTAGGGTTTTTTGGGGTGTTTGGTTTTTTTCCCCCCCGTGTGTTTTGGCACTGGTGAAAGACCTGTGCTGCACTGTGTGAAAGAGCACCGAACCTGCTTGCTTTTGATGCAGGCAGCAAGGATTCAATGTGTGGAATGTGTGGCTTTGATACCTGGTCAATGTGTGGCTTTGATACCTGGTCCTAGAGCTGGGATGCAATCAAGGGATCACGGAATTGTCAAGAGTTGGAAGGGACCTCTAGAAATCACCCAGTCCCACTCCGCTGCTAAAGCAGGGTTGCCCAGAGCACATCACTCAGGACAGCATCCAGGCAGGGCTAGAAAACCTCCAGAGAAGGGGACTCAACACCCTCCCTGGGCAGCCTCTGCCAGGGCTCTGACACACTCACCCCAAAGAAGTTTTTCCTCAAATTTAAATGGAACATCCTGTGTTCCAGCTTGTGCCCCTTGCCCCTCATCCTGTCACTGGGAACCACTGAGAAGAGTCTGGCTCCATCCTCCTTCAATCTACTCTTCAGATGCTTGTGAGCATGAAGAAGGTCTCCCCTCAGCCTTCTCTTCTCCAGCCTAAAGAGTCCCAGCTCTCTCAGCCTTTCCTCATCAGGGAGATGATCCAATCCCTCCATCGCTTTTGTTGCCCTATGCTGGGCTCTCTCCGGTAGTTCCCTGTCTCTCTTGAACTGGGGAGCCACTACTATGCTCTGATGTGGTTTACTTGTCTGGAGCAGGGTTTTGGCTGCTCTGTATGGGTATAGTGGCATGGTTACAGTGGCTCACATTAGGACACTGGCCCTCTGAGAGGTAGCACACACGTACATACACCTGCCATCAAGGTGCAAGCGGTTGGGAGAGACGTGTTTTGAACCGTTGAAGGTCAGGGTTACCCAGCAGAGCCAAGACTTTTTGTCCTGTGGGAAGATTTCAGCTGAGGTTTGTGTTTTCATTACTGAAACATTTCTGGCTTTTTTTGCCTCTTTTCATTCTTTGACCACAAATGACAGAGACATTCTTGCTAGAGATGATGCTAAAATGCAATAAACCACGTGGAAGCAGAGACCTCCCCCACACTGATTTGGCACTTGACACCGAGTGAAAAGTTTACTAATGAATGTTTAGATTAGGCTTTTCCTTTAACTCATTTGCTTCTTTTGTTCCTGCTTCCTAATTATAAATGAAATTTCCTTTCCTTTTGTCTTGCCAAGGAGCCGAGCAGCAGCCCTGCAGCCGGGGGGCAGGAAGGCAGCACCCCTGGCTGCGCACAGCCCTGGGCAGGCTCCTCCGGCCCCTTCAGGACTCCCCCAAATCCCAGGAGGTGTGTGCCAGCTCCTGACGTTCCTCCAGCAATCAGCTGCTAATTTCTTTGGTGTCATTTCCTTTTAGCACTTGTCCTGCACCTCTGGAAAACTGCTAGGAATTATCATTGCCCTTTGCGAGACTTTTAATAGTTTTTTCCCTTTGGACCAAGGCAGAGGAACGAAGAGGTGCCTCTTGCCACACACCCACACCCCCTCTTCGTTTCATCTTTCGCCTCCAGCTCTCGGAGCAGCGGGGCAGTGCGTGTGCCTGTGTGCGGGTACACGCTCGGGTCATTGTCACGGCACAACCCTGGGCGCTGTGCAGCCTGCAGCTGGGCTAGGACCCCCTGTCTAGCACTAAGTCAGCCTATGCCTACTCTAAGGGAACAACTCTTGGTGGAAGCCCTGTAACTGGAGGTATTTAAAGCTAGGCGTGACCCTGCACTAGATAGTGTGTTCCAAAGAACAATCCCAGCTTTAAAAAGAAATCCCAGCTTTAAAAAGTCCTCAGGCTTAAGAAAAAAATTAAAGAAAAGCTCCAGAAGATTTACTGGCACAAAGGCAGAAAGGTTTGCCTGCCCGGTGTTGTGCTGATAAGACAAAAAGTTGAAACTGTCCATATTTGATTCCCCAGCTGAAAAAATAAGCCAAGAGGTTTGTTCCTTTCTAAATGTCCCTGGCCTGCGTGTTGCACGGTGTCACCTGTCTCCATGTCTCTTGGTGGCAGTTGTAGGTGGGCATCAGCTTCACTTCCAGCATGGCTCTGACCTTCCTGTTTTCAGTCCTGTGTTGCAAACTGAAGTCCCCAAAGCAGTTTGCTGTTGCCGTGGTCCAGGGCCCAGGCTCTGCCACACTGGGCTCCCTCCTTAGCCCCGGACTGGCAGCAGAGCCCGGTCCGACTGAAGCGAGTGGAAACTTGCTCTTGACTTCAGCGGGGCCCGAGTTGAACATGGTACATGTAATCTGTTTTCAAATATTTGGCTTTAGGAGCGCGTTGTTCCTGTAACAGAGCTGTTTTGAACACGGCTCAGAAGGCATTTCTACTGACTGCAACTTTCAAGAAGGACCTTTGGGGATTCACTTTTCCAGCTTTGCCAAGTTTGCTGCATTCCTTGGACCACCAGGTCGGGCAGGAACACTCCCAGTTCTTCATGCATCCCCTTTGAAATAGTAACTTTCTAGAGCATATGCTGGCTTTTGCAGAAAAACCAAGAGTCATTAACAACATTAACTTTAGTGGCAATTAGAATAACATATTCTTGACTCTTGGCCAGGTTGTTTAGGTCATAGGGTAAAATATTCTTGTGTAAGGCCCCACAGGCCTTCCACTACAGGGGGTGGGGGGAGAAGAAAAAAAAGGATAAAAAAAAAGAAAAACAAAAAGCCCCCCAACCCTGCTTCCTTTTTCTGACATTTTGGGAGGAGTGAGGCACACTTTCAAGCTGATCTCTCAAATTGTATCCTCTCTTACTGGTGCAAGAAAACTCTTAAAGCTACCATTAGAGATGGCAGGTTCATTTCAGAATTACTAATAACATTTTTTGTGAAATGCAGGGGCTTTTCCCGCCCCCTTTAGAATGAATGAGCCATCATTTATCCTACCCTGTGGTGCCAGCAGGTCCCTTCTCCTGTAGTTTGGCCATACCTGTCTGCTGTGTACAAATGGTCCCAGTGCTGGCTGGGAGCTGTGTGCCTACGGTGCTGGTCCCCCTTCACAGAGGTGTTCCCCCTACAGGTCCCTCCCAGGTCAGGTATTTTTGGTGGGGTTTTTTTTAGCAACCTAGATAGAAACTGCTTCCTGTTGAATTAAGTTCACTCATGTCCAAGGCCATCTTAAAAAGTAGCCATGTCAGTTAGTGTGCATATCTGTGCTCAGTGCTGTAAGGTAGCCACTCATCTTAAGTGACTTCAGAACTTGGCTCTGGCCACCAAGAAGCACTTTCATGTAGTAGTGTCCTCTCAGAGCCAGGGTCAGCTCCAAAATCGCACCCGCTCCTGGTCCCTGCAGGGCCTTGGCCTCCTGTGGTGACCCAAGCCCATTATGCACCCATCCTGCCCGGCTGCACTGGGGCCAGGTTCTCCAGCAGTTCTTGCCAGCGGGAAAATGGTAGGTTAAAGTGGCGAACTCCTCCAGCCAAACTCCTCAGGAATGAATTCCTGAGGAATGCTCGAGGCCTGCTGTCCTCGTCAGGGAAACTGAGCTCACCGCGGGAGCAGCTGGGCTGCCTTCGAAGCTTTTCCTTGCTGGATGGACCACCCATTCCCATCACTGCTCTGGCGCTCACTGCCTGTTTTGCTCCCCTGGGTGAGGACCTAGCATCTCCCTGGGGCTGCCCACACCCATTTGGCAGCTTGTGGTCAAAATAGTGGAGACGGAGGTCAAAAACCCAAGAAATGCCCCAGATTTTTCTTGGTGGTGTTTGGTTTCTACCAGGCAGGCACCGAGCGTGCAGCTCGGCAGAGGAATCTAAAGGACCGTGTTATTCAAAGTAACACTGAGGCGTGGCAGACATGTAAAATTCCTTCAACTGGCTGAAGACAGGCAAGAAAACTTTCTCATTTTAAAGCAATGTTGCATTTGCTAAATAATTTATGCAAGATTCACTGTTGTGTTATTTGACATACAACTCTGTCAAGCAACGACGCTTTTGAAAAGTTGCCTGGAGGATCAGATTTCCCATTCAACAGGGAATTAAAAAATGTTTCTGGAATTTTGCTTTGCAGTCGGGAATCTATTTTCTTATCTCACATTGTACAATTTATTTTTCCTAAAGCAGTGTGCTAAATTATTTGTTATTGTTGGACTGGCTCGAACAGCTTTATCCCCGATGCAGTCAAGAAGTGTTGGAGGAAAACCAAGGATGAATTTGTCACAGTGTGCTCACCAGATCAGCTGGTCTTTAGGTTAGCTGTCAAAAGGCAGTATTTCTGCTAAAAAGTACTAGTGAAGGTTCCTTAAACCTCCCCAAAATTGCCTAAAAACTTGCCTCTTCATGTTGTGGCAAAGTCAGTTCAGGATTGTTTCCCTGAGGTCTTTGTCGGCGGCCAGCATGGAAGCAGGTGGCAGTTCTTTGGGTTAGATTTATATACTTGGACTATTTTTATAGGTTTCTGTCTTATAAAACCAGAGAGTTGACATTCTGATTTATTAACTATCAAGTCTGCAGGACATACAGGCTTTAAAAAGATTGAATGAGCTAAAATGTTTGTGATTGCAGCCTGGGCTGGGAGGCTGTAAAAAGGTGGGCTGAGTAAATACGACAAAATGGAAGTGATAATTTGAATATCTACATTAAATTGCGTGTGAAGTAAAGCAAAGCTGGCAGAGCTTTGAATGCAGCTTCTTTGGTGAAGTGGTGGTACAAAGGGAACCAGAATCATGTGGGTTTTTCATTGCGATACGGTTTTATTGAAGGAAGAGTCCGTAAGGCATAAGGTTCAGCAAACAGCATTTTATTGAATAAACATAGTGCAGATGATGAGTTACAATGCAGAGAGCTTGGTGAGTGATACTTTTTATAACCAAATCCTTAAATTCATTACCGCTGTGTAAGTGGCATATCTGATTTGTCAAGACGAACATTATATCTAGCCCTTAATGGCAATTTTGTAGTGGAAGGGTATGTATAATTTAACAGTAAAAGAACCTGAAAATGTGCAGATCAGTTAATTGCTAAGAGGGATGCTGTGATACACCGCGAGCAGGCATTGATTTTTAATATTTCCACTGCAATTCGGAGGGTAGGTCGTGTTAGGAGTGCTCCACAGCAAACTGCAGAGTGCTGGACGCCGCCTGATTTATGTTGCCCCGCGCAGCGCAGGAGATGGCATGAAATGTGCTCTGGCTGGAGAGAGGGAGCAGAGTCCTACGAACGTGTGTGTCTGAACCGCAGTGCTTGTGGTAACCAGTTTTCCTCTTTAATAAATTTTATTTTTCAGGTCTGTTTCGTGTTCTCTGCCTTGGTTGTCCTTAATCTTTTTGGCGCTGATCTAATTTTAGAAACAATTCATCTCTCTCTTCGCTGGCGTTTCCTTAATGGCTTAAAACCCAGACACATCCCAAGCCAACAAGGTGGCATCTCCCTCCTGCCTGGCTCCAGCCACTGCCAGGCTTTTGGGGTCAGCTGGAGCCCAGTGCAGGGGGATCTCTCCTGCTGGAAGAGCCTGCAGGTCCCTTTTACATTGCTGGAGGATTCCTAAAATGTTCCTCTCTTGCCTCCCACGGTGTATTCGGTGCTTGTGAAGGCAGGTAACATAGTGGCACCTGTGGTGGTATGGCCCACAGTGGTGGGACATACATGCGGAAGAGATGCAGGCATTTCTGCTTCAGCTGGTCACCAAAGCTCAGTCAATGTGGCCAGTGTGGCCAACAGATGCTTTCCCTCCAGAGAGGGCAGCAGGAACTTAGAAGAGGTTTTTTACCCCTGCAGCCTCTCTGGAGAATCCAGGTGAGGGCAGCCATGACTGGCTTCAGGGTGGCTGCTGTGACCAAGAGGGTGTCCCGGAGTCATAAGGACATGGCTGCAAGGCCATCCCTCATGACGGGCTGCTGAGTGCATGCTGGGGGGACTGGCTGTGGCTGGCTGCCTCAATGCCGGTGGAGAGCCAGCCACCCACCCTGTGCATGGAGCAGCCACCTCCATGGCCCCAGGGTGCAGAGCCCCCCTGCACTGGGGCGTTTCTGCAGCTGCCAGAGAGCTCAGTCTCGTTGTACACCAATGCACGTGAAAACTTGTGAGTGTTTTGGCAAAGAAGTTTGTGCTGGCCCACGCTAAGCTAAAAAATATCCAAGAGACCTGAAGGTCAGGTGCAGTGCTGTGGGTTCCTGGCGAGGTGGGCACAGCGCAAGGCTCGTTTGCCCAGCAAAGTGCCTCTTGTTAGTTCAGCAGCACCTCTCACATCCTGGGGTATGTGTGTGCTTTGGAGGGCCATCAGCTAGAGAGGGTTTTCATCTTGTTGTTACTAATATTGGGGCTTGGAGGCGGTGGGGAGAGGAGAGCGTTGAGAATTAAAATTCAGCACATGCCTTTTCTTTGCGGGCTGTAATTAATCTTGCCAATTTTTAAAGCTTTGAGAATCTGGTTAAGTGATAAAACACTAACAACTTCATATGACAGAGAGTTAGAGGCTCCTGCTACCCACCCACCAGAGAAGATTAGGAGAGAGTGTTTGCAGGATTCACACTAAGCAGCAGAGAATACAGTTGAGAATTGTTGCACCGCATGATATAAAAACCACATTAATATAATGAAAGGTGTCGGGAATAATGTGAGAGTGGCTGTAATTAAATGTATCTTAATAAGTGCAACATCCTTCTTAAAGCTCTTATTTTTCAGACCTCTCAAACTTAGAGGATGTTCTTGCTGTTGGCAGGTGGCCTGGGAGGAGAGCTGGAGAGCGAAGTGAAGGACAGCCGGGCCCTGGAAGAGAGGAACAGTGTGACGAGCCAGGAAGAGAGAAATGAGGAAGATGAAGACATGGAGGATGAGTCAATTTACACCTGCGATAACTGTCAGCAGGACTTCGATTCACTGGCAGACCTGACTGAACACAGGGCACACAACTGTCCTGGAGGTAATGTTAAACTAGCTTTACAGTTCTGACAGGTGGTTAGCTGGGTAATTGGACATAGCAACAGCTTGAGGCCTCAAGTGAGATTAAAGAATTAATAATGTAATTTTACAGTTAATGTAATTTTATTGTGGTGCCTTGGGTAGCCTTTGTTCACTCCTTTAATAAAATTAAAATAAAAGCAACAGCTTTTCAATTGGAATCTGCCAGTAATTACGTTAGACAAAAATGTTGTGGGTTTTTTTTAATGCTAAAAGTTTCGGGCAGTGTATTTTTCCCCCTCTCTCCAGATGTAGGAAGATTAAAAAAAGTTAAATGACTGAAATGCTCAAAACTCCCAGGAAGAAAGAGCCTCTGAACCCTGTAAAAGAACAGGACTATTTCTGAGATTAAAATTCATAGCACGAGTTTTGTAATCCCACCCTAAAAATACCCCGTTCTCCCTAGGTTATTATTGCATCGCCTTTTGAATTGCATGGGAGGGAGGATGGCATCAGCCAGTGCTGATCTTGATTTCTTTTTTTTTGTTTGTTTCCCCCTACTTTCTGTAAAGTAAGAACGAGCTGAGGGCATCGGTGTGCACAGTTGCAGCGTGTCTTGCTCTTGCACGGCTGCCTTTGCGTGGCCGGCGGCAGCAGCAGGTATGCTGCAGAGCACGCTAAGCCGATTTACGGGGGTAGGGAAGGGAAAGCTTTGCAGATTTTACCAGAGATTAAATAAAATCTTAGGAAGGGGAGCACGGAACACGTTCATATGTATTTCAATCAGAGATTCTCATCCTCCACCTTCCTGGAATTGAATACTCTGCCATTGCTTTTCCCTCCGCACTCATCTGAAATATTTCTAGGCAGTTGCTGTTCTGGCAGAGGTGCAGGTTGGGGCAGGAAGGTTAGCTTCTCCCCTGCTGCAGCAGTGTCCCATCCTCTTTTCCCTGAGTCCATATTCTGCCCTGGCCACTTAATCTGTTTGGCAATTAGTCCATGTTTTCTGCATTTTTGGTTTGGTTTTTGTTTTCTTTTGGCATAAGTAAAATGATGCTCATCCAAGAAGAAGAAAAAAATACAGGAGACAGAGTACAGCAAAGGAAGGGAGGGTCAGGGTGGGGGCTTTGACTCAGTCTGAGTCCCCTGAGAGCACTTTTCCCTGTCTTGCTCTGGCCTGCAGAGACGAGGTCCCCCCAACTCTTCCTCCCATGTCCTTGATGGGAGGAAGGACCAGAGGGCCGTTGGGGCTTTGCCCAGGCCTGCCCCCCGGGGCTCCTTGCTCTGCACACTTGTTTAAGCCCTGTGTAGGCTGCAAACATGAATGTGCATAAAATTGAAAGGCTGCTTCTTGTGGTGTCATTTCTTGGGCAGCCATCAACGATAGCTTTAGCCATCAATGATAGATAGAGACTCCTGCAAATTAGATTCCTATCTACTGCAGGGTAGTAAGGAAGAAATTGCCACTGAGTAGAAAAACACTGGTTTTCTAAACTGGAAGGCAGGGTGCACAGCCCAGGTGGACCTTAGTCCTTTCCAAAGGAGCAGTCACATTCCCGATGCTGTCCAACACGGGGAGTGGGACAGGCAGGATCCCCCTGGGGTGGCCGTGCAGCTGCAGGGCACGTCTCCAGCAGCTGTCCCTTGGGCAGCCGCTGCTCTGTCCCTGCCCCATCTCCTAAGCTGTGCTGATGCAGCCACTCAAGGTGCTGAGGGTGAGGCCCACCGAAAGAAGGGCTGGTTTTAGCCCAGGTTCACGGTGTGGTCCCCCAGAACAGCTGTAACGGCACAGCTGGGGGAGCAGTGCAGGGCAGAGGGGAGCGGGGACTCCAGAGGGGGAACAGAAGGTTATGACCCGCGACCAGCAGTGCTCTGGAAAGGAGAAATTTCTTTTCCTGAGGCAAATACACATTGAACTGTAGCAACCTAGAGATTCTGTTCCTATCAATACAGCCAGTGTTTCCACACCTCCGTTTTTCTCTGTCCTCTACGTAGTGTTCTGTTAGTTCAGACTAAGGAAAATCAAGTGTATTTTTTTGGGACTTATCAAAATAATTTGTAAGTGTTCCCATTGCTAATTTTTGATTGCAGGTAGCATAATTTCATCGTATTTTACTGTCTTCACATGTGCTGATGATTTATGAAGATATTTTGTCATAAAGAGGCACCGTATAAACATCTGCATATAGATGAAAATGAAATGATGAAATAGGTGCTAATTATCTCCACGTGAGGATCTCCTTGTTCCAGAGCAAGAGTGTCTGTTTTCTATTTAGTTTAATCTAGTATCCTGAAGTGATTTAAAGTAAATAGGAGGCTTGCATTCATATATTCTGGAATGGGAATGTTTCCATGAAGACAATCTGGAATATTACTTGATTTTTACATATCCTGCCGTAAGGAGGAACCCCCAACCCTTTCAGCCCCACCACTTTGTTCGATAGCCATGAGAATTTTTGTTGAAATCATGCAAGGGGAAAAAAAAAAGCATGTCTTTCTTTCATTCACCTGAAGAGACTTGTGCTACCTGGGTGAAAAGATAAGGTCACCGTAGGAAGTGTTTTATTTATAAAGATTTTACCCCACACTATAAGCTATTTGGCTGTGTCCTTAGTTACCCTGCACTCCTTTTGCCTCTAATGCCTGCCTGACACATCTGGGGCTGCAATGCAGTGCCTGACCTCTTGGCAGGCTAGGTTTGCACGTCTTAATCTGAAGCCGGGTTTTCAGTCGTGTCTACATGGCTCCAGATCAATACAGGTAATATTTGTAGTGATAATATCACCAGGCTGATATTACAACATAACTAATGACTTCCTTTGGGATACTGAAGTTAGGGAAGGTATTGTAGCTGAGGAGTGTTGCAGGATTACGAGAGATCACTCCAAAGAATGGGATAAACCATCTATTTCACTGGAATCCCTTAGAAATTCATTACGGCAGGCTGAAGTTATAATACAGTTTGAACACAGCTGCTTTGACATGTAAGGAGGTAACAAACAGCCATTTCCCCCCGTGCTTTTTCATGTATTTCAGACTTGTTTCTTTGAGGACAAAACACCTCTGAAATCTAGACATCTCCGGTAGCAGAAGTGCATGGCATTCCTTTTGATGTCAGTGTAGTAGAGACGTTCTCCTTCTGACAGAATTAGGTGCCTTGTCTACCTTTTGTTCGTGACTGATGTCTGTGATTGCAGGTTGTGGGTTTCCAGTGTCTACGGGGATCTGAACAGGGCCTAAACGGGGGCAGCTTGTAGTGAAGGAACATCACATTTCCTCACCGGCTCATGTCTTTCCCTTGCCTCCCACCTTGCCCCCACAAATGAGCTCTCCTGCAGCAGTCCTGGAAACAGTGCCTTAAACAGCTAGCAAGCATCCTGAGAAATACTCTTAAGAATAAATAAAAGCAACTAGTGTATACACAGGCTGTGTTGAGCTTTTAAAATGAAATTAAAACTCACTGGTATCCCATTTCCCCGTAACCAGAGGAGACTAAGGAATTGCCATCGATGTGTGCAGTCTGTATTTTTATACATTTTTGTGTGCACTGATGCTGCAGTGTAGGTGTTAGAGCAGGATGCTACGTTATAGCTTGAGTGACAAGAGTAAAGAATTGCACACGGATTTACAAATTACTGTGTCTTCTGGCCAGCACCAGAGGCTGCATGCATCAAGCCACTGTTCTGTGATATCTCATTGTCCGGTGGCTGATGCCAAGTTGTTTGTTGTCTGATGAAAAGTGGCCAAAAAGCCATGAGATTTGCCATTTTGCTTGTGTGTTTTAATCCACCTGCCTTAGCCTGGGTTTAGCTCCAGTATTGTATTGTGCTATTTTTTGCTTCCTCCGCCCATACCACCCCATCCCTCCTACGGGTCAGAATATCCTCACGTAAACTTTTTCCCTTCGGTTTCTCGAACCGAAGGCAGAGTGTTTGAAACAAAAACGTAGCGTCTCAATGAAGTGGACAGAAGTAGGTTTTGGTGGGGTCTCTGAGCATTTCATGAGGTCCTCTTCTGTTGTTGATAACTTTACAGGTTGTCTGTTTCAAACAGCAGCAGAGCTATATATGGATATTGCCAGCTTGGAAGCGGCTGATTTTTCTAAACTACTGTACGGTAGGAACTAGTTTATAATTAAAGTCTTGCAGTTGCTCCTTTTAAATGCCCTGTAACTTGTACACTAGGCTTCCGTTTGAAATGAGGTATTGTAACTGTTTCATGCTAGTGTATAATTTTGCATTTTCTTGTATTTCACCTGCTACAAGAATTATGATTGCCACGCAACCGTATACGCGGGATGCTTACCCAGAAACCGTACACGGCAGCTTGTCAACAAGCGACGTCTCATGAACGTTTTTGTGAGGTGGTACTTTGTACTTCCCGCTGACAAAGAGAGACTTCTTACCTGTATTTCCAAAATTAGCCCTCCCCAAAATTGCAATCTTTCGTGGCACCCGATTGGCAAGACAGAGATTTCCTGTCCTTTTGCTGCTGCTGTTGTCGTTTCTTTAAATTAATGAATTACCGATCATTACAAAAGAAACTGAAATACAGTTGTGAAAAAGCAGTGTGGAAACTTAATTATACACCTAGTTTATACAGCTGTGTCTCTAATGACCTACTGGCCCTAATTACTGTGTTGTGGCTCAGTCTGAGTGCTCTTGTCCTTGCCAGAATTCTGCTCCTTTCTCTTAACCTGACTAGTGTTTCAAGCTAAAAAAAATAACGTTTCCTTTTTTTGTTCTTTTCTACATTGTCGTGCTGAAATGCAGTTTTCCTTCTTTCCAGAGGTCATAGCAGTGTTTTAAAATTGGCACCAGAAAAGCTCAGTAATATCACAAACTGTAAAAACATGGGTTTTCCCTGGAGTCCTCAGTTCTCGCTGTCCAGATCTGAAAATGGGCACCGGGGCAGTGTTTTTATTGTCAATCACTTGGAGGGCTCCAAGCATAGTCTCCTGTCCTTAGCTTGTCCCAGGCATCCCCTCTCCAGGTGCAGGGGCAGCAGGGCTCCCGAGGGCTTGGGCAGCTGCCTTGGCCGTGGTGCCCAGCGCTTTGCACGTCTCCCTGTAGTCAGTATGTGTGCCCATCAGTGCCGAGAGCTCCGAAATCCCAGGTTATTGCCGGGGTGTGCTTGGCTGGATGGTCCGGCTCCCCTGGCTGGCTGTCACCCAGGTGACATCTGAGTGTACCTGGAGGTTCCCACCCAGCCTGCGAGGAAGCTTCTACCAGGACTTGTGCCTACACGTACCAGAAAATCAGTGTGCTGCGAAGCTGCTGGGCTGCCTGGCTTCCTATGCAGGTGCTTAGCGAAATATGTATTCATTGTGTAGAACATAAAGCATATTCCCAGCTCTGAATTTGGATCTGAACTCAAACAGAAGCACAGCTGCAAATTCAAAGACAAACAAGGCACCGGGTGACCTTTGCTGATGCAAGGTGGTTTACGAGCGCATCCTGTGCAATGTGTTTCCTGAGCTGCCTGGCTTGCTGTAGGCCACTGGTACTGCCCGGCCTGCTGGCCACCAGCACCGGCTCCGCGCCCACCCCAGGGTGTTTGGCATGAGCCGGGGCTGCCTGTGACGGTGCTTTTAGTGTAGCATTTAATGCATTGCATATGTTTGTGGAAGTTGTGCAAAGTGTTATGCTCCCTAACAGCGTTGCTTACCCGGCAGATCCGAGGGTCGTCCGGCAGGTGAAGGTAGGTGAGACCCCCCCTCCTTGTCCCGGGCTGCTCCTCTCTGTCCCCAGCCCTTCAGCGTGGGGAAGGCGTTAGCCGGGGCTGAGCCTCGGCAATTCTCTCCTGGCTGCCTCTCTCTCACATTCTGCCTGTTAAGGGTTTGAGGGGGACGGGACACGTCAGTTTAAAACAATGCTTGCTTGCCATAAGCACCCAGCTCAGGATATGCTTTGTGGCCTCACGGAGGGTCTCCCGCGGCGGGGGCACGGCAGCCAGCCCCCAGCAGATCCCCAGCCGCGCAGGAGCTGGGGCGAGGAGCCGGGCAGTGTGCTCGCCGATAAGAGCGTGCCAGTGCGCCAGGCGCCTCCCCCCTGCAAATCGCCACTGCCACCTTTGTGTCCGGGTCCCCCTGGGGACGGTGGCAAGGGAGGCAGCACCAGGCACTGTGTGTGCAGATAGGAGCGCTGCCAGCACCGCTGCGGGAGGTTTGGGTGCGTGTAACCAAAACCCCTGGTAGGAGGGGAGGCAATGAGCTATCTATCCCTGCCCCTTTCTCAGCCTCCGCGTAGCCAGCAGTCATCGTGGGCAGCCTGGCTGCGCCTTCTGAGGCTGCACAAACCTTTCTTAGCAATGGTGATGTCTTTCCTCAAGCAGCATGTGCTCTTCGTGCGGGAAGGAGGTTTTCCTTGTCCTTTGTAAATGTACGGTCCAGTGAGGAGCTGAGGGTGACATGTTAGCGTGCTCGTATCGGCGAGGGACTGTTTCATTCTTGCTACTTTAATTGAGTTCTTTTATGTGCTTTAGTCTAGTTCAAAGAGTAGTCTGCAAAGTAAGCACAGGTCTACGTGGGAATGGGGAGAAGAGAAAGCGGGTGCATGTGAGAGCTCCCACCTGTGGCAGGACCTGCGTTTTGGGGCAGGAGCCCATCTGGCACCCCCTCTGTGCCACCCCATGGCTCTCCCAGCCTTTCTGGAGCACCAGGGGTGCCCGAGCTCCACCTTCCCCTTCCCCCTTACTTTAGATTTCTGTTTGCAAAGGATAATCCATCGCCATACTACAGCAGAGGGAGTATTGGTGGGTCTGAGGAGGGCAGGGTTGTATTTCAGCAAAAAAATAGAAACCTAAGTAAATAAGAAATGTTTTTTGACAAAGAGGAAAGAGGGGTTGGAGTGGAAGGGCTCCTTCCAGGTCTGGAGCCTGCCGAGTGCTGCAAGGGCAGCTGTGGCTGCAGGAAGGAGGATCACTGCTGTCCCAGCACTCAGGGGGTTGTAGACAAAACCCAATATGTGAGACTCAGTTCAGAAATGCAGCGAGGATAGCCTGGAGACTACAACTACAACTGAGCTTGTTACACAGTGGCCTTTAATAATGCCTTAGAGAGCTCGGTGGAGGATGTGCTGGGGTCGTCCTGCCTCAGACAGACAAGAGCACAGATTGTTTGTGGCTAGGGTGCTGCCGAAGGGCATGTGTTGCCTTCCTGTGGGTTGTTGAGGGACAAAACCATCTTGGTCCATATCAACAGCCCTGGTGGATTCAGAGCTGTCAAGATTGCCAGACTACAGGTGCGAACAGTGAACGAGAGGTGTGCTAAAAAGTCTGCTTTTTTCCCTTAGTCTGATTTCTTTCCCTTAGCAGACCACTGGGTAAGGTAGTGTTCGTATAAGGATGGCCATACTGAGCCAGCCTGATGGTCCCATAGCACCAAATCCCCAGAATATTCTCCTTGCTGTCAGCAAATCTATATGGGCATTTCCTGGTGCTTTTCATTTACATTCCTCACATAATCTTTTTCCACGAATTTCCATTTTGAAGTTTCTTGTTGAAACAAGGTATGGATTTGGCATTTCCCATGGTGGGAACTCAGAGTTCAGTTATGCACTGGGGAGAAGGATCCCCTTTTGTTCACTTCAGCTTTGTCACTTGCTTTCATTTGATACCCTCTGGTTCTTCTGGTGGACAAGACAATGAGTGATTGCCCCTTTTCCACTGTCTCCACCCACTCATGCCTGAGCAGACTTCCATTGCTGCGCCCTCCTCTGTCTCCAAATCCATAACTGCAATCCTCTTGCTGACATCTCCTGTATCTTGACCCAGATGAAGAGACCGAGGGACGTGGCAAAGCCTGGCTGATAGATACCCTGCCCACTCGCTGTCCTCTTTCTTCACTGGCACTAGAGGTGTGGTCACATTTGCATCTCTGTCCTGGTTCCCGAGCAGGAGGCGAGGGATAGTACTTGTCCGGGTGTGAAGACCTGGCAGAGGGAAAGCTGGTGTCTGGCCGTGTAGGGGAAAAACAATTAAGACTTCAATGTTTATTCAGAAAGAAAGCAAGCAGCAGTGCATTTCAAGCACTCATCACACGACATAATTTTGCTGTTGGAAGTAGCGGGATTAAAAAAAGCCTTTCTAATGTTGATTTCTTTGAATTTGTAGAATATAAATGGGGTTTAAAAAAGAAATCAATTAAAAATAAAGGAAGTGTGTGTACAAACATTGTCAAGAATTCCTATCTTTCATTTTTTTTAAAACAAGCTCCAGAAAAAATCCCCACAGAAGTTCTGTAGTGCATATTTGAATGCTTTTGTTGTAGCCTCATTAAACTTGGCTTGTCTGCAGATACAGCTGGCATGTTATTAACTGTGCTCCAGGCTTGGGGAAGCCAGAAAGCAGCCTCCACCCCCCGGTGCCGGCTGGCTTTAGGGAAACGTGCCAGCATGGGTTGGTCCTCTTCAGCTGGCTGGCTTTGGGAGCGCTCGCTGGAGCATCTCCGCGTGGCCTCTGGCTCCGGGAGCCTGGGGCTCAGCCTGCCTCAAGCGCCGACCCGTGGGAGGGCTCTGTGGTGTCACCTGTGCCGGCTGGCAGCCCACACCCGTGCACCACAGCGGTCCCTTGCGAGCAGGATGGATCCACCAAGGTAGGTGGCCTCCCATGGACAACATTAACCGGGTGCCTGCGTTCCCCGTAGGGCTCTTGTGCCTTTCTTTACTGTGTGTTGGCAATAGTAAATTAGCAACTGTTTGCCAAATAGTTTATCTGTTCTGAACAAATTCGTTATTGGGCTGAACTAGTCAAATACATTGAATAAGGGAAATATTTTCCCTGCACTTGCTGGGAGAGGCTGTTGCTCCCCACACTGGGTTTGCACAGCAGGAGGCCTCCACCAGAGGTCTAAGCAGCTTCTGACTTTCTTCAACGCTATGGCAAGAGGTACCTACCTCTTGAATGCTCTTTCATTAAAGTAATTTTAATAGATGCTTGTAACGGTAAGGTGAATTTTAAAAATAGATTTCATATTCAATTCAAAATTGTTGAAAATATATTCAGTAGAAATTCAAGTTAAATAATGAGTATTAAGTATAGCCAACGTTATTTGAACTTCTTGCTTATTACAAGCAGCTTTCATTGCCTTAACTAAATAAAAAATTGATCTGGGGTTTTCAAGGCACTTGGTCTGTTCATGTGAAATACTTCCTGGGGCATTTGAGCACTTCATACTCTTTGAAGATTTAGAGTAGTGATTCCTTTCTGACACAAGGAAGTACTATCCTTGTTTTTATCATCATGAATTTAAGAAGTCATCACTCTAATTTGGCTTGAGTTTTGACTTGCTGGAAGAGGTGTTCCTTCCTTCTCTCTCCTCCCTTATGCTGATACAAGGTTTGCATTGCCTTTGGGAGCCGACATTGCTGACAATTAAAAGGATTAACTTTTAGTCTGTGCAGCTCCTGGATCTGGTGCCATGTGGAGCTGCACAAGGCAGGGACAAGAGGGCAGGGTTTGGGTGAGAATTCAAGAGCTTCTCTCATGACAGTTGGACTTTCTTTGGATGAAAATTACTTTAGCTATGGCTTCACCAATTTACCCAATAATATACTTGAAATTGGGGGAAGACCCAAGGTCATTAATCCAGGTGGGCTTCATTGTTGGTGACACCTATAACAAGGTGGGGGTGAGCTTCCTCTTTGCCTGTGAGTCCACCTCTTTAGGCTTCCTTGGAAATCTTACACAGCCTAACGGTGAAAGACTTTTTGGCTCCTCCTTATGTTGCTACTCAATTACTGTTAGCCTTGCTGAGGAGGACAGAAGGAAAGGCTGAAGAAGCCCATTGCTTTTCTCTTCTCCAGGGAATCTGTTACATTAAACATTTGAATAGATTTTTTTGGATGTAATTCCCAGTTATTTTCTCTACAGTGAACTCGGTTCGCTCATGCAGACTTTGTACTTAATGGTGTCTCTTAAAATAAATGAGATTGGATATAATTTATATTAAATGGTCATTTTAGAAATCTACATTTACTAATTATTCATTAGAAAATTTGGAAAGACTGAAGTAGAATAAATTCCCTTTATGACCTCACAGTCTAAAGGAATATAAACGTCTGCACCTGTGTTGATTTTTCTCTCAGCAAAACCTAATGCAGGTGATTTGCTGGAGTCCAAGAGTAGACTCCAAGCACTGAAATGCATTGTTCAGCCTGCATCCACACACCGTAGCAACCAACGAAGCCAAAGCCAGCCACAAATTCAACAGGCCTGTAGGACAGTCTTTTAACGTTTATGATGATGCTCAGCTTGTGGTCTGTCTCTGCATCAGATGGGGTTTTGTTTGCATGAGCTCTTCTGGTTGTCTCCTCGGGGTGACCGCTCTCTTCCCTTCCCTCTCCCCATTGTCTGTGCTGGTGTCCCCGTGGGGCTCCCTCCTCGAAGGCACTTCCAGAAGGACTGCCACCTTTTCATCTCTTGTTCGCAGCATTCTGCTCCCTGACGCTGTGCTGGCATTTGCCCTTTCCTGGCCCTGCATGGGACTGCACCATGTCAGAGTTTATACATTTAAATTAGACCTTCCCCTGTTACTATTTTGTCCTTTGCTCTCAGCTCTAGTGTCACTTTCATCCATTGTCCCAGAGCCAGCTCTTCCTTGGGGCTCCCTACGTCTGCAGAGCCTTCCTTGAACTGTCCCACAGGGACCAGCAGCTGCAGATCTCCTTGAGGTTAGGGTGGTGAGAGCCTGGCCCAGGTTGCCCAGAGAAGCTGTGGCTGCCCCATTCCTGGAGGAGTTCAAGGCCAGGCTGGTTGGGGCTTTGAGCAACCTGGTCTGGAGGGAGGTGTCCCTGTCCAGTGCACGGGGCTGGAACTCTATGATCTTTAAAGTCTCTTCCAACTCTAACCATTCTATGATTCTAGGTGCTGCAAAAAAGCCTGTTCCATGTGCAGTCTCAGGTAGGTTCAGATGAGCTAAAGACGTGTTAGTCAAATCTGTGTTCACAAAACCTCTCAAATGATTTAATTTGCATTCAGACCGCATCCAGATCCAACCTGGGCGGCTGCTTGATCTCATCTTACAGCCCTTCTCTGCTCCTTCCTCTCTTACAGACACTTGCTGTGGTTTGTTTTACAAGAGCTGTTTCGTGTAGGGATTGTATTCCATTAGGTGTTTCAGTGGTATCCCCTGTAACTGGGTTTGATTTTTGACTGGAGCCTCTGGTACATAGAATCAAAGCAGAGAGAATTCTTTGCTTTTATGGAGGATAAACTGTCGTCTTCACGAGGCGGTCACACCGTTGCTGCATTCCTCACGTGTATAAGATCAATGTACCCCAAAATTTAAAACAGAAGAAAGTGGAAGTGAGTAGGATTTTCTTGTCTCTGAGAGGATACTGAGTTTTCTGCCTGCCACTTTTAACTCTGGAAGTGCAAATATCAGGAGGGAAAACGCTCTTTCTTTCTGTATCTAGGTGTGCATCACTGTATCTGCAATGTACAAAACGCTTCGTTTTAGGTTATTCAGCTCCATTTTGAAGACCTGGCCAGGTAAAATTTGCTGTATTGGACATAACATCACTGGTGTGGGGCAGCATCAGCCTTCATTGACAGAGAAATGGGGAGAGGCAGCTCTCACAGGAACCTGGGGCAGTGATTCCACGCTTGGTACTGGAGTTGGGAGAAGTACAATCCCAGTTAGCAAAGCTGTCGGCTTCTCCAGTGGCCGTGCATGTCCAGATCAGCCAGTGACAGGTGGGAGGCTGAGCTCTTTGGAAAGCTTGGCCACTCCAGGCAGAAGGGGGAGAGGGAGAGAAGGAGGATGGGGAGAAGAAAACCTGTTTGTGAACTTGCCCCTTTTGAGATAGCGAATGCTCCTCTCCCCGTGCCCGGGAGCACGGCCGAGCAGCTGCATCCCGCTCTCCTGCCGCTGTCAGCCAGTGTCACTGCAGAATCCTCAGTCGTTTCGAGGAGGCACCGGGTGTTCATAGGGAATAGAGGAAACTCTCGGGTAGAAATGGTGTGTGGGCTGCTTTGGATTTTACTCCAAGGAAGAAGATCTCCACGAATGTTTTAAATTAGCCTGTCCTTGATAATTTTGGTGGTATGGAGCCCAACCAAAACTTCGGGAAAAATACAAGTTGCTCTGTTAAAGCAGACATGAAAAAAAAATGAAGGGCTTAACTTTTGTCCTGAGGGTGATAAAACAGCACCACACAGCTGAAAATCAATCTGACCTTCACCCACGTGATGCTGTTGTCTCAGTCTGTCTTTCATTTCCTTTGGTTGAGTGAAGGCCATGGCATTCAGTAGGGAGAAGAGCCAGAGGGAGGTGGGGAGAATCCTGTTTTCTCTGGAAAGGCTTCGGTGCTTGCATAAGTTGACTCCATGAAGAGAGTTGCTGTAAAACTTTGAATTATTTCATTAAATTAAAAAAAAAAAAAGTAAGTTCCCTTTTCTCTCAATGGCCAGCAATCACTTTGAGGTACAGAAGATCTATGCTGGACAAAAAAAAACCCAACCCAAGGCGTTTGTGATATAAAACATTCTGTTTTAATTAAACCTAGAATTAGCCAGTGACGGGATTTGGAAAAGAAGGCTTCGTGCAGTAACAGGAAACCTGCACGTTTATTTAAAAACAGAAATTTGTACCCAAAGGGGAGAAAAAAGGCCAATTATTTTTTTTTCTACAGGTATTTTAACATTCTGTGTTGCAGGCTTTGCACAAACAAAGAGAAGGGGCCCAGATACACTTATATTTACATATATATCAATAAACCAACAGTTGGGGCTTGTGTAAAAGCAATATTATTGATTTTCAGAAGAGAGGTACCGTTTCAATTGGTGAACTACTCATTTTGCACAACGTCCTGCAGCAAGTGCTTCCCATCTCATTTAGAATGCACTAAATGAACGGGGAAAATTCTGGGCAGGATTTAATTCCCTTAAACAACAGCACCAACAAAAGGGGAAACGATGGGCCGTGAGCGTTGATGTTCTTTTCTACATCTTGAAAGCAATTAAAAGTGCAATTCATGGCTGATTGTCCAATCCCCTGCTTCTTTCATCCTCATTTAATTTAAGTGTGACCCAGAGCCAAAAAGATGTTGCCATGTATTTCTTTTGGAAAAGAGTAAGTTTGGTAAGGTTATAGCTAGGCTTTCCAAAACTAAGATGGCTCTGAGTTCTGCCCACCCTAAACTGCAGGTTTCCTGATTCGTCTCATCTCACGCAGATCATGTCCTTCCACGTCGCAGTCATAAACGACCCTGTTGCTTTCTATTTTTGGGCTATCGATACCCAAGCTACTGTAGCCTAGAGAGAGTTAGGGGTATCTGCTGTCTTCCTCCATCAGCAAACACCTCCTGCTTTAGGAAGGTGTATAGGAAATGCCAACTTCTTGTTAAAATGATAACAATGGAGATTGGATTTAGCTGTAGGGATTAATCCCTGCTTCCTAAAGGGTAAGAATGAAACAGTTTGTTGTTTCTGTTTGGGATGGTGGAGATTAATTTCCGACTAGAGCTTTTGATTTAAGTGTGGTTTGTCTGATGTGCCAACCTCCGTGGACACTATCTGATGTGGTGTTAAAAACCAAGAAAAAAGAAGAGCAAACATTAAAGATGTTGGGACCTTGTCCTGGCGAGCTCTGCTACTCGGGTCTCCGTGTGCTATGCCCAAATGCTATTTGCATAAATCCAGAATTTAATAAGTTATTATTCTGATTAACGCCATTAACTGCTTAACTACTGTAGAAATTGGCTTCCAAAGTTGCTTGATGGTAGCTGTTGCTCTCCATGTCATTCCATTTGCTGTCTCGCTGGGGATAATGGTATGCAAGGGAAAGCAAGAAGGTCAAGGATCTTTTTGTTTAGTCTCTTCGCACATTAAAAGTTCTATTATGTGTTTGTATTGCATGTGGTTTCCAGTCTGTTGGCTACAATGCTTTCAAAATCCATTGATGGTGAGCTTGTGAAGCTAAATATATCTTGTGGGTTATGACTACCAAGCTATCACTTTGTGTAGCAGTCAGGGCCAATATTTAACAAGTGTTTTTCAAGAATGAGGGATTTTGAAACGGAGTCAAACGCTCTCACAAAAGGGTTAAGAGAAATGCTAATATAGAAGATGACAGCCAGGGCTTGGTCTGTGCGGAGGGGTGGGGTGGGATGGTTGG
>VZTM01017866.1:10000-13821 GCA_013400555.1 Jacana jacana | reverse complement strand
GGCAGGGCAGCCGGGCTCCGCAGAGACCTCGCTGCTGCTTCTTGCCCGACATTTAAGGGAATGCAAAACCAGACTGCAGGACGCAGCCACATCCTAAGGGCTGGCACAGCCGCCTCGCTTGTTTTCCCTCTCCAGCTAGTAGACTGACCTTTTGAAAAAACAGTTTCAGCTGCTGTGAGGCACTGACAATAGCTTTAATGGGTTTCATTTTGGTACGAAATAGCTATGGTCACAATTTGATCATGTAAACCAGCAGCCATGAGCGTGGCAACACGGGTTCATCTCTTGGCTGATTGTTCCAGGCCGTGTACAAACTCAGGCGGATATCACTGCCTCCCTGCCAGGCGTTAGCACAAGATACTAATTTTCTTTTAAAATGAAAGCAGAGCTTTTCTTTCTTTATTTATTTATTTAAAGCAATTTGTGTTCTGACTGCTTGAGTACCTCCACACCTGTCAGTTGAATCCAGTGTGCTCGTTCCCAAGGGTAACCTGACATCTGGGAAATTCCGCCTCAGCCCACCACTCGATCCCCTCCGCGGCGTCTGTGGTGGTTGTTTCTCGAAATGGAGTTACACCATCACACATCATCCTTTGCATTATTCTGCTCTGCTCCAGTTTATTCCTGCTTTTATAACTTTTCAGGTTGAACCCCGCTCTCGGGCTATTTCGGGAGTGCTGCAGTTATCTGTAAGCTGTCTTGCTTTTCGCTGTGGGGCTGGGAAGCTCAGAAACATCTGGAGGCAGGGTCAGTCCAGCTTGCTGGTCTTTAGAGGATATTTACGGAGTTTCATAAGGCTTGGACCCATACCCACACCCATCCTAGATGCAGTGTCTACAGATTTATCCCCGAGAGCCTCTTACAAGCTTTGTATTACTATCTAGAGCTATCCCACTGCAGAAATCCTCAGGAGAGAGAAGTGGTCAAGAGTACTTAGAAACATCTGTTAAAAATTCAGACAAACACTGCACTGTCACTAGAAGCAGTTAGGATGGGGCGAATGAAGTTTATCATGTGGTGCTGCAGGAAAAAGGGCACATTTTTCTTCTTCCTTTACTTTGCCTCACAAACCCATAGTTTGGTCAGTAGATAGAGGAAGATGCCCCCGCCCAAAGCACACTTAGGGTGGAGAGCTGCTTTTTACCAATGTCACAAACTCACTCGAGAGCCCAGCCTTGTGGTCTGAGGGGAACACTCTTCCCAGAGTACTCATGTTGGGTTCATCACACGCTTTCCGCTTCCTTCAAGAAACCCCGCCTCAATTGTGTGGACCTAGAAAGTGGCAACATCAGGAGAGAAAGGGACTTCACTGTGACTTTTCTGTTGCTTGCCATACTTGGGCAAAAGGGAAGGTCAAGCTGTAGAAGCAAATCTAATGGATGAACTCTCAGACTAGTTGCTGCTTTGTGTGTGCCTTCAGACTGGACCCGGTGAGGACCTGAGAAGTATTGGCATCTGTCCCTGATGACGTGTCATGAAGTTACATGCAACTTAGCAGGGAAATGGAAAAAAATAAAAGAGAAGTTTTCTTATGTATTGAGGTTGGACTTGCTATGATCATAGAATCATAGAATCATAGAATCATTTAGGTTGGAAGAGACCCCTGGGATCATCAAGTCCAACCATCAGCCCTACTCTACAAGTTCTCCCCTACACCAGATCCCTCAACACCACATCCAATCTACTCTGAAACACAGTCAGGGATGGTGACTCCACCACCTCCCTGGGCAGCCCATTCCACTGACTGACCACTCTCTCTGAGAAAAACTTTTTCCTAATGTCTAGCCTAACCCTACCCTGCTGCAGCTTGCAGCCATTCCCTCTTGTCCTGTCGCTCATTGCCCGTGAGAAGAGACCAGCACCAATCTCTCTACAGTGCCCTTTCAAGCAGTTGTAGAGAGTGATGAGGTTTCCCCTCAGCCTCCTCTTCCTCCAACTAAACAACCCCAACTCCCTCAATCGATCCTCATAAGCCTTATTCTCCAGGCCTCTCACCAGCTTTGTTGCCCTTCTCTGTACTCGCTCCAGCACCTCGATATCTCTCTTGTGCTGAGGTGCCCAGAACTGGACACAATACTCAAGGTGCAGCTTGATGATGTTGCACTGGTTCATAGTAGTAGTCCTGCTCAGCCCCCCGACCCAAGGCTATTCCCCACGGAGCACTCTCGGCTCCCCTGCCAGTCCTCTGCCCGCGAGCTGGGCTGGTCGGCCGGGTGGCACAGGCGTGGACAGGCCCGAGAGCTGTGCTCACTCTGATGGTGCTGACACTGCTCTTAGCCTTGCTCTCTGCAGAGACACAGGCTGGGGTTTCTGTCCTCCCCAATTAAAGGTAGGTTCACCAATCTTAGAGAAACTCAATTTCTATAAGAGAAACTCAATTTCTCTCTGAGCCCTCTCTCCCCAGTCCGGTGTGATTCAAAAGTTAATAGGGAGGGACAAACAGTTAAGACATATGACAGGCAATATGATCACATAAACCTTGTTTTCTTAGGATGCCAGGCTGAAAAAAAAGCAACACAAAACTCTTGAGAATAAATGAGTCGCTGCAGATTGAGACTTGATGGACAATGTTGGCTTTGTTATCACTCTGCAGGTAGCGAGGGGATAGGGGTAGGGAGAATTTCCAGATATGTAGGAGAGTCGTTATTAGAGGAGTAGAAGCTTCCCCTGCCACGCATCCCCCGTAGTGGACCCCGCATTACCCTGGTCCCTCCTCCTTTTAGGAGCCTTTTGAGGAAAAGTCTCCTGTGACAGGAACATCTCTCAGGTCTTTTCATCTGTGAGCTGCCAGGTGAAAGAATGGGGCTAGAGAACAAAAGATGTTCAGATACCGCAGACAAGCTTTTGTAGGATCTGCCACGTCAGCTGTCTCTTATAAGGTCTGCTGTATTTTCTGTTGATGGTGCTCTTCCCCCGAGGATTCCCCCACACCTGGGAACGCCTGCCATAACCCACACTGATATTTTCCTCGGTGCCTTTCATTTCTGCATACAGATGGAGCTGGGATATCACACGCTGTCCTTGCCCTTATTCTGTGCTGCTCTTTGGCAGCCCCAGCTTTCCTGGCTGGGAGCTTTCATCCCATCTCCCTCTCAACCTTTTTCAGGAGGGGCTTTGCAATTATTTATAAGCTGGCTTGTCCCATTCTCTGACATTCTCAGTGTAGTCTGTGAAAGACGAAAGCTAAGTGTATGCTGGCTTGTTTTACAGGGAACAGAAAACTTGAAGTAAATGTTGCTCGTCTGTGTTAGCAAGTTATTTTGGTTTTTTAGGAGGGAACCCTCCCTTTTAACATCATTGGTCTTCTGAGTGGAAAAAGTCTTAGTGGCCTGTAACCACCTCTTGCCTTTGATGTGTTTGGAGATCCTGGAAGGGCAGGCAGCCAACTCGCTCGCATGCTTGTCAAGGCGGGGCTGGCTGTCCTGCTTATCCTGTGTTCCTCCTCGCCATCCTCAAGTGGATTTTGTCTCTCCTTCCTCCTACCACGTGTCAGAATAAGCAGCATGCTGTGATTTACCTCCTCCTCCTTCCACTTCTCGTGTTCTGAGGCTCAAGATTTTCCAAAATACGTCATGGTAAGAGGCAAAGCTATAATGATTTGGGCATCGTAGCTCTTTGGGAGGCATCCTTAAGTTCTTTGAATGAAATGAATGACTGTTAAAGCTGAGGAGCAGCATTTTCTCATTTTGCTGCTGCAGATAGGTGGGAGGAGCGGTGAACTGTTCCTCTGGCAGTAGTAAAGTGGACAGGCTTGTCCGCTGCCCAGTACTACGAGCTGGATGATGCACTTACCTGTTCTCCCCATCCTCCACCACATCGGT
>VZTM01017866.1:0-5000 GCA_013400555.1 Jacana jacana | reverse complement strand
AGGAGGCTTTATAAGATTGTCTAGATACAAATACTTAATATTATGGCATTTTGCATTTATTACTCATATAGTGCTCTAATTGAGCATAAAGGAAAGGCTGCGTTTTCCTTCGTGTAGCGCTTTGGTGTGAATGATTTAATTCCTGTGTCACGCACGCGTGCTTGGCTACAGGGTGTGGAGTTGTATTTTCTGAAAAATTAAGGTAGATTTTTTGAAAAGCATCTGATTGCAACATCTGCGCCGTAAAACTGCACTGATGTCAACTTCAGGATAGAAACCAATCGCTAACTGTTGCTGTTAGTGCTGTCGTGGTGCTCCAGCGTCACTCCAATGTTTTCATTCCCCTTCTGCGCTGAACTGTAAGCGCTGTAGAAAGTGAAGAGGGAAGAACAGTTGATACTCCAAGAGGTCCAAGCGCCTCCCCCAGATTTGCCACTAAGGATTGATGCAGGTGCTGGAGACACCCTGCCCTCACCCCACTCCCCAGTTTGCCCCACTGCCTCATAGTCAGTGGAAGCGTCCTTGGGGCCTTTCCAGACCCTCTTCTGTAAGAGTGGCATCATCTGCAAGACTTTGGCTCACCAGGAAAAAACAAAGCAGCTTCATCTTTACATCCCAAGCTCTGGGTTATTTTTTATTTCATTTGCATCTGATTTTTGTGTAGAGAGTTTTTTGTAATGATATTTCTTAGTGAGCTTTTAGCGTTAATGTTCCTCTTTCAGAGAGCGATACTCATCGTGTTCTCTGCAAGGCCTTTTTATGATCAAGCACTTCTGACCTTTCCAAACTTAGCTGTATTTTGTATGTATATATTTTCAAAGACTTGTTTGCACTGTAGCTGCTGTGGTGCCTGAGGAGCCCTTTGTCCTTCGTGGGCAGTGCGTATGGCCATTTTCTTTGTACCTTCGCCTCTTTCTAAATGGTGATTCTGCCTCCTCTGCTCTTTGGCTGGCTGGCTGGAGGGCAGCTCATAAGTGAGACACTTCACACTCACTTGATGGGCTTATAAGGACCCCTGTAGATACAAGATGATGACGGTTATGGTGTGGACACAAGTGTGTGTAATGGAAGATTTGAACCAATTAAGATCTTGACCATCTTCTTATTCTTGAAACTGTTTAACTCTCCTACCTATTAAAAAGGCACTTTTCTGTTTTACGTAGAAGATCTAAACCGGTTTATCATCCTGGAAAGCACCAATCTGAATTTTATAGTGCAATTAGGGCTGAGATGTTTGACTCTTACAGCAGGAGGAGTGTAATACAAGTCCTGGGGGAGAAGAAGGGGGATGAAGAAAGATAGATCTTAATAAGAACTGGTCAAATACAATATACTCTTCATCTGTGGTGGTGCGTTGGGAAGACAGCAGGTCTGTGTTTGCGTGGTGGGGATCTGGATGAGTGGAAAGGAGAGGCTAAAGCCTTCGAGTCCTCACTAAACTCTGCTCAGTGTGTCTGATCTGAAATCTCTTCCCTCAGGTCTCGCGCGTGAGCGGAGTGTGTGTGAGAGAGGGGAGCGCTGGCCATGGAGTATAGAGATATAATACAAGTGACGGGGAGGTTTCGGAGGTGAAACTGGGGTTTCACCAGTCAGACAGCTCCTTCACCGCCCCCGTCGCCATGGCTCGGCTCTACTTTCACAATCTCCCTGGAAGGTCAAGGTTGTCTAAAGAAAAGACGGAGCCGTTTCTATCGGTGCTGGAGCGGGTGACAGAGAGATTGTAGTTTAAAGGCACACGATTAAAAATAAGTTTCTTTAAAGCTCTGTGTTCTGTTTATAAAAATAGATGGCAAACATACGGTACAACATAAAAATCCATGTGGTCCTGGAAAAAAAGTAGGAGGCACTTTAGCCTAAACCAGATGTGCGAAAGAGAGCTCCTAAACGTATTCTGTATTTTTTATTTGTGTGTGTGCGTGTTTGTGTATGTGGGAGATATTTTTGGTTCCTGCTAGGCTTCTTTGCAGCAAAGCCCCTTTCTAGAATTTACTTTCCTTTATTAGAGTTGCAGCTCGGCTTTGTGTGGGCCTCTGGGGGTTTTGGCCAGCCGTTGGCAATTTCTCTCAGACACCCAATTACCCCTGACGTCAATGCCGTCTCTCCCATCTCCCTTGGGTGCCCACATTTTTTCCTTTGTAACACTAATAGCTGACTAGCTAAGTGCCTGTTATTTCCTTGGCAGAAGATTTGATTGTGTTTTGGGCCGGATACTAAATCCAAAAACTATGTAAAAATGTCAATAGGTGAGTGCACATTGATTTCGGTTAGTCACAGTGATATTTGAGCCCCTTTGGGGGCTCTGTCTGGGGAAGTATTTTACAAGAAAGATAATATAACAGAAAATTACTGGAGCTGCACAGGTCTCTGGTGGATTTCTTAGGGGCCTGCTAAGTTTCTGTAGAATCAACAAATGCTTTATTAATCTAAATTTGCGGTTTTGTTCCTGCCTCTCTTCAGACGGTTCGGGCTCGCCGGTGGAGGCTCGGCGGGAGCGGGGCGGCNGGGGGCGGGAGGGAGGGCTGCGCTGGAAGATAATGGTAATTGATTGAATCAAAGTCGCAGAGCAGCCTTGTTTTTCCTCGCAATTAATTTTTTTTCCAATTTTCAGACCGAAGTATCCGAAGAGCTCAGGTTGCGCCGAGCACATGCTGCACTAAAAGATAATAAGCACATGCCCTCTTCAGCTTTTTGGGGGAAATTCAGGCCAAGAAAAGGCACAATTAAATAAAATGCACCCCTCTTAAAGTTACAAGCGTGTGGCTCTGAGCTCAGTGGAGCGTGCTTTTAAGGACAATGAAAATCAATGGCTTTGTCAGGTGGCTGGGCTGTGTGCTTGCTGGCTGCCAGGGACGCGAAGTCAATTTTGCCCACGAAGCCAGTGGATAGTGACACCTGAGATGGGGATCCTCTGGGGACCTTAGTGCACGGCGTAAGCACATTGGGTGGTTCTGCTGCTCTTCTTCCTCTCCCGCTCCTCCCCACAACCTCGTAGTAAGTAGTGGAAAACAGATTCACACCTTTGGTATTCTGTACTGGTTACTCTCCAGGTTTATTTTATCCACTTTGAATCTTTCTCTCTATAGCAACCTGTTGGCCAGGATTTTTTTCCCCCCACTTTTTAAGGCGATTCCTCCAATACAGTGTTCAGGAGCAGTAGTTGTTTGTGTTCTTTAAGTAGATAAAACCTTTTATCCTTTTTAGACCTTGGCAATTGCATCCACAAACAGTGAAATCTTATGTCAGCCCAGCATGTAGAGTGCAGGATACCTAATAACTAGTAAACCATTTAAAAAAGTCTTCTGCTTGATCAGACATGGTACTTAACACATAGTGCTGTATCCTGCCTAGTAGGTAATTAGTATTAAGGGGGGGCAAGCCTCCCCTGTGAACCATGACACCATAGACCTCAACTGGCATTTTTTTCACGTTAGATTTTACTTTCTTTAGTGGAGGGCATTTCTTTGCCCGCTTTAAAAATCATTCTCTAAGAATTAACAGACTGTATTGAGGGTGTTGTGTATCTTAAATGGACCTTGCGAGTGCTTCTTCCTGTATGGACACGGTGTAGGGTGGCAGGCGAGCAGTATCGTACTGCCAGAGGAACAGAAATCAAACATTAGGTAGGAAAAAATCCCAACTAACTTGGGAAATAAAAATTAACCAGAGATTACTGCAACCCACTTTGCTGTAATTTTGTTGGTTCCTACCCTGGAACAAGTACATGTGTGGATGGGCAGGGGAAATGAATGGGCCTTATTGAGGTAAGACGCTGTGGTTTATTTTATGGTCAAGAGGTGGGGTTTTCACTAGAGCTCTGTCATGTTTTCCCTGGAGCAGCAACAGAAGATTTCTTTGTGCGTGGGCTGAAGTTCATGGGATTTTTCACAACTATTGAAACGATGGAGCATTTGCTGGCTCTTTGGGCAGGCGAAGGGTATCCTGAAGCCCTGAGCGTTGTGGCTGTGAATCACAACTGATGTCCTACCAAAGAGACTAATAGGTCCCTTCTGCCGAAGAGCTGGTAATCTGCCTTGTCGTGACCACTAGTTAGGAAAGAGGCAGGTCAGCTGTGAAGAAAGGCGACTTACTTGCAGGCACCATGTAAAAACTTTGTCCTAATGCCAACACAGCCACTGCCGATCAACTTGGAGGGGGATGTGGTTAAGATTGGGGGGGTCCATGTGTAGAACGAAGATCTTTTTGTTTTGTTTTTTCCTTGTAGGCTCGGGAGTCTACTGAATTACTGCTGCTGACCTCCCATCTTTGACATTCTAGGTTCCAGTATCGTTAAATCCACAACCGTATTGAGGTCTGGTCTCTTTGGCCACTGTGAGATGACTGACAGAGTGACACTGGCCTTTATCTGCCTCAAAGATAACTGATGAACTGCCTCTGGGCAGTCAGATTTCTTCCTAGAACACCCATTTCATCCTCCTCTGGCCTTTCCCAGTCTGGCCAGTGCCTTTATCCTGCAGGCCTCAGAAGTGCCTACAGCCATATGGAAAAACAAGTGCCTAAGCGAGAAGCGCTGTGAGCTTGTTCAGATGGAGGAAAGCAAGTAAAATTCCTGGAGGTGATGTGCACCCACACACCGCCTGCCTCCTCCATCCTCTGGTGCGTAGCTGGCACTTGTGGCTGTGGCCGCTGGTGTGGAGCACCTTTCCAGCCACCAGCCCAGCTCAGGGGTGGTGTAGGGGAAGGACAACATCTGCTTCTTCTGGAAACAGGTTTGTAAAACGGCTCCTGTGCTAAGGGGCGATGCTGCATTTTGGGGTGGGGGTCAGTCTGTCGGATGCTGAGGCTGCAGTTGCAGGCAGCTGGAGGAGCGGGCCTCCTGGGAGAAAACGCCTGAAGTAAAAAGGGGCAGGTTTTAACTTAAAAACGAAACAAAAAGCCCCTGCTGGCCGTGCGGCCCCGGGTGTTCCTGTGCCGCCTCACCGCCGGTGTGGGCGCTGGGTGCGTGAGGCGCAGGGTCGCTGCCGCCCACCCGCGGCCGCAGC